>OX371225.1:110681759-111266781 GCA_947310385.1 Nephrotoma appendiculata
AACTTCAGGTTCGCGAGTTAATGAATGAGTATGTATGGTTTATATCCGAATAAAAGTTCAAAAGGCATAAATTTAGTTGCAGTGTGTGGGGTAGTGTTGAAAGTAAAAATAGCAAATGGGAGCCAAGTGTCCCAATTCTGTTCGTCTGATTGTGTAAAATTTCGTAAATATCAGTCCAGGTACGATGGGAACGCTCCAAGGAACCATTTGTTTCTGGGTGATATGCCGTCGAGTTTAATTTTTTAATTTTCAACAATTTGCAGATATTTACAAATAAGTCACTCATGAAATTTGCCTCCTGATCTGATAATATTTGTTGTGGAACTCCGAAAGTGCAAATTAGTTTTTCAACAAATACACCAACTACTGTGTCGGATTCCTGATTATTAATTGGAAATGCCATTGAAAATTTTGTAAGATCATCCTGAATTGTCAAAATATATTTGTTGGAGAGATAAGTAATCGCTTACAACCGACTTAATATCTAAATTGTCTACGTTTGCACACTGATCAACAGAATTCAGAGATAAAGATCGTCTTTTTATTTCACGAGTACGTAACTTTAAAGTATTTGGATGCCCGTCTTTTACTGACATTAATTTAAATTTGGAAAGAAAACGAGTAAATCAAAAGAATTAGCTTCAGCAAAATACAACTATGTTAAACATTGAAAATGAGAAGAATTTTACGTAATCGAATTATTATAGAATTCATACACAATTTCAAATAATTTTTTCTGTTATTTCATTTTACGATATTAATAAAAGTGGAGGAATAATAAATAATATAAAAAATTTGAACACTAAAATTGAAAATATTATAATACATACCAAAATCCATATTAATTTGATGACGTGGAAAAATAAATATCGTTGAATGGATTACCAATGTACCGATGATATGTTGCGTTTGTTGTCGATATAACATTGAAGAAGTTTATGTATGATGAGCAAATATTGATTTCCTTTAATAATTCCCGATGTGAACGATTACGGTTGGTTTCGTCTTTAACGACTTATATTTAGCAGGTGATTATTATAAAGTTCGTCAGTCGCCATGTTATAGTTATGCGGATTTTAGATTAGGCAATTTAGCATAACTTTTTCTTGATATAAAATTGCGATATTTGTATGGTCAAATATAATATTGCCGATCTCATATACATTTTTTCGCCAAATTTTTTTTTAAAAGATGGAACCAATGCACACTAACCCACCATACGGACACTTTTTTCATTAAAAAGTTTAGCTAAGACAACAATTTTTGCTGAGACATCTAACGTTACATGAACAAAATTTTACGAACTTTAAATTTTTTTATCGATCATTTATTTTCGACGATTTGTACATGCTGGATGCACATGTTGAAGTATGTGCATATACTTGTTGAATAAAAACGTAAACAAGAAGCAAGATCAAGTTTGAATTTCTTCAATGGTTTTTGTTTTTCGTAAAATATTTTTTTTTGTTTTGTGTCCCTTTTAAACAAAATTATGTTTTGTGTCCTATATTACCTACGAGTATGTACCTTATGAATGAACTGTGAAAATATTTTATGATACGAGAGACTCCATTAAAAAGAAGTTATTGTAAATAAGACTTATTATTATTGTAAATGCAACATTGTTATTCATATTATTAAGCGATAATTTGTTAATCCGTGGATAATTGATAGTAGGGATAATAAATATGTAGATTATATTTTTTTAATATTAAATCTAAGGAAGCATGCACGTGTTAATTTTATCTTGTCTTTATGAGTATGTATTTTAAAAACGCATATGAACAAAATCGACCTTGAACTAGTGTATGAAGAACTAGACATTTTTGTTTTATAAACTTATTCTTAGTGAGGAATACCGTCGATGACTAGTTGAGCGTTGCACTTTTTTATTTATTTATTCTTGCATCGATTGGTTTTGATACCGAATAAATCTGAGAATGATAAAATTTCATAAAAGGGCCCCAATTTATAAATATAGTCTAGGAAGTAAGAATATTATTAAATTATAGGAGCCTATTATATGTAATGTAAAATATTATTTCGTTAAAGAAACAGCAGCAGATAATTTTTTTTATTAAAGCTGATATTCGATAGGAACCTCGCGTTTATACTTGATAAATTTGAATTTAGTTTGATTTCGGTTTGTTATTTATTTAGTAGAAATGTGGAAATGAGAATTGAAGGAAGACGAACAAATATGAATATTTATACAAAATATTTTTTTTATTTTTTCCTGTGATGTACATATGTGCAATAAACTTTTATTTAAAAAAGTTGAATATTATAAATGTATTGTTTCTCCAAAATTATTTTTCCGAGGAATTAAATTATTTTTCCTTTAAATATTATAAACTTTTAACAGGAGAAGCTGCCACATTAGTTCGTCATATCGCAGTAACTGAGGCAAACATAGTGCGGCTACGGAGAAGATTAAATAGAGATACGATAAACAAAGGCTCGTGATGACAAATCTCATAAAGCAGTTTGTTGATAAGCCAGATATATCAAAGGTTTCGGCTAAGGCGCTTCATCAAATAGCTGACGTATCGGATGAAGTTCTGAGAGGATTGAAGGTGTTAGCCGAAGCGGAAAAAGGGACCCATGGCTCATTCATATTTTGGTAAACAAATTGGATAGTGTGACTAAGGGCAAATGAGATAACTGTAGAGGATTTCCCTACGATGAGAAGATTTTTCCGATTTTTAAGCAAACGAAGTGATTTATTGGATGCTATAGAAGTCAATAAAGTGTCGACCAGCAATCGAGTTAAATCCTTCCAATCAAGTGCAGAGCCTTTGTGCCTTAAATGCTCGCAAGGCCATTACCTCAGCAAATGTGACCAGTTTCTTTCCCTAAGCGTTAATGATAGACAGGTAGGTTTTGTGCCTGAGAGAAAGCTGTGCTTAAACTGTTTCACTCCAAGCCATCAGTCAATCGTATGCAGCTCGAGTTATACATGCGGTAAATGCCACAGAAAACACCATCTTATGCTACACACCGAAGATGCAGTCAGGCCAACAGTGAACACGGCTACTAGAAAAACATAGAAGAGGCTATGACTCATGTCGTTGTCAAATGCAGCAACCATATCAAGTTTCCAATCATTATTACCAACAGCAGTAGTTCGAGTTCCAATCTGGAAATCTACAAATACTCGTATATGCAGAATGTTGCTGGACTTGGGATCTCAAGCGTTATTCATTACCGAGGAATGTATGCAGCGATTAAAACCTACGAGATCAAAGGCAAACTTCGCAATATGGGGCTTGGTACCGAGAAAGGTCACTACGAGAGTTTCAGCTTGTGTCACACTGAAATCCTTACACTCGACAAAGAACGAGGTGCTGATTTTTTTTTTTTAATTTTACTGTTACATTTTTGGTTTTGCGCAGCAGCGTCTAATAAAGAAACTACAACATTTTCATTGTGAATTTTTAATTTTTTAGGTAACATAAAATAGCAAATATGATTAAAAATTAGCTTTTCTGAGATTCTGAAATTTTTATCAAAAAATATTTACTGACGTAAAGTAATGTTAAGAGTTAAATGATACAGAAAGAAAATAATTTCTTTAAAAAAATAGAATTCTAAAAGTTTTGTTTAAATTTGAAATACTTTTTAACTAAATATTAATAATTATTATACCTTATTTAAAAGAGAATAGTATCAGCTTTTTAAAGAAATTAATACTTGGAAATAAAAATAGTTATTTCTCAAGATATTGAAGTTTCTTTAATACAAGGTGCTGCGTTGGAAGGCTGCTCTTTAAACATGTATAACTTGAAAGGGGGGCTTTAACGTGCAAAGTGACAGAAGTAACCTTATCTTCGTTTTGATCAAGAAATCCAACGGTACCATTCGTGTTAGCTAGTTTAGGGACACCCTGTATGTATAGATGATAATTAATATAAATATGGGCAAATATTTAAATAATAAAAATTTAAGATTTATTTACTTAAATTTTTAATATTTCTTAATAAATTTTGAGTTTGAGTTTCTTGTATTTTTTAAGTTCTGTAATACGATTCCAAATTAACCAGAAACTTGAATATTGCTTAAAGAGATTTAATGAAATTTGCTATGATCTGCGGGAATTGGATTCTAAAATTAATTGTTTTTGAAGTTGTTACATTGTATTGGAGTGAAACTTCATACTTAAGCTTTTCTCATAAATTAGGAGATCCCAGTTATTTTTAGCCGAAAGTCCGGAAGTGGCGTAGGAGCCTTTTCGGTTTGTGCAAATATTTTGCAAAGTGTATTATTATAATTAGAAAAAACATTATGAATTAAAAGATTCTAAATTAAATTCACAATAATATTGGCCAAAATCAGTGTTTCAATGGAAATGGTAATTTTAACAGAAAACAGTTTATCAAGAAAATTCAGGCTTTGTACAGCCAGACTTTACTATAAATTAAGAGACCGCGTTAATTTTAGAAGTGGCAGCAATATTATATACATTCTGTTATATAACATTCACGAAAAAACCATTAAAAACCAAAAGATTGTAAATTAAATTTGAAACAAAATTTGTTCAGATCATTTTAATTTATTTTACGTATTAAAATAAAGTAAAGTAACCATGAAACATGTTGATCTTGCGATTTTTGTTATTTTGTCACAGAAAAGCAAGGTCTGATGAAAACATCGCTGCTGTGCGAGAGTGTACGGGAAACTCCTTGGCAGTAAAATTTCTCGTCATTCACAAGATCTTGCCCCGCGACAGCTTGGCAAATTTAGTGTAGAGGCTTGAGTCTACACCCGTATAAAATCCAACTGACCTAAGAACTTAAGGTAAACGACCATAGACAACGCCGTAAGCTAGCTGGTTTAACTCTGGAGCAGTTAGAAGTTAACCCAAATTTCGCTAAAAAATCATCTTTATCGACTTCTTCCTTTGGGGCTACCTTAAATTGCAGATCTATGCGAGTAAATCGCAAACAATTGATGCCCTCAAAGTAAACATAACGAACGCCATCCAGCAAATTCAGCGAGATTTATTCGATTCATTGAAAATTGTACCTCCCCAATACGTCCCACCAAGCAAAACCCCAACGGATATTTGAATGACGTTATATTCCAAGCTTAAATACCATAAAATATTATTACAAACAAAAAATTTCACACAACATGTTTTATTTACAATTAAAAATCGAGCATCCTCGTAAATTTAATTTCAAACACATTAGTTTGAAGTTTAGCTTTGATAATGATGTTAAATTGACATCGAAAGCTTAGAAATTAATTATTATAAATTTAAAATCTGAGCCATATACCAAAAAAAAACCTTATATTTACTATTATTTACTCATAAAATATTTTCCAAATACATTAGTTTGGTTAATTTTTAATTTTTATCGGATATGATGACTTTTTCTAAAATAAAACTTTATTTCACAAAAGTTCGACATCTATATAGCCCAGTCGGATTGACTAATCTGTATCAATTTGTATTAATTGCGAGATTCTTGCGAGATTTAGTGGGAATCTGTGTTCCAGAAGTGGCAGCTTCCACGGAAGCTTTTTCAATTTTTTCACTGATGTTAAAAAGTTATAGATTTAAAGATTAAAGTTTTAAATAAATTTAAAGATTAAATTTACAACAAGGGTTGATTTTGTTGTTTTCTGAAGTTTACGCGGGAATTATGATTTTTGATTGTGCAAAACAGTTTTACCAAAAGACAAGTAACTTTAATTTTTCGCTTTAGAAATCAAGTTTGATGTATTCGAGATCTATGTATACATTCGTGGTAAAAAAAGTGTGGTGTTGGCCACAACATATTCACCAATCCAATTGTTTACAAGTTTTTCTGCATCAATGCACTTTGTGCCAATAATATTTGCCACGGAGATGCTGGCGTTCATGCGTAATGTTTACAAAAAATGTCAACAAAAGTTTCCTTTATATAATATACTCGTAAAGGTTAGTAACATGATACTATAAGTAACTTGTACTATGGAATTTTACTGGAAATAAAATAATAAATTTTAATTTCCATCCCCATGCTTCTTTTATTGCCCAAATTTTAAAAATTCATAAAATTAATTTACATTTAATTGTGTGACGATCTTTTAAAAAGTTAAATAACAATCGTTAATAAATCCAAATGTAATCATTTATTAAGTTTGGTTATGCAACCAGTTGCAACTTATTATTTTAAAACAAAAAATCTATATATATATATAAATCTAAATCTAAAATCTGATTCTATTTCCTGCCAATCAAATTAGATTTTTCATTTTGAATTAATATTAGTGAACTATTTCCATGTTCCAGGAAATCGCTTAAATAAGTGAAACAATCCCACCAACCAACTAGTTGAAATTACTCATTCGATAAATTTTTCGTAATCAGCAATAATTTTAATTTTTATTTTTACCAAACCACTGGACTTTTCGCGACCAGGAGGTCAGTAGACTTACTTTGGCAAAAAATCTGAGGAGGAGTTACACGAAACTGGGGATAATCACTTGATTACGCCGAGTTATCAAAATACTTTATTATGCAATGTAAATTACTAAATGGGTACAAGACTCAGTCGTAATATAAATAAATAAAAAAATCAAAAAAAATCCAGATATCATTAAATAAGTCAATCATCTGTTCAACCGCTAAGAAATATTAAAAAATTTAAGGTTTATTTAATTTGTCCATATTTCATACTTAAATCGTTAAAAAAATTGGCTACCTGCTTTTTAATATTATTAATGTATATTACATCTTGTAATTTGTATGTTATATTAATAACTATCGTTTATATATTAGCATTAGAATAAATTGCAGTCGAGAGTACACGATCAACGTAAAAAATAAGAAGAAACAAAATAGGAATTTAAATAATTTCGTTTTTCTGTTTATAATATTTAAAGGAAAAATAATTTAATTCCTCGGAAAAGTAATTTTGGAGAAACAATACATTTATAATATTCGACTTTTTTAAATAAAAGTTTATTGCACATATGTACATCACAGGAAAAAATAAAAAAAATATTTTGTATAAATATTCATATTTGTTCGTCTTCCTTCAATTCTCATTTCCACATTTCTACTAAATAAATAACAAACCGAAATCAAACTAAATTCAAATTTATCAAGTATAAACGCGAGTTTCCTCTAGTTCCTATCGAATATCAGCTTTAATAAAAAAAATTATCTGCTGCTGTTTCTTTAACGAAATAATATTTTACATTACATATAATAGGCTCCTATAATTTAATAATATTCTTACTTCCTAGACTATATTTATAAATTGGGGCCCTTTTATGAAATTTTATCATTCTCAGATTTATTCGGTATCAAAACCAATCGATGCAAGAATAAATAAATAAAAAAGTGCAACGCTCAACTAGTCATCGACGGTATTCCTCACTAAGAATAAGTTTATAAAACAAAAATGTCTAGTTCTTCATACACTAGTTCAAGGTCGATTTTGTTCATATGCGTTTTTAAAATACATACTCATAAAGACAAGATAAAATTAACACGTGCATGCTTCCTTAGATTTAATATTAAAAAAATATAATCTACATATTTATTATCCCTACTATCAATTATCCACGGATTAACAAATTATCGCTTAATAATATGAATAACAATGTTGCATTTACAATAATAATAAGTCTTATTTACAATAACTTCTTTTTAATGGAGTCTCTCGTATCATAAACTATTTTCACAGTTCATTCATAAGGTACATACTCGTAGGTAATATAGGACACAAAACATAATTTTGTTTTAAAAGGACACAAAACAAAAAAAAATATTTTACGAAAAACAAAAACCATTGAAGAAATTCAAACTTGATCTTGCTTCTTGTTTACGTTTTTATTCAACAAGTATATGCACATACTTCAACATGTGCATCCAGCATGTACAAATCGTCGAAAATAAAGATCGATAAAAAAATTTAAAGTTCGTAAAATTTTGTTCATGTAACGTTAGATGTCTCACAAAAATTGTTGTCTTAGCTAAACTTTTTAATGAAAAAAGTGTCCGTATGGTGGGTTAGTGTGCATTGGTTCCATCTTTTAAAAAAAAATTTGGCGAAAAAATGTATATGAGATCGGCAATATTATATTTGGTATGGTGCAATTTTATCAGCATATCAAATTTTTAAAATCCGTTTTGGCGTATGAAAATTTTTATCGTATTATCCATTTCATTGTTTTTGCTTTACGAATTTAAATTAATTTTTTTTTTCTATTATAATTTTCTAGATTAATAAATAACGTTTTATTGAATTAATTATTAATTTTATTAATCATAATTTTTTTCACTAGGATTACCAATTTTGATTTCGTTTGCATCTCACTTGTAATCAAATTAGTCACAACAGTTATACATACTTTGGTACGATATAGCACTTTTTAGTAGCACTCGCATAACGTTTTACGTTTTTATGTTTATATATGAATTTAAATGAAATGTTATCCACAATATTCAACTAGCTATATACATTTTAATAATTTTGCACAATTTATTTTTAAGAGACTTATAGCTTTACACTATTTTTCATTGTGCGTTATAATATTATAAAATTAAATTTTATTTTAAGCCACGCTTGCGCGTTTTAATTAAGCCGATTTTCCAAAATTTTAAGATTTGCTCGTAGTGTGTTGAGCAAATCCCACCGCTGCCACCCATATTTTTGTTGTGAATTTTGGAAATTCGGGAATAGATTAATAATTTTAAACACGAGAATAACTTAGTTTTTAGTAATTTTTATTTATTTAATAATATTTGGTAATTTTTATTTTCTAGTACTATCTCGACTGCCCTTGGTCATCTTCTGGTCATTCTTTTTATAGGTTTTTTCGTATTTTGTATATAAGATACATATAAAAGGATTATATTATATACAATACATTGAAATGACTTTATAACATAATTTTATTACATTTAGAAAGAAATATAGAAATTTATATAATTCAGTATTAATGCTTAATACTATCCCAAACCAAATACAGTGTAGTATGAATAATTCATAACATTACCTCCGTATGGCGATGGGGAATTTTAGATTATGTAGGGGTTGATAACGGAATTAACTATAATTCCGTTACAACTCGGCCATTTACGAGATTGGGCTCCACTGCTAATTAAACTTGAAACCCGTTCAAGTTCCGTTACATAGTGCCACATATGTATATATATATAATTTGCAAATGTACTCGACTAAAGGATTCGTAACAAAATATCTTACATAATTTCACGTCAGTAACAGACAAAGATTTTCCATATCCGCAATTATTCGCTGAAATAGATTATCAGCATCCATCTGGTGATGTTGACGATTAATGATAATAATTAAAAAGTTGTATAAAAGAGCTTATAATGGTTTTATGATAACGATATTTTTTGTATGTCGATGCTACAAATTATAGGGTAAACAATTTTTATGCATTGTCACGAAGATTGTAGTCATTGTACTTGTAAAACAAATTTCTTTGAATTCTAACATGTTTTATATAATTTATATCATTTACACACACGTATACATTTTTTATTGTTGAAAGCTCAAAATGACAGTAAATTAATTTCGAAAGTTTCATGCTGTGGAAAATATTGTTATATTGTTAGATTTTAATTTTCTTTTCGTTTTTTTTTACTCCATGCATAAATATAGGGAGAGGTAAATTTGGGATGGATTTCTAAACGTGTATGTTATTTTGGTGAATCCGGGAGCTTTATGTGATATTCAGTGTGTGTATACGACCCAAAGTTTAGTTATATAGAGTTTTATTATTATTATTTTTTTGGTCAAATTTAATTATAAAAGTTAAATACAAAATTTTTATTTTTATTATTCCACAAAACTACCAAAATAAAAAACAACAAAAATATTATTAAATTTTGTATTTTCATTGTCATTTTACCCACAGATAAACATCATCATGAAAATTTTATATATAGAATTCTCATTCTTTCATCCGATTTTAACATCCGGACAAATTTCGTAAACCCAAAAACGAGAAAAGGAATATTTTTATGTTAGCATAAAAAAAGGCTCAGTAGTTTTTAGACTTTGTTTTTTTAGGATATGAGTTTATAGTACAACTACAGAGGTCTTGTTTTTAAATTGATCGGAGGCAAAGGATACACTTTCAGTTAATTAATCTTGAAAACTAAAAAGAAAAAAATTAAGCTTAAAATTTTGTTTCCGCAAAACATAATTAAAAAAGTTATTCATTTAGATGAGAGTACACGATGATTGGATGTGGTCAAAATAGCTTAGGGTTTATATCGAATTGGATTTCTTTAAATGATATATTAATCAGTTTGTTTTTGTTACAGTATTATACAGTATGTAAATAAATTTATAAGTCAGAGTAACAAGCAATCTTGAACGTGTTTCAACTATGTAGTTTCCTTGAGAACATATGTTTCATTTATTGTTCAGTGAAATAGAATATTGTTTATTTATAAATAGAAAAAATAACCTTTTGCTTTTCAAGAAAATAATGGTGGTCGAATAAAAAAATCAATACATTAAATACTATAACATTTAATTTGTTTATCCATGTTCCACCGATTTTGAATAGGTAATATTTTTACATCAAGGTGAGATTATTAAGACGATGGAAGTTTGGTTTCGAAGTCGAACTAATGTAAAATTGAATTCTTTGTATTAAAAAATTCGGTCGTCTCATCAGACTGCAGTGACCAAACTACAAAAATATTGAAAATGCTTTGAACTTTCGTACAAAGTATAATCACAATGCCTTAGCGAATTATAAATTCGCTACGCAATTGCCAACTCCTTGGTAACCTCGAATTTTATTGTATTTAACGCATACATGCGATTTCTATATGAAACTAGCTGACCCGGCGAACTTCGTACCGCCTCAAAATCAATAAATGTTATTTAAAGTTATTATAGCTTAATTAAATTGAGTTTTTTATTAAGATAAAATGAATTTCTCTCTCTCTCTCTCTCTCTCTCTCTCTCTCTCTGGCACTATATCCCATCAAGGGATTTGGCCGCCTCAAATGAGGTTTCATAGTCATATTTTCATTTCGGATAATGAGTGATTAATTCATTGATGCTAAACCAGCCGTGCAATTTTTTCCTTGTCACTACCGAGAATCGAACCCGAGACTTCCGGGACGGATAAAATGAAAACTCCAATTTAATTAAAGTCGATCAAAATGAAATATATTTTAATTACATTGAAATGAATGTAACTCACATGGCAGCTAGGCTTTCGTTTTATTGAATTGATTCGAAATGGTTCCCGTAGCATTGTTACACTACTTTCTTTTAAACTATTTCCTGAGTGGATTGCAATAGGGTCGATTCAGGCCATAAACACTCAAGGATGGGCCTTGTGATTTGTTGATCGTCATGGCGAATGCAAGACGAATCGGAAATTGAATTCGTTTAAATTTCGAATGGCATATCGGTTGGGATGATCAGAATTCTCGAAATGAGAATTTCCTCACCTTTGAACTTTCCTTGAGTTTTCTCAAAACCAAACGCGTTCCGTTACATAGTTTTGGTTGATTCAGGTTTCGTAGCATGATGATTACCGCACCAACTTTCAATGAGTTTAAAAATTCAGTTGGACAGTTGGTTGATTCGTCTTTGTTTGTCACACAGTCGATAGATTTGAAGGAATGAAGTGCACCGACGATTAGATTTAATTGTGAAATTTAAGTGATCCACATCTTTGTTCTTTGCCGCAAGAATTATTCGTTCACTCAACCAATTGTGATTTTTGTAGTTAGTAATGATGTTCGGGAAGACTTTGTTGATAAGCTCGTCCTTCGTTGAGACAAAAATGCAAAAGTTCTGAGGAAACGAAATCAATCCGTTCGATTTGTCGACCGGAACACGGCCATTACCGATAGTCAACAATTGCTTGGAGAAATCTTCGGCAGATGGATCGTTTAACCACAGACAATCAAATTAAATTTTTCGTTCGAGCTAAAAAATGAAAACAAAATATATTTCTGATAATTCCAATGTCATCGTTGTATCTGTGATTTTTCGTAAAACTGCATATACGTATACGCAAAAAAACAAAATATTTTTGTTTGTTTGTGGCTATTTACAGAAAATGAACTCGCAGTTTAAATTTCTACGTTTTCATAGGATGAAATATCTCTTTTAGGTTGTCTCTGGTTTAACAATGCAACTCGCATGTTTGTCGTCAGCTGAAGTTTCATCACTTGGCGCCACGCAGAGTCGATGATTTGAGGCAAGCGTTTATTTCATCGACAGCGGTCGATCTTGGAATCATTGGTATTTTTTGACGGAAATCACCTGACAGTAGAATCATTGCGCCTCTCAAACATCTTGAGTTATTGCGTAGATCTTTCATAGTTCGATTAAGTGCTTCTGCGCCATTGAAGTTTCATAATAGATGATGATTTTACTTGCTACCAAAACTTTCGGCATTGCTGAGTGTTTCGCTATGTTGCAAGTCGGATTTGCAGGCGATTGAAGATCTAACGACAATTTCAACGCTGAGCAACTGCCACAACAATATCGAATCTCGCACAAATAGTGGCCAAAATCAAAGATATGAGGAATGCTTTCTCAGTTCCACCGGGTGCATCGAAGAAAAATAAAAATATGCATCATGAATTTTATAGCTAAGTAGATAAAAAAAAAATTGGATAAAAAATAAAACACAAATTTGCATGCAGCCTCCAGTCAGATTCGAATCCAGTACTTCACGGCCCATAAGCATCGAAGCTTTAACTATTGCACCACTCGTTACATACAAACTACACCTACAAAATTCATATATAAAAAATGGTTTTTTATTAGATTGTTGGGGTTTTTCTTTTGAGTTTTTCCGATTTTTTTTTCCTAAACCACAGTGGTGAGATGAAAAAAATCAAACAAAAAATCATCGAAATAAGTGAATCCATTCTCTAGATATCATCATAAAAACCATTCCATACAAAATGTATGAGAAAATGAATTTTCTTGATAACTTTTTTTTTGGTGAATTTTTCCAATGTTTTAATAGTTATTATGCTATTCGGAACGGAGTCAAATCCAACAAAACAAAGATCATAAAAATCGGTTCAGCCTTTCTTCAGTTATAAATGGTGTAACTAACCCGACTTTGTTTTATATATATAGATAAGCAGAAGAAATAAAAAAAATTGGATAAAAAATAAAATGTTAAATGTGCATGCAGCCTCCAGCCGGATTCGTATCCAGTACCTTGCAGTCCAAGCGCCGAAGCTTTAACCACTGCACCACTCGTCACATAGCAACTACACCTACAAAATTCATATAAAAAAAGGTTTTTTTTATTAGATTTTTGGGGCTTCCCTTTTGAGTTTTTCCGACTTTTCTTTTTTCCTAAACCACCACTGTATTGAGACGAACAAAATAAAAAAAACAAAATGTACTAAATATATGAGAAAATGAATTTTCTTGATAACTTTTTTTTTGGTGAATTTTTCCGATGTTTTAATAGTTATTATGCTATTCGGAACGGAGTCAAATCCAACAAAACAAAAATCATAAAAATCGGTCCAGCCGTTCTTGAGTTATAAATGGTGTAACTAACACGACTTTGTTTTATTTATATAGAAGAAGATAAGTAGATGAAATAAAAAAAAATTGGATAAAAAATAAAATGTTAAATGTGCATGCAGCCTCCAGTCGGATTCGTATCCAGTACCTTGCAGTCCAAGCGCCGAAGCTTTAACCACTGCACCACTCGTCACATACAAACTACACCTACAAAATTCATATAAAAAAAAAGATTTTTTATTAGATTTTTGGGGCTTCCCTTTTGAGTTTTTCCGACTTTTCTTTTTTCCTAAACCACCACTGTATTGAGACGAACAAAATAAAAAAAACAAAATGTACTAAATATATGAGAAAATGAATTTTCTTGATAACTTTTTTTTTGGTGAATTTTTCCGATGTTTTAATAGTTATTATGCTATTCGGAACGGAGTCAAATCCAACAAAACAAAAATCATAAAAATCGGTCCAGCCGTTCTTGAGTTATAAATGGTGTAACTAACACGACTTTGTTTTATTTATATAGATTTTGGGTTATTCTGGATTGAAAGCCTGATAGTATTTTTACATCAAGGCGAGGTTATCAAGACGATGGAAGTTTGGTTTCGAACTAATAAAACATTGAATTCTTTGTATTTTTTTTTAATACAATGAATTCAATGTTTCATTACTTCGAAGCCAAACTTCCATCGTCTTGATAAGCTCACCTTCATGTAAAAATTCTATCTGACTATCAATCCAGAATAACCCAAAATTTCAGGTAATATTTTTTATTTTCAAAATTTAATGCATTTATACCCGATAATTATTTTGTCAATAATCAAAATTTTAATATTAAAACCGAAAAAGTAGCCCAAATCAATTTTAGTTATTTTCCCTAATGTAAATAAATTTCAATTCACCTTTACACCACCAAACATAACATTTGCATCTTCCGGATCGACTTCTACTTGATTCACGATTTTGATTCAGAACTTCACACGATTTTTTTTACACAACAGTGATTTCCATTCAAATTCGCTACGGCTCTTTAAGAATTCGACGACTCCTTTCAGTTCTTGTTTGGCCTCATCACATATTGCGTAGTAATTTAATTTCTGTCCGTGAAAGTATAGATTATGCTCAAATCAGAACCGAGATTTTTTACGTGAACACATGCAATTAAATCATGCAAATTCCACTAGATTTCAATCCCAATAAAACAACTTATTGTAATGTTTCGGTATAGCACAATTCAGAAAAGAGTTGTTGAAGCCTTTAAAATTTGTTTCAACCTGCGATTATGTGTCACGAACGAGAAGATTGGATGAAATTATTACCGACGGCAGTGCTAGAATTGAGAACTTGTGGCCGAACTTGTATATTTGGAAATCTATTCAGAGTGTCTAGCCAACTTTTAAATTTTTGTGTGGTTAACAAAATTCCACAATCCGATTTTGTAATTAATTTTCAAAAACATTTTGACGAAATTAAACCAAGTCTACATCCTGGTACTCCAATGTTTAAATGTTTATCAGCAAGGATCTCATGATTTGTGCTCATGTCTTCATAAGAACTGATAAGGAAGTCCCTCCAAACTCAATACCGGTTCGAATAACGTTGTTAATAGGATCAAACAGTTTCACAGCAAGACAACGACAGCAAAATTCCAAATACGGGTTTTTATCATACAACGGTTGCAAAAAAGTTAGTTTTACGCTTTTGATTATCGCCGAAAAATACTGTCCATAATAGATGGGGTTGGATAGTTAAAACTCCACATCCCTTCAAAAAGTAGCAGCTAGTTTATTATCATCACCAATAAATTTTTCTTTTTACATACTTTTATTGTACTCTGTTTGTCTGTCTGTGAATGGACACAAATTTCAACATTAGCTGGAGGTTATTTCCAGCTGATGTCTGAAACTGGTCTATATTCCTAGAAAATGGACGGAGGTCAGAGTGATCTTTATCCCGAAATCGAAAAAGAGCTCACATGTTTATCCAAAAGACCTGATGCCTTAAACTTTATCATCCTTTCTGTTGAAAACCTTGAAAAGTTTGGTAGATGTAACTATTCGAATAAAAATTGAGCCCAGGAATTGGGCAATGTCGCAGCATGCGTACTGTAAGGGAAAGTCGGTGGACACAGCACTGCACGATCTAGTACGCATGATTGAGAAGTCAATTTACTCGCAAAAGTTTTGTATGGTGGTATTTCTTGACATTGGGGGTACCTTTAATAAAGTAATAATGGAGGCGATCATGGAAGGAATGTCAGTGGTAACCAGATGCTGGTAAGCAGGATTATTATCTCGGATTTGGGGAGTCCACCATTAGAAGACGGGTGGTCAGAGGAATTTCGCAGGGAGGTGTAATGTCCCCTTTTCTTTGGAGTGTAGTGGTGAAAGGATTCCTGTTGGAACTGGAGAGAGAGGGAAGAGGGCTTGTAGCGTATGCAGATGATATAGTGATAGCTGTCTCAAGCAAATTTCTGGATACGATTAAGGATGTTATGCAGAATGCGCTCCTGATCGTTACGAAATGGACGAGCAAAAGTGGATTAGGGATCACCCCTTCCAAGATAGAGCTAGTACTATTTACTAATAATATAAAATTCCGGTGGTTAGAGAGAGCAAAGCTGGTCCACTGGCTCTATACCGCAGTGGTAACCTGTGAAAAGATTGTGTGGTATAAAAATTCAAAACTGAAAAACTGATTAATTGGGAAAATGAACCAGGCGTGGTCCAGCCATGATTTCATCAGGAAATTTTGTACGCAACTATAGGTATTGAGGTTTACTACTGTGGGCAAAAACACGTAAGACTTTGTTCATAATTTTAAAATTCTTTATTTATTTCTCCAAATCTATTTTGTCCCTCTCAAAGTAATTCCCCCTGGCCTCAATACACTTGTGCCAACGTTTTTTCCAATCCTCGGAACAGTTGTTAAAGCCAATTTCCGGAATAGCCTCCAAAGCGCGTAGCGATTCACGTTTAATGTCTTCAATTGACTCAAAACGGTTTCCCCGGAGCGATCGTTTGAGTTAGCTGAACAGCCAGAAGTCACACGGAGCTTAATCAAGAGAATACGGTGGTTGCGGAACGATATGGGTGGAATTTTTGGTGATAAAATCACGTAAAATCAATGGAGTATGAGAAGGTGCATTATCGTGGTGCAAAAACCAAAAGTTGTCGACCCATAATTCCGGCCTCTTTTTACGAATAGCTTCGCGCAAACGACGCGTAACACTCAAATAGTATTCCTTGTTGACAGTTTGGCTGGTCGGAAGGAATTTGGAGTGCACCACACCTCGATAATTGAAGAAAACTGTCAACAACCTTGTACCAATCAAAAACACTTGCTCGGGACATACAATTATCACCGAAGGCCTTTTGCAACATTCTGAACGTTTCGGCACCACAAAATTGATTCCGCACACAACATTTAATGGAACTTCTTTTGTTGAATAATTTCACTCATTGTAAAAATCGCCGAATGTACTTTTTGTACTTCAAAGACAAGCGTATACTAAACACAAATGATTATTTTGATGTGAAATTTGGCACAGATGTCACTGACAGTCATACCAACATAGAAAAAAAAAATATTTTATTTAAATTTAAAGCGAAATTTAAATTTAAATGTCTTACGTTTTTTTGCCCACAGTAGTACGAGGGCAAATCAATATTTTCGTAGTATTGGTATTAATAATGGAGTGAAAGAGAAAACCATATTTTTATTTTTTTTTATTTTTCAACTACAAGAAACATCTAGAAACAATTTTTGTTTTATTTTGTTTAATTTATTTCTGGACGTCAATTTTCCAACACGTGTTTAGACAAAAATAGAAAATGAATAAAATCGAATATCGTGCGGTAATAAATTTTTTTTGTAAAGATGAAAAAAACACTAAATTTATTTTTGGTTATACGTCAAAAGTTTATGGTGAATGTGGACCAAAATCTTCTACAGTAACGAATTGGGTTAAATTATTCAAAACTGGTAGAGAATCGCTAGAAGATGATCAGCGTCAGGGAAGACCACAGGACGCCATCACGCATGAAAACGTTATTTTGGTAGAAAATTTTGTATTAGAGGACCGCCGTGTAAATATTGCAGCATTATCGAGAAATCTCAGGCTTTCTTTTGGTATCACATTTACAATTCTGTATGTCCATCTTCATCTTTCAAAAGTTAGTGCAAGATGGGTTCCCCGTTTGCTAACCCCGAAACAGCAAAAAATTCGTGTCGAAACTTCAAGCAATATTTCAAAAATAAAAGAAAATGATCCTGATAAATAGTATCGTGACGGGCGATGAAAAATGGATTCATCATTGGGATCCGGAATCTAAACAAGAATCAAGAATCTATGCAATGGAAAAAATGTGATGAATCCTTAACCCCCCCCCCCCCCCCCCCTTGTGTGATGAAGAAGTTACGATTCACCTTATTCTAAACGAATATTTTTGTGAATAGATGGCAGCCAAAGCGGCTACTAGGCTCTCGGCTGTCTCTCAGTGGAAGTGTCTTCAGGCGGGGCACTTAACGATCGTTAGATCGCTAAGGGAAGAACTGGTGAATCTAGATTATATGAAATCGACGTTGTGCTTCGATAAATGTTTCCGGATCATCTGCCCTTCGAGGGGAATGGATCAATACTGGAAAACGAAGCAGTGCAATTTTTCACGGACGGCTATAAGCTTGACGGCCCGAAGCTTAATGTTAATATTTCTGTTCGTCCCTCTGACTACTGCTGCGTGTGTCATGCTGAAGTCGTGGCGATAGGGGAAGTTGTGACATGGTTGAAGCATAACGTTGTATCTGTGAGGGATAACGCAATTTATTTGGACATTCAGGCGGCAGCCAGGTCACTAGAGGCCGTTTGTCTGAAGTCACGGGTGGCGCTGGATTGCCGATCATCTCTTAATGAGACAAGCGTGTATTTCAGCATCCAGATAATCTAGGTCCCTGGTCACTCGAACTAGCTAGGTACGGTACGACTCTCCAGATGCAGCAAGAAGGGGCAGGTCTGGAGAGACCTATAGCAGCACTCAAATTGGTGGTCTGTAAAAAAGGCAAACTTCCTATGCTCGTGTCCGGCACAATCATATATAGGGCATACATACTTAGGTGTTTACGGTATGGACAGCCTTTCGGAACTCGCAGACTGTGGAGTGCGAGATATTTGGATGGTTTTAATTTGAGTAAATGGGGGATAGGATCTTGTGGTATCACAATGGGCCACTATTGGCTTAAGTGTGCAATAGCAGCCACTCTAACCTAACCTAACCTATAGGAATACAGGCCTACTATAATGGCACAAATTCTTTCTTTACCACAATTAAATAAAATTCTCTATAAAAATCCATTTATTTTATTAAAAACCGATCTTATTGCATTTGTACAATAAGTTGTATTGTTATAAGTTTAATTATAAGTTTCTTATCTAGTAGTTCATTTCTATTATTTTAAAATTTTGTCTGGGAAACATTAAAAAGTTTTCGTCTTCCGTAAATATGCATAATAGTACTACGGACAAGAGCTTTTCTCTCCTTTTCCTTAATACAACTTTGAATTATCATAAAGAATATTTCTGTTTATTTTTTTTTATTTTGGGTTCCGCTTTTCATCTTTCTGATTTATCGTACAAGTGTATACTACATATATAGAGGATTTTATATTTCATTTACTGTACAGATTCTTATTGTTTTGTTTGGAAACAAAAGAGAAAAGGAAGATTTATTTTTTGTAAGTTTCATTATTATTAAGATGATTATAATGGTGCTGATGATGATAATAATGATGATCATCATCAATATCATAACCACAATAATAATAATGGCACGTATATAAAAGTGTAAAAAATGTTTTTTTGTTGTGAATTAAGGAAACTTTTATGTTTTGCGGTTATTATTAAGTTATATGGTCTGGTCATATGTATGATGAGTTTTGTATAATGCAGATGCATATGTACAACATTGAAATTGCAGATTCATAGAACATTGAAAATAAAGTTCAACATTTATTTTTGTGGTACGACATTTTTTTTTAAAGTGTTGTATTTGAATAAATATAATTCAACAATTTGTTTTTTCAAACATTTATTTCAATTGTAAATTATTTAAAACATGTTTTTGTTTCATGTTTATTTACGTGTTATTTATAAGAACAACTCTTTGAGTCACGCTACGGAAACAAAATTAACTAAACAATTTAAATCAATTTGTATTTTTGTTTTAGCCGCACAGCAAACTGCCATATTCCTTGTGCCAATTTCACCCCAAATTTTTAATTTATTCCGGATTAATTTCCTACATATATTTCCAATATTAACCCCTTATATTGTAGACGAAATATATGTGTGTATATCCATTTTATGAAGAAGAATAAAGAATGAAAAAGTTATCCAACCAAACAAAAACTGTAAAAAGCACCAATTGAAAAGTTTTATGAACTTTCCTATTAAAAATCAACCATGATAAAATAAAATAAAACAACAAAGTAGGAATTGCCAAAAATATTCATTATTGTTATGGAAAATTAATTGACCAAAAAAATTTTTCATTTCCGTTTTCTCCAAATTAAAACAATAAAGCTTAAAACAAGCTCTGGGGTTTTTTTTCCAGAAAAATTCAAAACAAAGAAAAGAATAAGGATTAAGTGAAATTTTTAATTTAATTTTTTATTGCATCTACTTCCTTGTGTTTTTAAACCAAATTTTGACAATTTTTGTTTTTTTTACTGTGAGAGTTCCGAATAAAGAACAGAAAAGCTGGCAGTACATATATCATTACAACTCGGAAGTTTTTATAGCTAAATAAGCATGAAATATTGCATAATGGGGCATAGTGGGTAAATCCTTTAAAAGATGTATTGCTATTTATTCAAGGTGTCAAATGTATTTATTTCATTCCTTGGACTTTTAATACAAAATCTATTTTTTCCAACACAAGAAATTTCTGAGAATGTTTCATTATTTTATTGCTCGCATATTAATATTTCAATGTTGAATTATACAGCATTATACAGCAAAATACACTGATTACACGACTTAAAATAAATTTCTATTGCACTTAATATAAACACATCGCTCGTTTGCTGCAGTAGTGACACAACCCCAAATTCGCTCATTACTAAGATATTCGAATCAAACCATTCCTAATAGTTCATATTTTTATTATTTTGTATCAAAACATACTCTCTTCGGAGTTATTTCTGGCAAATTAGGTAAAATTCTAATAAAATTCTATAAAATGACAGTAAAAAATGACTCAATTCGCGAAAGATATTAAAAATTTAAGACATTGGAAACTAGTATAAGAAAATTTGAAAAATATTAAAGAATTATAAAATTTAAGATCCCATTGAGGATGTAGGAATAGAACAAAATGTATTTTACTAATCATAATGTATTTTTATTTACTTTTGAGAAACGCTGCTTTTACAAACAATTTTGAATGATATTTTCAAATCGCTCTACTATGAAAAATTTAATTTTTTATGTTTAGTAAAACATTTAGGGACTATAGTTTTGGGTACATGCTACACACTGCGTTGAATACTGTTATGTTAAATGTTACGTTAAATAGATGCGTTGATTACGTGACATTTTAACGTAAACTGTTATACAGAAAAACCTCGATTTAACAGAGCAATTGGTTAAATCCGAATGTTTTTAAATTTAATCTATTTGGTCGAATTTAATCTGGGACGGAACTCAGGCATTTATCAGCCGATTATGTTGGGATGGGGTATGTTAGATGGAAATGGAATTCTTAAATTATTATTGAAATAATTTCTGGAATATAACCATCTGGTACTATTCTGGTAATTCCCCGGGATAAGGGAATTGTGGAAAGAATTTATATGTAATAGCTATAATATCTTTTCCGGCATACTGAGGAATAAAGTTCCATTTAAATGTGTAACGACTGTAAAAAAAATAAAAAAATCTTGGAATTGGGCACGCTCCCCAATATTGAGTACGATGAAATTATTTCCGGCACTGTTTTTATGGTAGATCACATCGAGTACCACTGGAACTAAAGCAAGACAAAAATAAAATTATATGGCGGGGGAAATGGCTTAAAAAAAATGGGTAAAGAGGGTATAAAGGCGGCAAACAAAATATCTAAAGGGGGAAGATAAAACGTGAAGCTCTTGAACGTGCGCGACACATATTAAAAAAAAAACAGGAGGGAAAAAGTCCATGTAAAAATAGTTTTATTAAAAAAAATTTTAATATTAAAAATTAAGAAAAATTATAAATTCATGTTCTTTACAAGTGCCTTAAAATAATATTACAATATTAAAATTACGAAAATATCTAAACTTTATAAAAAAAAAAAAAAGTTTAACTTAAATAAAATAATAAGTAATCGTGAAACACGAAAAATTTGCGTTTAAAATTGCATGAAATTAAATCGAGTTCTTCCTGGGAAGTTGTGTTGCTTCTCTACAACTTTTGCCAACAAAATGCGAATAAAGTGATAAATAATTTAAACAAAAATAATAATCCAGAAAAGCTGTAACGTCAAATACTAATATACCACAAAATTAATAAACTATGCGAACCAAGCGTAAAAGTTCATAGAAATAAATGTCGAAACGCTACTAAATTTCAAAACATTAGTGCTAGTGTACGAGTTTATATTAAAAAAAAACTCAATCAAAAGTGGAATACAGTTTTCAACAACAATAATACATATAACCAAAATAATATCTATATGTATATTATAATATCTAAGAAAAGCTCGCATGGTCATAACTAATATTCATCAAAAATAAATAAAACGAGCAACTAAATCAAGTGAAATAACTTAGAATGAAGTATATTTGTGGCGGAATACCAACGAGAAAAGAAAACGGACTTACTCTTCCCAAACAAGTATATGGTACCAGAAGCGGATAACTGATAGCTGTATTAAGTACATCATCACAACAACAAAATTCATTTTCGGTGACGTAAACATTATTTCATTATTAATTTTTTTTTTTTAAAACATTTTTTTATTGTCTATATGCATTTTTGTTATTCTTTTTATTACTATCATTGAACGTATATTTTAATATTAGTGTTAGTAATTATTGTTGTTAAATTTTGTCATATTTTACTGGAATGGATTTTTTTTTCTCTTTCGTATTACCATCGAGGAATATTATGGTGACCAACAGCAAGCGAGAAACATTTTAAGTAATTGTCAACTATCAAATTTGTGATTTAACCAAAATACGGTCAAACATTGGTCCTTCGAGGAAAAAGAATCACGCTAGGTGAAACGCTCCACAACAAGAACAATAACAAAAATTTATTATGGAGAAATTATTAAAAGAACAAAGTGATCTGGGCGAACAGATACAAAAACTAATCTCAAATATAAGGAATGATTCAGCTCCCCGGAAAACAAAGGCCCACCTGGAAAAAAGAAGAGAAGAAGTCGCGGATATCTACAAAAGAACTGAATATATTGGATATCTATAGCAGAGCTGACTAACTTGGAACCAAAAGCAAACTACAGGATTGGTCAGCTAGTTCTAATAAAGGATGAACAACTTCCACCTACAAAATGGGCAATGGGAAGGATAATAGATACTCATCCAAGGTCTAACCAGAGTGGTATCAATAAAGGGTCCAAAAAACACCATCTTCAAGAGACCGAAGTCTCCTTCCAACTGAGGATAATCAAGATCCAACAAGCAAATCAGATGAAGATGTCACAGCAGACGACAACAAGGTAGGACAACACAAGGTTGGCAGGTCTCGAGTTGCCAGGTTTACTAAGAAGATCTATGCACCACTGCTCATATTACTAATTACGTTCTGTTTTTGCAATTCGAGCGCACTACCATACAATATCACAACGTTCAAAAATCAACCAGGTATCTATTTTGAATCCATTGGAGAGCTCAAACTTACAAACAACGATTGGAACATAATAGTATGTATTATAATCTAACCAACTATTATGCAGAACTGGCTGCCTATAAGCGTTCCATAGACAGACTAGCTAAATATTGTTCATATCCTGATGACAACTTCACAAACTCGAGTATTTCTAAAAGATCAAGAGAAAATACATGTGGACTAATAGAACCATCGTTCGAACAATCTTTACAACAAATGGAGCACAAAAATGAATTACTTCACCACTATAAGGTGAGTTTTGGAAGAAGCAAACGTGGACTTTTTAACTTAGTAGGAAATATAGCCAACGAGTTATTTGGGGTGCTAGATGACAGGGTCGCGGTACGTTATGAGGAAGAAATAGAAAAACTCAAGATGAACAACAACCATTTCACGGCGTTATTAAAGAATCAAACGTCAATCATAGATGCGACTATAATCGTCTTCAAAAATAAACAAGAAGATGTCAACAAGCATTGGCTGGTATTCAAGAATCAGTTAGAGGAGGCGTTGGAGAGCAACGATGAAAAAAGCAACTTTCTACCTCTATCAATACATACAATGTTACGCATGATTGCATTCAAGGAGATTCAAGATACACTGATAGAAGCAGTATTGGATACGCACAATAGAGTCATTACCACGAGGCTTTTAACGACCCAACAACTGAAAAAAGAAATAGATTTTATCACGAGAAATCTACCACCTGAACTAATGCTTCCCAATATCGATGGCACAGATGACATATTGGCACTCTACCAGCTCATGACAGCCAAGACAAGACTGCAAGGGAAATATTTGATATTTGAGGTGAAGCTGCCATTAGTATATAAGGAAATATACCAAATATATAAGCCCAAAAGTCTGCCTACCCCCAACAGTCCATCTATATTTATACGGCCACAAATGGAACTTCTTGTGACAGATTTGCATCGGCACACATATTCTTCAATGACAATTTCTGAATGGCAAAACTGTATCAGCACCAACGACTTTAGCATATGCCAGTTAATCCAGGGTATGCATCAGAATCAAGAAGATGATGTTTTATGTGAGCTGTTCCTGCTACGACAAGAAAGAGTGAATAACAAATGCGAGGTGGTCGAAAGGAAGACGAACAACATGCCCAATACATGGATCCAACTAAGAGATTACAGATGGCTTTATTCAGTTCCAGCTGAACGTACGATCAGTATCGTTTGTCAACAAGAGCCATTTTCTACAAAGATATCAAGAAGCGGAATACTAAGCTTAGGCTCTGGTTGTACACTGAAGGGAAGAACCATAAGCATACCAGCGAAGCAATCGTACTATCACAAAGTATACTCCTCAATATTACCGACATTTAATCTCTCAATAGAAATGACCAAGCAACCACAAGGTTACTCCCATCACTTTCAAGACTTGTCAATGGTACAAGGAATCGAAGAACTACAGCAAAGAATAAAGGCAGTAACGATGAATACAGGAGAAAGCTTATCTCATCACCACGTGCGCTACTATGCACTCACGTATGGACTCCTTGCGCACGTACTCTTAGGCATAGTCTTCGTGGCAATCAAAAGGAGAATTGATGCAACCAAAAATAAACCAGCCAGAGTCATTCCTCTAGAGGCGCTGGTATAAAGCACGATAATCTTCACATCTTGGCCGGGGAGAATGTTATAAGAACAACACTTATGCTATCAAATTATGACATTGAATATATCAATTTTCCCATATACATATATCGATCCGTTAAATATTGATGACACGGAATATGGATATCGGTTTTCATATTGACTAGGGCATTTACATTTATTTTACATTTATTTTGCATAGTCAATAGTTTTATAAATGATCTTTTTTGTATATAAATCAAATAAATTATGGAATAAATATTAGTTCTTACACAACAGTCAACGTGTTTCTGACCAGCTCTAACCAACAGCAAGCGAGAAATATTTTAAGTAATTGTCAACTATCAAATTTGTGATTTATCCAAAATACGGTCAAACACCGTAATTTCTATTCAATCTTAATAATTTAATTCTTTTAAATTTGTAACGAATCTTAATAATTCTTGTTTTGATATAATTACCTAAATGTATACTAGATGTATACACTAAAACTTACAAATGTTTATAAACCTTATAGAACACAACAAATGTAATTTACCATGTAATTTACCGTTGTGTAGAAATTTTGCCACCTATGTACAAAATTAAAATTATAATTGTATACATTATAGCATTAGGTAAAATATTTGTAACTAAAATAAAAAACTTTCCTTCTTGCATCAACTATCAATCGGTCAACATCAATCACCACGAATTATCAATAATAAAACCTTATAAATGAAAATTAAAAACAATTCATTAAATATATTGTGTTTTAATTAACGAGGTGACAATATTACAACACATTTGGCGGATTTTTTGGAGGTTTTAGTTTGGATCCAACGAGCCACACAATCACCTGTATCAGTTATAAACCATATCTAGGTTTATACAAACTTCTTCTAGAAATCATTAATGAATCTCATTTCCATTAAACAAATTCAATTTGTTGGTTTGTCTGAGTTCCGTCCAAGGTGGCCATATTCCAAAATTTCTTTCATAACTCATTTAAGAATCTCATTTCCATCCAACAAAGCCCAGATGGTCATATTCCAGAACTTTCTCCAAAAATCATTTAATAATCTCATTTTTATCCAGCATATCCAATCCCATCATAATCGGTTAAGAATTGGTCGAGTTCCGTCCCAGGTGGCGATATTCCAGAATTTCTTCCAAAAATCATTTAAGAATCCCCGAATCCATCCATCATAATCAGTAACCGAAAAATGGAAAAAAAAATTGTCAGTTAAGTCGAGCTTCCATTAAATCGAGGGTCCGTTAAATCGGGCGTCCGTTAAATCGGGGCCGTTA
Organism: Nephrotoma appendiculata; assembly: GCA_947310385.1. Taxonomy (NCBI): domain Eukaryota; kingdom Metazoa; phylum Arthropoda; class Insecta; order Diptera; family Tipulidae; genus Nephrotoma; species Nephrotoma appendiculata. The sequence continues at coordinate 110,708,054 of OX371225.1, forward strand.
AATCGAGACTTTACTGTATATCCCTAAAAACAATTTTAAATTTTCCATTGCCTCCAGAATCACACTCCCAAAATGCACGAACTCCGCAAGGACCTGCAGTATTTCGATAACCATCGGCTTCTTGTAATTAGCAATGCCATACGTGATTTTTAATTGTTGACCTTAAGTTTTACCAAACATTTCCGGTTCAGGTGGAGCTTGAACCCCGTGCGCTTTTTTTTAGTTGTGTCACTGTTGCGGAGTGACATTTTTATTAGCACTTGTTATTTTATTTCGCAAAAAGTCTTAAAACATATCTATTACTTAAGTGGAAGTTGGCTTTTCTCAATATAACATAAAATGACTGCGTATTTTGTTAAATCACTTAAGCATTTTGACAAACTGATGCTGATATTAGAAAGTACTCGATTACGCTGTAACGTATTACCATAGAAAAACAAGTCTATTAAACTTTTAAACTTATTTTTCTATGGTATTACCACCGTACAGCAACAAATGCTATTGAAAATTAATTTAAAAAATTTAAAATGCTTGTTCTTATATTAAATAAATTATAACCTATTTTTGTGAGCACTGAAGAACATTGAAGAACTGAAGAACATTATAGTTTTGTGAGATTTAGTGTTTTTAGGATTTACGAAAGTTTCTTAGAACCCCCTATCTTACAAAGATGCACAGTTTTGTTAGACCTATGTATAATATATTGGTACACCTACTGTTTTATACTAAAACTAAGCATTTCACATTAACTTAACAATAATCAAGTGGTTTAAGAACTTCGAAACATAATATGCAGACTGTCACTATCTATTCAAACTATAATTAAAATTAACCAAAAAGCAGCTACAGAAAACAGCAAACAATCGAAAAACTAAACAAGAACAACAGAGCACGAGGATGGATATTTACCGCACTTTGAAATGAAGTTAACTGACTTTTATCCTAACAATCTATTTGATTACAATTTGTATTTACAATTTTATTTTGTGAATTGGCATACTTGCATTAAAATTTGATTCCAGATAAACATATTTTAATTCCAAGACGAACAAACGAAATCTAAACGGAAAGTTTGTTCACCAAATAAAAGGCTTTGTTTGTTTAGTTTTACTTTCTTTCAATACACTCCGTCAAATTTATCTATAAAAATTTGACGAAGGTTAACATAAAGTCGCTATATACAATAAAATGCTGCGTTGAACAACTTTAATAACCGGTTGGTAAGCTTGACGCTTGAATTGCATTCGAATAATGCCGCAGCCACACGAATGCAAATACACACCAATATTGGCGTATTTTATATTTGGCGAATATTGGTAAAATATACCATTCGTGTAGACGATTGCCCAATGTGCATACCAATGTTGGTAGTTTCTTTTGATTTTTTTGAAAAATCGCCTATTGAGTCGCGCCACACTTTAATCCTTTCAGCGTGATTCTTTCCTCGTTTCCTTCCCCTTCATCAACAAACTGTTTTTAGTTTGTTGGTGAAGGGAAAGGAAACGAAGAAAGAATCACGCTGAAAGAATTAAAGTGTGGAACCGCGGATTGAGCGAATGTGCGCCAACGTTGAACAAATGTAACCTTGATTTGAATTTGTCATTTGTTTTGTGGCTACACGATTTGTTATTTGGACAAATACGCCAATGTTGGTGTATATTTGCATTCGTGTGGCTTTGGCATAATTTGATGTTTGTAAAACAAATGAGAAAAGATTGAGAAATACATAAAGCGGAAAAGTGAAAAATGTTTCATCGGTTTAAAAATTCACACCGAAATCAAACCAAATAATCAACGTCGTCAAGATGCCTACGGTGGTCATTATATGGTGCTATATCACTTTTTTGTATCTCATTGGCTAATGCTACACGAGGTAACTTTTGTCTGGTAACTTTTTCGTTTCTTTCCCCTCTACCAATAAAATGGGTTTTATCTGCGCCGCAATTTTTTGATTTTATTGGTAAAGGGGAAAGAAACGAAAAAGTTACCAGAAAAAAGTTACCTCGTGTGGAATGAGTCATTTGGAGACTTTTTTGTGAAATAAATGTAAACAAAAAAGTCTACTCGTACAGCCCTACGTAATGAATTTTTAGGGGAAATAATGAACAAAAAGTGATACATTGACGTTTCTAATTAAACAAAAAATGCATTATATGTACTTTTTTATGAAGAGCACGAAAAGGTTCTGAATTTGTGATTAAATTTTATTTTAAATAAAATAGTAAATCTGTACTATGAAACATTGAATTCTTTGTATTAAAGAATTCGGTCGTCTCATCAGGCTGCAGTGACCCAAGGCATTTAGAATAATGGTAAAATATTGCATTATTGACATGAACAACATTGTAACGTTAAATTTAATTTGTTCTAACTGCCCCGCCATCATGTTAACTGGTATTAAATAATTGTGTCTTTGGTTATCATAATCATTTAATGATAATGATGCTCTCCATCCATCTATAATAAGATTTTAACAACTACCGTGCAATCGTTTAATTTAAATATTTTATGACTTGGTTATCACTCAGTTTCAATCTTGATTGACATGCAAATCGGTATGATAATAAAATTTGTTAATTGTTTTGTTGCATGTACCGATTTTGTATGGGAAGACCGGTTTTGCATATTCTTATGGAATATGAATGGTCCGTTTGTGATTAAGTATATTGTTACGATTTTGCCTTGTCAATCAAGGTTCGAATCACTGGATTGTGAATAAATACACTGCTTCAAATTTGGACTCACACAATTTATTTACACAACACAATTTATTATACAACATAAAATTCACAATTAATTATTATAATTATAACACACTTTTTAATAATCACTTTAATAATCGCTTTAATAATCACTTTAATAATCACTTTAATAATCTTTCTATTTAACCTTCACTGTATCACGTTTAAAATAATACTCAGCATTCCACGTCAACGCGCGCCTTTATATACCAAAATATTTGTTTCTAGAATAATCCTAAATGCGCAGCAAATATGTTAGTATAGAAATACGCCTAAATGTTGAGTATAAATTATACATGTAATTGAACAATTAATGAAATTAACTTATTCTATTCTATTCTAGGGGTCACCGTAACACTACCCCCCACTTAAGCCTGTTCGTCCCGAACAGGATCCAGATCACCTCCTCTGTAGAGCGCCAAACGCTCCAAATGCACCACCTTTGGTTTACCTTTCCGTCCTTTCTGTATGCGATAAACCACGTCGTTCAATCTTTGAATGACAGTGTAAGGGCCTTCCCATGTGGGTTGCAACTTCGGTGATAATCCCTTCTGCCGTTGCGGGTTGTGAAGCCATACCAGTTGCCCTTCCTCGAAGCCTTGATTATTTGCTCGTATGTCATATCGAGCTTTCATTCGATCACTTGATATTCGAATTTTCTCCCGTACAAATTGATGTATTTCATTGAGTTCCTCTTTCATCCGGTCGACGTAATCCTGTCCGCATAGAGCTGCTGATGGAACAGCCCCAAATTTTAAATCTCCCGGTAATCGCAGATTGTTCCCAAATATGGTTTTAGCTGGTGTCACTCCTGTTGTGTCATGTACCGCTGATCGGTAGGCCATCAAGAACATCGGTATATGTCGATCCCAGTTGCGTTGGTTCCTTTCCACAACCTTTGCTAGATATTCCTCCAATGTGCCATTGAATCTTTCCACCATACCGTCCGACTGTGGGTGTAAAGGCGTCGTTCTCGTTTTATTGATTCCAAGCATCTGACATATCTCCTGAAATACCACCGATTCGAAATTCCTTCCTTGATCCGTGTGAATTTCCATCGGTACACCAAATCTGCTAATCCAATTGTTGACCACGGCATCAGCTATTGTTGTTGTCTCCTGATTGGGTATGGGGTACACCTCCGGCCATTTGCTAAAATAATCCATTATTACTAGCACATATTTATTGCCGCTCTCGGTGGTCGGAAATGGCCCCGCCACATCCATTGCAATTCTCTCAAATGGTGCCCCGACATTATATTGTTTCATGGTTCCACGGCTTTTTCGTGCTGGTCCCTTTACTGCCGCACATTGGTCACATCTTCGACACCACTCTACTACTGACTGTCTACATCCGGACCAGTAGAAACGTTGTCGGATTTTGGCCAATGTTTTATTAATCCCTAGGTGACCTCCACTTGCTCCTCCATGATATTCCTTGAGGATTTCCGCTATCCGATCTTTTGGCACCACTACCAACAATTGTTTTATTTTACCATCCGTGCTTTCCCACTTTCGTTTTAAACAACCATTTTCTATGTGGAGGCTATCCCATTGAGCCCAATATGCTTTTACAATGGGAGTTTTGTCAGCTATCTCACTCCAGGTGGGCCGGTGTTCCTTTTCCTTATGTTGCATGATGAATGACAGGTCAGCATCCCGTAATTGCTCCTTCTTGATCATTTCATCAGTCCATTCCTCATCAGGTAGCACTTGCATAAGTCGAATATCGATGATGTTTTCCTTACCCTCCACACGCCCACAATGCTTGCATTCTACGGGACATGGCCTTCTTGATAATGCGTCGGCATTTCCATGTGCGGTTCCCTTCCGATGTTCAATTTGGAAATCGTAGCTTTGCAAACGTTCGATCCAACGTGCTACTTGTCCCTCTGGATTTTTGAATTGTAACAACCAGCGCAAAGCTCCATGATCCGTCCGTAGAAGAAATTTTTGGCCATAGAGGTACTTATGGAAGTGCTTAACACATTCCACTATAGCCAACAACTCTTTCCGTGTTACACAATAATTCCGTTCCGGTTTTGATAACATCTTGGAGTAATATGCAATAACTCGCTCCTCACCATTTGTTGCCTGTGATAATACTCCTCCTATACCATCATTACTTGCATCGGTGTCCAAAATGAATTTAACGTTGGGTATAGGGTATGCGAGGATTGGTGCTTCGCATAATCGTCGTCTTAGTTCCACAAATGCCTCTTCTTGATCATCCTTCCATTCGAATGCCTTGTTCTTCCTGGTTAACTCGTGTAAACTCTTTGCAATATTGGCGAATCCTGGCACGAATCGTCTATAATAGGTACACAATCCAAGGAAGCTCCGTAATTCATGTAAGTTTTTAGGTCGTGGCCATTCCTTCACTGCTGCGATCTTGTCTTCATCGGTATGGATTCCATTGGTTGTTACCTTATGACCCAAATATTTTACTTCCGTTCTAAATAGTTTGCATTTCTTTGGGCTTAGCTTCAATCCGGCGGCTTGTATCCGATCCAAAACCTCTGCCAAATTCCTTAAATGCTCGTCGAAATCCTTGCCCATAACGATGATGTCATCCAAATATACGAGGCACGTCCTCCAATGTAATCCCTTTAGCACGCGCTCCATTAGCCGTTCAAAAGTCGCAGGGGCGTTACATAATCCGAATGGCATAACGTTAAATTGCCATAATCCGTTACCCACACTGAATGCCGTTTTCTCGCGATCTTCCTCCTGGACTTCCACTTGCCAATAGCCGCTTTGCAGATCTAATGTCGAAAATATTCGAGCACCCGATAATGTGTCTAACGTGTCATCGATCCTTGGCAATGGGTAACTATCCTTTTTCGTCACAGCATTTAATTTTCGATAATCCACGCAGAATCTCATGCTACCATCCTTTTTCTCGACTAACACCACTGGTGAACTCCATGGACTGCTTGATGTTTCGATTACCCCTGCTGCTTGCATATCTTTTACCATTCGATCCACTTCTCCTTGCTTTGCCAATGGTAATCTCCTGGGTGGTTGGCGAATCGGCATTTCTGCTCCTGTATCTATTCGATGTTTTACCATTGTGGTTCTCCCATTATTATCCGATGTACTGCAGAATATTGGCATGTACCGCTCGAGCAATTGTTTTGCCAAATTTTTCTGTTCCTTAGTAAGATCTTCGGTCCATTTCTCCATGAGTTGTTCTACAACCTCTTTCTGCCCTTGCGAGTTAGTCGTATTAATCGGATTTTTCTGCTCGCACTTCACAATCGCAGATATTTCTTCGCATTTTCCGATTATTGTCCTTTTCTTGATGGTTTTCGTCTTATCCGAGAGATTTAGAGTCCTAACTGGTACTCTATTATCGCTGTCTGGTTTCACCAGAACTTTCCCGATCATAATTTCTCTGGCTCCGCTCTCCGTTTCATTGGCTTCCACAACCCACAACCTGGGTGGCCCAGAACCTCCCTCCAATCTTGCCCATACTATTGTTTCCGAGTTCGGTGGCAGCTTCTCCCGATGATCCATTATAATTTGCCTGCTCGTTTCTCCTATAACGGCGCTAACGTGAAGTGGCAACTCGATATTATCGTAGGTTAATACACCCCGTCCAACATCCACCACGAAGCCATTCGTTCTCATAAAGTCCATCCCCAAGATGACTTCGTCTACAATATCTGCAACCAGCACCTCGTGTTGAAAGTGATTTCGCCCAATCCTTATTTTTACGACCTTTTTCCCTTTTATTGCTGAATTTTCTCCAGTCGCCGTTCGTAACTTCATTCCATTAGCTGGTTCCATAATTCCATCGATAATATCCTCACGAACAATCGTATGAGTTGCTCCCGTATCCAGCGTGATCATGCATTTCTTCCCATCAATATCGGCTTCAATTGTTAAGCTATCACCGCTCCTTGCTATTCTCGAAACATGGATGGAGGTTATGGGGCAATCGGTTGTGGGAGTCAGCTTCTGCCCCTGCAAACTGACTCTTTTTAGTTTAACGACTCCGCTGTCGTCTGACCCGCCTTTCTGGATTCTATCTGCTCCTCGTTTGATCTGCGCTTCATAGGAGATGGCGACCTTGCTCGTTTCTTCTTAATCTCCCAACAGTCCCGTGAGATGTGACCCATTCTATCACATACCCAGCATTTAATCCTGTCACTTCCATCTCTGAACCTTGGCGTAGCCCGCTCGGTGTCTATCCTGGAATCAATCTCCACTCGACGAATTTTCATTGCTGGTTTGATGATGGTTTGCGCAGTTTCGTTTGTTAACGCACAAGCGATGGTTTCCGTGAAAGTTGCCTTAGGTGACAACATCACCGCTCTGCGCGTCTCAGGATCTCGAATACCGTCAATGAATGCATCCATTTTAATTCGCTCCATGTAATCGGCCGACATATTTGAATGTACTAAATGCGCGAGCCGCTCAATTGCCGATGAAAATTCCTGTAGCGATTCTCCTGCTCTTTGGTATCGACCCTTCAATTCCATGCGATAGATTTCTCGTTTGTGGTCACTTCCGTATTTTCGATCTAACGCCTTCATAGTTCCGATGTAAACGTTCCGTTCCTGCTCAGGAATGATTTGTAGTGTTTCTGCCGCTTCGCCTTTAAGAGCCACAATTAACGCTGCAACACATTGTTCTTCAGTCTACTGATTTTGCTTAATCGCCGTTTCGAACTGGAACTTAAAAATACTGAAGGATGTTGTTCCATCAAATGTTGGTGGTTTTATCTTAACTGCATTAACCGTCTGGATCACTTGCTGTGTCGTTCCAATCGCCTTGACATCTTTGAGCTCCTTCTCGAGACGTTTAAAATCTTGTTCAACCGATTCAAATTTTTGTTGAACCGTCCCTTTAACATTTTGAATTTCTGCGTGTACTTCTGTTTGCAGTTTTTCCACTTTACCGTGTAATGTAGAAGATAACTCCATAAACCTCTCGTCCATTTTCTTTTGGCCAACTTGCACTTGTAACATCTGCTGTTTTATTTCGTGGTTCGATTGTTTAATGTCCGCCCCTTGTTGCTCCACTTGTAACATCTGTTGTTTCATTTGATGTTTAATGTCCGCTCCTTGTTGCTCCATCTGCTGTTTCATTTGATGTTTAATGTCCGCCCCTTGTTGCTCCAACTGTTGTCCCATCATTTGATTCATAGCAGCCATCAACTGCGATAAATCGAAACTTCCGGATGGGTTTTGTGTTGTTCCGACCATCGTTTGTTCTTCCCTTTCTTTCTTGTCCACACTGATCTCATCCGTGTTGTCCTCCTCGAAATCATACACATCTGGATTTAAACCGTCCTTCTCCATGGCCTCACGTAGTCGCTCCACCAAACTAGCTTTTGTGCCTTCACTAGCCAAACCTCGCTGCTTCAGTTGCTCCTTTAATTGCGCAAGCTTTAATTCGTAGAGAATCATTTTTCTTATTATTCACAATCCCACCGCTGTCACCAATTGTTACGATTTTGCCTTGTCAATCAAGGTTCGAATCACTGGATTGTGAATAAATACACTGCTTCAAATTTGAACTCACACAATTTATTTACACAACACAATTTATTATACAACACAAAATTCACAATTAATTATTATAATTATAACACACTTTTTAATAATCACTTTAATAATCACTTTAATAATCTTTCTATTTAACCTTCACTGTATCACGTTTAAAATAATACTCAGCATTCCACGTCAACGCGCGCCTTTATATACCAAAATATTTGTTTCTAGAATAATCCTAAATGCGCAGCAAATATGTTAGTATAGAAATACGCCTAAATGTTGAGTATAAATTATAAATGTAATTGAACAATTAATGAAATTAACTTATTCTATTCTATTCTAGGGGTCACCGTAACAATATTGTGCGGTGTTTCTTGTAATTGAAGAAACAGGCCGCTACAGAACACCCGTCGTCGCAGAACATGGAGCAATTCTGATGTTTAGGCAACAAAAATGTTAATAAAGTTCGGCTCCGAAACTTCCCCATCTTTTTTTTTGTCAAAAATCGTCATTTCCCCTTAAATTTTGGAAAATTGGTTTACCGTGCGATTCTGGCGTATAGTCACAGAGGTCTTAACTGCAATATTTCTCATAACTAAGAGATTTCTCTTACTTAAGACTATTTTGCGATTCTGCACATACTGATCAGTTAAGAGGTTCTCTTAAAAACCTCTTAGCCTAATACCTACCAATTAGGTCGTCTTAAACATCATAAATGATAGAATTTTTATTATGTTGCACTAAAACTAATAAAAAATGACGATTGTGTAAATAAATAATTTATTAATTTATTAAATTATATTTTGCAATTCACAAAAAGGATTTAGATGTAATATTTTTAGAAGAAAAATTATTCCGACATTGTCATTTCGAGCAGAAGCAAATATTTTGTTGTTGTTTATTTTCGGCAATTTATTACAAATTTTCTGCAATACATTCTCTAATTTATTACAAAAATATGAATTGTAAAACATTATTTTCACAAAAATATGTCGTATTTTATCGTTTATTTAACAATAAAATACAATTTCAACGGCTCGCATTAAGAAAAATCACATTTGACAGGTCTCCAAAAATATTTGGAGAGTTTTTAATGTAAATTTTAAGAGTATTACTAACAGAATACCAATTAAGAGATTCTCTTAAAAAAACCTATTAACGAAAAATCTCTTTACTGTTAGTCTCTTAATAGTCTTAATATCAGAATCGCACGGTTAGGCTGATATTGATGCAAAATTAATTTTGAATTTTTTTCTAGTTAATAATTGGTTTTCTTGGAATTGACCTACTTTTCAAAATATTTGTCAAAAGCAAAAATGCTCGCTGTATTTTCATGATTACTATACATATTTTATTTTATTACGTAAAAGTACGGAAAATGTGATTTTGATGGAAAGCTAAAACCGCTTAACGATTGTTTTATTTCGGCATAGTCATTGATAAGGCACTGGCACATTTTCAGTGAATAAGAAAGTTAGTTTACCGATGCTCACCAGAGCAAGCACTACATTTTTGTCTTGGACTCATTAATTTTGAGTCCAACGGAAGCTGCAGGCTGTAATTTTCAGGATTCCTAAATACTCCAAAGTAAGACATGAAGTTGATAGTTGCTGTTTACATACCATACGGATCCTCCGTTAATATATATGGTGAGCTGTCTTTATTTTTCTCAAACCAACTAGCAGTTGCAGCTCCTGATTTTGATTCTGTGATGATTTTGGGAGATCTTAACTTACCGAAAGTAGAGATAGATAGTCAGATCGGGTGATAGACTCAATCTGTTCACTCGGGCTAAGACAGATTAATAACATTGATAACCAGTGCAGCAAAATCCTCGATCTGGTGTTCATTCCAGTAGAAGTACACGGCACAATCATTGCTTGTAATGATCTCGGCGGTTCTTCAAGTATTTTTCACATACCACTACATATCCAATTAATATTTGAAAATTGTGTTAATGTTAACGTAAATTTTAATTCTAGTGAGTCTTTCAACTTTAAAAAGGGAAATTATAATGCTTTAAATGAGTGTCTGGACAATATTAATTGGGATCAATATATAACGGGTAGTTTAGACGCTTATATTGATCAGTTTTATAAAATAATGAACTTGGAAATTGAACAATTTATTCCCCGTTCACCTTTAGTTTCGTCGATGGTCCAGCCATGGTTTATTAGTCGCCTCTTGGGATTAAAAAATCGGAAACTAAAGCTCATAAACAATATAAATTAAACTCATCCGTCGTAAATTATGAAATATTTAGCGCTCTCAGATCTCAATTTAAAATTTTAAATCGTTTCTTGTATAGTTTATATATTGTCGAGATCGAATCGAATATTAGAAACAACGCTAAATGTTTCTGGAGTTATGTTGATTCGAAGCGAAATTGTAGAGGTATACCCTCGCAAATGTCTTTCAATTATTCAACTGCTAGTGATCCACAAAGTATCACGGACATGTTTGCAGTTTTTTTTTGAAAATGTGTATGTCCCGTCTTCGAGAAGGAATGACGAACTTGTTTTTAGTAATAATCCAAACAGTCTATTTCAGTTTACTACAAATGATTTTCTGCACACTCTGTTGAATGTAAATGTGAATATGAGTTGTGGCCCGGACAAAATTCACCCACTTGTGTTGAAAAAGTGTGCTTCGGTCTTGGCTAAGCTGTTGACGAACATCTTCAATTTGAGTTTGAAGAGTGGAGTTTTTCCTTCAATTTGGAAATCCAGTTTCATTAAACCAATTTTCAAGAGTGGACGGAGAATGGATATCGAAAATTACCGCGGTATTTCTATCTTATCGGCTATTCCTGTTTCCGGACCGCATCTTTTTCTTAACTAAAAATTCCGTCTCAGCAAACCAGCATGGGTTTTACCCCGGACGGTCAACTGTGACAAATCTTGCTTTGTTTACAAATTTTTTGACGTTAGCATTAGAAGGTGGTGATGGTATTGAGGTAGTGTTTACTGATTTTATTGGTAAAGAAACTGGGACAGCTCAACAATTGTGATGCCCTTCCTTTAAAGTGGATCTTTTCATATTTGACGAATAGAACTCAAAAAGTTTTTTTAAATAATATTTTATCTAGAGGCATAACTGTTTTGTCTGGCGTCCCACAAGGTAGTCACATTGGACCTCTATTATTTATTGCATTCATAGATGATGTGAAGCGGTGCTTCAAACATTGTAAGTTTCTGATTTACGCTGATGATGTAAAAATCTTTTGTAAGATTAGAAATTATCGCGATCTGCTAAATCTACAACAGGAATTAAACGTTTTCTGCGACTGGTGTAGCTTGAGTAAGCTTTGCCTAAACGTTTCTAAATGTAATGTTATGAACTTTTCTAGAAGGCGTTATGGACCTGATAATAGTTTATTCTTAAATGGCGTTATGATAGAGCGAGTTCAGTCTTTTCTAGATTTAGGGGTTTTGTTTTCACGAGATTTATCGTTTAAGGACCATATTGACAGATGTATTAATAAGGCTAATTCAATATTAGGTTTTTTAATCCGTTTCTCCAAAGATTTTTATGATCCATATACTCTAAAAGTCCTCTTCGCTTCATTTGTTCGATCGCACTTGGAGTGACTCGCACTTGATTCCTCTAACCGTATAGAATCAATCCAGAAGCGATTTATGTTGTTTGCCTTAAGGCGACTTCCTCGAGAGGTAAACGCTCCTAAGTATATGCTTCCGCCGTATCTAGGCCGTTGTTTGTTACTGAATATTGAACCATTGTTCGTCCGACGACAAATTTCTTGCGCAATGTTTGTGCGCGACGTTATAATGGGCCGAATTGATTGTTTACCCCTACTATCCTTGTTTTCAATACGTGCCCCAGTGAGGTCACTCAGACATCGAGACTTAGTGATTGATCTGCACTTCCATGGGTCTAATTTTGGTATGTCGGACCCGCTTTGTAATTCTAGCCGTGTATTTAATATTGTATCTACCGTGTTCGATTTAGGATCAATGAATTAATCACTCATTATCCGAAATGAAAATATGATTATGAAACCTCATTTGAGGCGGACAAATCCCTTTATGGGATATAGTGCCAGAGAGGGAGAGAGAGAGAGAGAGAGAGAGAGAGAGAGAGATGTAAATTAATACTGTTGGTTAAATAAATAAATAAATAAAAGTTTCCTCGGTAGATTAAGTTATCAGCTTGGGGCTACCCTTGAAAAGTCAGAAACAGTATTGCATCCATATCTAGAAAGTATTATCTTTGTGAATAGACATTATCATTGACCGACTAATTTGTACCAAATTCTTCTTAGTAGTATATCCAGAGAAAAGATAAATTTTAAATAGAGTAGCCTTAGAAATAATAGTCGAACAGAGGAAAAATAAATAAAAAATTTGCAATCGATGCCAATAGCAGCATTGCACTCTGATTAAGAATTTCTCCATTAAAATTAAACTAGCTGACCTGTGACTGAATAATTAGTCACATGAATACATTTTGTTGAATTTTTGGTTAAGAAATGATTAAGAAAATTTTTTAAGATGTAAATTTGATGCACTTTTATCAAAAATAAAGTAAATTCATATACGCGGTTAATTTTTAAATCTTAAATAGATAGAGTGTCATGACAAAATTGTATTTTACACTCACAACTATTAACAAAATGTATGTAAAATCATTTTATGTTCTCTGTTTTGTTTAATTGAGATTCAATTACAAATTTTCTACTCATTTTGTCATCACAGTGTGTCATCACAAAACATCGACAATTTTAATAAATTTTGTCATTGCCACGGTGTAATGCGCATGATCATAGATTCAATATAAACATATTTTGTCATGGCATTCTGGCGTCGTGACAAAATTTTGCTGAAAACATCTGAGGTAAACGTTTCAGGTACTTCCGGGTGGAATTTTTCCGATTTTTCTAGCAAAGGCACACCGCTATATTTATGTCGACCTATCCTGAAAAATTTAAACGGATCGGATCATGTTTAGGGGTCATTTTAGCGTTGAGTTTGAAAAAATTAAGCGTATTAATATAATATATAGAAGATATTTATTTAAAACTAGTTTATTTTCTGAGGTTATTGAACCGATTAAAATCAATCAAATTTCTCTCATTCTTTTGGTTTTGATTTGATTAGTTTCTTTTTCGGGATTTACAGGCTTACTTGATTTTGATACAAGCATTAAATTACGAAGCCGCTGACAATTATACTATCTGATGAAAGAGTTTTAGATGCCGGAACTGTTCCAATATTTATATACGAATAACAATATTTAAATACATTTTTCCAATATTTGTTGTGAAATACTTAGAATTCAGCAAACCGAACGAGGTTACGACACAAATGTTCTAAAAAAAAATTCATCAACAACGAAAGACCGAATGAAATTAACTATGGGTATTGCCTTAACGCATTGTATGTCTAAAAAGGCACAAACAAAACTATTATTTAAACAAAAACAAACTCTTTTTCTAAACAATTATATTTTCATGTTAAACTCATTTAACTAATATAATAATCATAAAAGTTTTTAAACCAAAAACAAACTAAAAGTTGAAATACTTTATTCTTTCCCGCATCCTGTGTTTCATTTTAATCCCCAAAAATGAAAATCATTTAATAATTTTTTATTCCCTCATTTAATTCCGATTATTATGTTAATTATTATACTGTTTAACATCATAGTTATGATTATTACACTATTGTCAAGAGCTTTACATGTTATATGTATACGTATGTAATACATACACAAATACATACATTTACGGCTTTCTCCCAATTTAACTATTTGGAGAATATTTCAAAATGAATCTCATTGTAAGTTCCCAATTTAATCCCAATTTTAACAGGACAAAAGAATGAAAACTTCTTAAACTTTGAACAATCCAAATGTGATATAATAACATTAACATGTATAAAACTCTGTGTGCAGAGAAACTAATTAAAAACATTTTTTGGATTTTAAATAAAATTGAAACGGAATGAAATGAGAAAATATACTCGAAATGGAAATTTTTAACCGGGGGAGAATTGCATGTGTGTGCATATATTGTATAAAGATTTATATACAAAAAGCTTAACACGATTATTTTGTGATGAGCTGTTTTCCTCTTCTGAGTTTTTTTATTGTCATTTTCATACGTATATATGTACATACATAATACATAATATTAAAAGATATAAGTTTTTGCTTCCTAACAGAGTTAAATGATGATAAGTGCAATGTTGATTTGTGTGTTTTTGAAATGAAAACCGGCTTAGAGCTTTTGGTTTAGTTTTATCTGCTGCTATTTTTTTCATTATTTGAATAGAGTAGGATTTAGGATTATTTTATTTTTTCAACAAAGCCATTACGAAAACCAACGACAACTAAATAACCATGGAATGATAATTCGTATGAAATCAACATTATTATTTTATTTATGTACTAGCTGAATTACCCGGCGTTGCACGCATCAAAATTACTTTCAATTACGGATATTTTGCAGGCAATTTCTCGACGTCACTGTAGTTGCAATCGTATATTTATTTAATTATTTAAAGAAATCTATTTTGTAATATACATGTATGATTTCACATTATTTACAGTAGTTTAAACAAAAATTATATTAAAACAGAAAATTCAAACAGAAAACTTTAAAACAGAAAAAAATAAACCAAATTTTGGTTTAACAATTAAAAATTTAAAAAATAGTCCTTCAGGATATTTTTAAAGTTGTCCTTTGATAAATTAAAGTCAAATAGGTCGTCGATGATTTAGACCTCCTATTAATGGGATTGTTTGCTCCATAGTTAGTAGAAATGGTGTTCAAGTGCTAACAATTTATGGATTCGAAATGTTCTGCATGGCACGTGAATTGATATGTTTTCCATGATGTAAGCTGAATCAACGTGACGAAGCAAAACGTTGCCAATAAAACCACCCCTAAGAGAATCGTTTATTTTCAAGCGTGCATATTTTGTAATCCGTGCATCTTGTTGTGTATGGAGGTTTAAGCGAGCCACATTTTCATGGAATGGTAATTTGTAATCGTAATCCCAGTCACTTTTCTTTAACAAAAAAATCAGGAACTTCTTTAAGCAGCATTCATTCAATTCTTTTTATGTGCACAGCATAGTATGGATTCCAGACCGTTACAGTGTATTCCAGTTGAGATCGAACATAAGCGAAATAGAGTGAACATAAGGTTTGAATATCCTTAAATTCACCTGTCCATCTTTTAACAAATCCGAACATGGCATTCGCTTTCGCAATACAATTTTCAATATGCATATTGAAACTGGCGTTTTCGACAAATGTAACACCTAAGTCTATAATCTCATTAACTCTTTGCAGTACTTCGTTGTTGACTTTGTATGAAGTAATTACCGGATTTCTTTTACGATGGAAGGACATGATTTTGCATTTCTTAATATTTAAGTATAGTGAGTTTCGAGTTAATCTATCTAAGTCTTTTTGAAGTTTCTCCATATTTAACAATCCATTAATAGTACGAAAAATTTTCACATCATCTGCAAATATGAGCACGTCTGAGTTTTTGATTATCTCGTTTATTCGTTCTATGAAAACAATAAAAATCCAAGACCCGAGGTGTGATCCTTGGGGAACACCAGATGTAACTTTAATAACGTTTGATTTCTCATTTCCCATTATTACAAATTGTCGCCGGTTTGATAGATATGACTCAAACCAATTTATGTAATCGAGAAAAAACCCAAATTTGAATAAACTCTGGAGTGCTTTATGATGACAGATAGAATCAAATGCTTTACTAAAATCCGTGAACGCTACATCAACTTGACGGTGTTTTTCTATCTCGTTAATTAGTTTACTGGTGAATTCAACCAGATTAGTCGATGTGGATTGGCCAGGCATAAACCCATGCTGGTTTATTGATATATGACGTGTAATTGTGGATTTAAAGCTGTTGCATAGTACTAACTCAAATAATTTCGGAGTTCATGATGTAGTTGATATTCCTCTGTAGCATGAGATGTCATCACGTTTACCCGATTTAAAAATTGGAGTAATTTTTTAAATTTTCCATTTTTCAGGAAACGCACCGGTGCTTAAGGAATGATTAAATATATAACATAATGGAATTGTTAAAATTTCAGCGTACTCCTTCAGAATAGAAGAGGGTATATTGTCAAGACCGCAACCATCTCCAAACCCCCTTAAAGCCGATAAAATGTTGTCCTCATAAATAATAGGAGGAGTTATTGATGTGTTGTTGTTGCTGGGTTGTTCGTACAATTCACTAGTATCACTTGGTTTATAGACTGATTGAAAAAACGACGCGAACATGTTAGCTATATCTATGGCGTTTGAGGAGCAGGTATTGTTGTACAATATGACGTACAAGGTATGCAGGGTGTCCTTCAATTTCGCGTTTATTCCTAAAGTATTTCCAAAATTGTTTTCGATTTACTTTGATTTTGTCTTGAATTTGATCAAGATAGGACCTGTATTTTGATTTGAAATAAATTTCAAATTCATTACTATGTTGAAGAAACGTAGTTTTGTCTTTTTCTAATCCGCTTTGAACATTTTGGCATACGCTTGCGACTTCCGATTTTTTAAGGTAACCTGTCTATCACCAAACTAATGAGGGTGATCATTTTGTTGTTTACAGCACATAGGTACATACAGTTCGATGCCTTGAAGTATGTATATGACAGGAATTCATCAGGTACTGAATTCAGTATCGGAAGCATCACCGCAAGCATTAAAAATGAAATTTCAAATATTTTACCGATGCCCCTAGACCCAGGTTCCCAGCCCTCAATTCAACAACTCAGAAACCTTCGCGAGCATGTACGCAACCAATCATCAACGTCCCATCGCAATCAGATGAATGGTACATGAATGCAAAACAATGGGCCCCTTGAGAGGAAGCATCCCTCTGATTCGAACATGTTACTAATTTCATATAATCCCTTCCCTAAACTCATTCCCAGGAAAAAAATAACCAAAATTGAAATTTTACGAAAAATTTGTACCGGGGTCTAGTCCTGACTTTTCAAACGCAAAAATCTTCGCGGGTTTGCACACATGAAAATTTTTCTGCAAATTTTGTTATAAATGATTTTGATTTAGGATTACCAAAGCGCATGTGAAATTAAAGCGCATTTCATTTGCCAGATTATGTTATTTACTTTATTATATTTTTAAATCAATAGCTGTAATTAATCCGCAAAGCGTCTATTGTTGCTGGTTTATCAGCATAAACTGATGGTTTTAAATAACCTTTCTGAAAGGAATCGAGAGTTGTCAAATCTCACGACCTCGGTAGCCAAAAGAAAGAGAAAATGAGTCAGTGCTTGATGGTGTACCTACTCTCGAGCACGCCACGTACAACTGCCAATTGGGAAAACACGGCAACTAAAGGTTTATTCCACACATTTCCAACTATTGGCCTTGTGATTTATTAATCGTTTTTGCGAATGCAAGTTAAACCGGAAACTGAACACGCTTAAATATGAAACGGCAAGTCGGTTGGAATCAATGGTATTCTTGGAATCAGAACATCCTCACCTTTGAACTTTTTTATGATTGTCATTGCTTTAATCACGTTGTTCATCAGCTTCTTAACAGTGAGTCTTGTTGCATTGCATTGTTTTGGTTGGTTCAGGTTGCGTAACATGATTACTACTGAACCGACATTGAGCTACAAACTGTGTGGCGGCATTCCTGGCAAATCCAATAAATTCAGGAATTCAATTGAATAATTGACGACTTCATTTGGGTCTGTTATGGAATCGATCGACGTAAATGAATGCAATTGGCCAGCGATTTCACTTATAATTATTATATTCAAATCATCTACGCCCTTATTTCTCGCTGCCAAAATGGCTCGTTAGCTCAACCAAACATGGTTTTTGTGATTTTCACATTGGTGCAAACCACAAAAACCATGTTTGGTTGAGCAAACGAGACATTTTGATTCAGAAACACTTTCGTGATCAATTCTTCTTTAGAGGTTGTAAATTGACAAAAATTAGGTGGTAACGCAATGAGTACCCGTCGAAGCGTCAACCTGAATTTTTCCATTACCAATGTCTAATAATTGCTTTGAAAACACGTCGGCCGATTTATCATTTTGAAACGCAATTCGCATATTCGTTGTTAATTTGAGAGTTTTCACGTATCTCCACAAATTCGATGTCTTCAAGCAAGCGTTT
The DNA here is from genome assembly GCA_947310385.1 of Nephrotoma appendiculata. Taxonomy (NCBI): domain Eukaryota; kingdom Metazoa; phylum Arthropoda; class Insecta; order Diptera; family Tipulidae; genus Nephrotoma; species Nephrotoma appendiculata. The sequence continues at coordinate 110,726,464 of OX371225.1, forward strand.
ATTTCATTAATAGCAGTTGATCTTGGCATGACTGGCAGTGTTTCGTGAAAATCGCTGGCCAGCAGAATCATCGTACTTCCAAAGAGATTCTGATTACTGCGCAAATATTTCAACGTTCGATCGAGCGCCTCTAATGCTCGTTTGTGCGCCATCGTACATGATTTTCTTTCAAGTCTGTAGTACTTTCGCCATTGCTGATTTTTTGGAAATGTTGCACGTCGGTTCATCTATCGTCTGCAAATTCAGTGGCAATTAACTGATGCGCTAGAAAAAAAAATCAATTTTTTTAAGGTTTTCCGGAAGTTTCCGAGTTTTCCACTCAGTATTTCCAATTTTCCTCTTCTAAAAGACTATCTTCCCAAAATTTTCTTTCATACAAACCTTGTCCTGACAATTACGAACACAACAAAAAAAATATGCCAAATCGGTCCAACTGTTCTCTAGTGATTATCAGTCACACAAGGGCCAATTGATTTTTATTAATATATATGTAGTAGATGTATTGCCTCATATTATATTTACTCATATGTATGAAAGAAATAATGTTTTTTTAGTAAAATTAAATGGTATGCAAATAACAATGTACGCTAGAGTTTCCTTCCTCCTCGCTAGAGAAACCCTCCAAGAACACGATTAATTCGTTTCGTGTTTTTTGAAACCGTGTTGTTCGAGGCTACAAAAAATAAAATAAAAAAAACATTACGGTTTTTTTTGTTATGGTATACTGTATACAAAAAACAAAATAAAAGAGAATAACGCAAATCGTGTTGTTTGAAACCATGCAATTCGAGGAAATAGGTATTCCTTCGAATACCGTATCCTTGGAGGGTTACCTGTATTGTGGATTTTTGCCATTTTTATAACAGATGTAGCTCGGTAGTAAAAATAAAACAATGAGTAGATTAAATTCTTGTGAATTTTACCGTTATATCATATTACATTTGTTTATCTGTTTTTCGGAAAAGTTTCGTTTGTGATGGGGATTATATAGGTGATAGGTTGTTTGTAATTTTACTAGTTCGAAGCGTGTTTTCTTTCATATCGATCAAAATACGTATTATTTATTGAATAATGGAACTATGCAACTAAAATCTTTTATATGCTCTTTTCAAAAGTATTTCAAGTTGCAGTTTGTAAAATAGCAATTCGTTGCTTTATTGAAATTCCATATCAAATAATATCGCAGCATCCAAGTTCGTATTTCCTTATTATTTATGAAAATATGTTCAATATTCCCATTTTTTATATGTGCTCGAACACATTCTACATGCATACACATATTATGTAAAAGATTTGCTCGTATATGGAAAATATTGCGAATGATAATTTTTAATAACAATTTATATCTTCAATGTGCATCTGGTATTATTTTGCATATGACTTAAAATCTTAAATGATCTTAGTATGACTTAAAGTCTTAGCACTTATTCATGCTTAAGTATATAAAAATTGCTGTAGTTAAATGAAAAAAGTGTACATTAAAAAGTGTCAATAATTTATATTTATAATCATTAAACATCATTTGGCAGCCAATTATATGCTTATGTTAGACATTTCGAAAATATCATTCCACTACATCTGTCCAATTTGCAACATGGGTTTATGCCTAGTAAATCCACAATGACAAATTTAGTTGAGTATACAAGTAGTGTTTCTTAAGGTCATTGAACAACATCAATATGTGGATACAGTTTATACGGACTTTAGTAAAGCATTTTATTCCACTAGTCATGGAAAAGCGTCTAAGCCCGAAACGGGTAGGCCTCTAACCTGGTTGAGGTCAGCCCGGTTTCATAGAATTTGCCAGCTATTCGTCATGCACTCCATGCGGCAATTGTAGCTCAGTCTTTAAGAGGAAATGGCGTCGGTGTTGGGGTGCCCAGATAGTGGCTTTGTTAACCGCAAAAAAATTATGGTGGGGAAGGCATCTGAGTGGGGTTCAGGGCCCCAAAATAGTGGAGCCTGTTGATCAACCCATTCTGAAGGCCGAATTACCCGTGGTTGTATTTTGGGTTTGCCTTAACCCCTCATTATTTTTATTGGATCTCACTGTATAAGCGAGACCATAGCTCTATTAAAATAGTGTTTTAGTATATATATAGGAAGGTAGTAGTATGGTTCAGACAAAAGAGAAAGGAGTTGAACACAACAACAGTTCCCTTCCCGAAACACAGCCAGAAGACTACCCTATTACCTGTGCCAGTTTAGGTTAGTATGTTTAAATAAAGTTCCGATTTTTCCAAATTTGTTTTTTTTTCGATCCAATTCGCTCGTGTTGCGTTATTCTCAGTTCCAGGAGATCTCTATAATCTATTGAACCAGGTAGTATACATAATGAATTTTCTAAAAAAACATTTTGATTTTAACATATTAAATTTTTTTCGCTATTGTTTTCTAAATTTATACTTAGCGACATCTTTTGATTGGTTTAGTAATTGCAAAAAGCTTTAAAAAATAACAATGTTTTTAGTTTACGAAGCTCTGTTTTGTTTAAACTACAAGATGAAACAATACAGCCAGCGAATTTATTGCTATGAAAAATTACATTTTTAACAAGTAACGAAAAAACAGTGTTCGAAGTTTGTTCATCAACAATGTTGAAATAGAATCCAAAACGCAATAACCTCCATATTACAATGCTACTCAAAAGCATTTTTAACAAACGTTTGTTTTGGAAAAATAATGCTGAAATTTTTGATGGAACACTAATTTCTTATTTTCTTTACATACACATATAAACAAATTCTTGTTTGTGCAAAAAAAATGTGTTAGACTAATTTAAATGTTTTTGCGTTAGCAGACATAATATGACTCAATTTTAAAATATGCTTTTCCTGAATATTGAACTAACCATTCAAATTGAAAATTCAAACGAAGCATTTATGATTTTATTTACAAAAAAGCTTCTAAAAAAAATAAAATACACTGATCGGTATGAAAAAGAACAAAAAGCTTCACATCTGGGGAAAGCTCATGAAAAAATGGCGGAATCTTACGGCTCTTATATTTAGAAGGCTCTGATAACATACGTGAAAGAGGGATTCTTGACCTAAACATGAGTTTCTTGGGATTTGATGAGGTTGTTATCTTTAATTTATTAAACATAAGAAAATCTCATAACCCCTAGAAAAAATCTCATGTGGATAAGTTCAATGGCTTGCAGTTGATAAAGTGTAAACACAATGTAGGAGAGTCAGTTAATTTAGATACATTTGGGAATATTATTTCCAAAGACATGTTAGGTAACTAAAGAAAATTTGATGGGATGAGTTTGGGAACAGAATGTGATCTCATTCCATTGTACCTCCTTTGGCTCGTCTGCGGATTTTGTCAATTGGTGTTTCTCATACCTATTGGCTAGTTTACAAATAATTGAAATTTTAAAACAAAGATCTAATACAATAAAAGTCCTCTGTGGTATTTCACAAACCTCGCATGTGGGTCCGTGGATATTTCTCACATTTATCAATGGACTATCTAATGTCATTTTAACTCATCTGTACATCTATTTGCGATTATCACGTATGTGGATTAGCAGATTTATAGATTTTGTAAACCTGTTGCAATTGTTAATTCTAATTTAATTTCTAAATCAGTATTAATATAGCTCTAACAACTATAGTGATACACACGTGCCCTAAAATTGTCGTATTAAGAGTAGAGATATATATTTCAGTTTCTAATTGTAAATTAGTAAATTAGTAAATAATCTTCTATTCTTCTATTTTTGCAAGTTTACTATTTGTGCGCTAGTGGTTTTTAGGAGACGGGGCCAACATAGAAATATTAATTTAAGACTTTTGCTAATAACTGTCACTTAAAATCAAAAATCAATATTTCTGCTTAAATTTCATAAAACCAACTAGTTCAACCCTTGTTGAAATTTTAACTTTTAAATTTATTTGAATCTTTTAATACTTTGTCGTCTTTCTAAATACTTTCAACATAGTTGCAAAAATTGAGAAAGCTAATATCAAGCTGCTACTTCCGGTACACATATTTCCTCAAAATTTTATAAGGATCTCCCAATTTATGGCAAATGCTTAAGTATGAAGTTTTATTTCGAAAAGTCAAGCCGCGTGGATTGTAGAGATGCCAAACTTTGTTGAAATAAAGTTTTCGTTTTATCAAAACTCGTGAGCTCCGGTGAAATTAAAAAAAATGATCTGAACCAATTTTGTTTGAAAAAATCTTTGAGTGACTGAAATATTATGACCTTCCAACATCTCAGACGGAGGGACTTCTTGGAATGCAGCTTTAGACTTAAGATTTTTACATAAATTGAGAGATCTCAATGATTGTTGACCGACATCGGTCCAATGGCAGCTTCCATAACAGTTTTTTCGTTTTTTGTATATATATTTTGAAATTATAATTATGAGAAAAACGACTATGAAGTAAAACATTCCTAAATTACATTTGCAATTATATCGGCGCATAACAGTTTTACAAAATTCAAGCTTAAATTTTCATTTGTGATAAAAACAATAAAAATTCGATCTCGTACAGGCCAGGTGGATTAATTCTAAATTTTCAATATGAATTTGGTAAAATAATAAATTTTTTAAATTTACCCTATTAACAATAATTTGAGAAGGTTTTAAGGATATCACATAAATGCCTGGAAGGATTCCATGTATTAAATTTTTACCAATTGAACCAAAAAAAACGAACAAATACAACAAAATTCAAAGACAAGGAAAGAAAATACTTATTGATATGGAGAATTTGTCAAATGGAAATCTGCATACTCCATTATGAATGAGCTTTAAGCTCAAAATGGGATGCATGGTTTAAATCAAAATTACTGTAAATGATGAATAAATTGAATAAATGATGAAACTTCATATTTAAGCTTCTCTATAAATTCAGAGGTACCAGTGATATTTGGCTAAAATTGGCCCACCCTTTATTTTTAGCAAAATTTTTGGAAAAGTATAAAGCATTTACCAATGTTTTTTAAAACATTTAAATGACTAGTTTTGGGTTCATGTTACAAGCTGCGTTAAATACTATGTTATGTTAAATGTCGCGTTAAATTGTTGCCTCGATTTAACGGACTAATTGGGGAGTCCGTTAAATCCGAATGTTTTTAAATTTAATCTATGCGATCGAATTTAATCTGGGACGGACGGAACTCAAGCATTTCTTAGCCGATTATGTTGTGATCGGGTATGTTGAATTGAAATCGGATTCTTAAATGATTTTTGGAAGAAATTCTGGTATATGGCCCCTTGGGACGGAACTCGATCAATTCTCAACCGATTATGATGGGATTGTGTATGCTGGATGGAAGTGGGATTTTTAAATGATTTTTTGAAGAATTTCTGGAATATGGCCACTTAGGACGGAACTCAATCAATTCTTATCCGTTTGTGATGGGATTGAGTATGTTGAATGGAAGTGGAAGTCTTAAATTATTTTTGGAAGAAGTTCCTGAATATGGCCACCTGGGACGGAACTCGATCAATTCTTAACCGATTATGATGGGATTGTGTATGCTGGATGGAAATGGGATTCTTAAATGACTTTGGGAAGGAATCCTAGAATATGGCTACCTGAGATGGAACTCGATCAATTCTTAACATGTTGGGATTGAGTATGTTGAATAGAAATTGGATTCCTAAAAAACTCCCTTATGAGAGAGACCTTATATTTTACCAAATATTTGCGGTTTAGGTGGAGCTTGAACACCGTTCATTTTTTGGGTATAAATTCCCATTTTTACGGTATTTATTTAACCGCCTTGCAACCGTAACAAAGTCTACCGTTAATATTTTCATGTCGGCTGAAGCATTATAATTTTTCATAAATGGGATGCTACTCGTATTATAACTTTTTTAACTTAACGCAATTATTTGAGTTAAATATTTAACAGAGTGCTATTCTTGAATCCGCCAGAAAGAATTTTGGATCCTGCAGCGAAAATTAAGTGAGTTAATAAAAGAAAACTATTTTTTAGTTTTGTCACATTTCACATTTTCATTTCCCGCGTTACGTATAAAAACATTGTAACAGTAAGTAATCACACAGATATGTGTAAATGTATAGATATATGTATATAATACATATCCGTATGTAAATACAATTTAACAAGTATTATTGAAAAAATTTATATATGTATGTTTTCATTTCGAAAGCATTTCTATTCCTAATGTTTTGCAACGGCTTAACAATAATAGTAACAACGATCCACCGAACGAAATATTGCATGAAAGCTTCAAGTATGTGAACATACGTATAGACGAATACGTATACGGAAAATTTTCAATTTTTCTTATTGTTATTGGTAGTTTTATTTATTTTTTAGTCGTGGAAAATAATAATAATAATAAAATGTAGGTGTAGGAAGATGTTTCTAAAAAGTAAATGGGAATTTATGTGAAGTTCATGTCGCAAGAAAAATTCATCGGTATTCACGATAATAATCAATGATTTTATATGATTTTTTTAAAATGAGCGAAAGTAAAAAGTGTTATATGTTTATCAGAATAAAATGATCGCGGTAATCTCAATATATGCGTATATCCGTCTACCTTAATGTTAACTGATTTCGTTTTGGTAGGCAAATGAATAATAGAAATTAATTTATGTATGTATTATTTAACTCGAACCCCAATTACTGCGATATTAAATTTTAATGATGTGCTAAATTCTCATAAGCCAGAACTATATAACGTTTGACATAAAGTACATTTTTATAATGATGTTGGAAAATGACTATGGATTTATGGAACGTACAAATATATGTAATGTACCAAATAATATGTAATGAACGATTTATCGGATTAAAATTATTAATAATAAAAAGCTTGCGCTGACAATTATTATTCATACGTAAACGTAATCAAGTATCTATGTACCTACTCTCTACACCGTCTTCTTTTACTATAAATTTAATTATTAATTATAGAAAAAACCATTATATTAAATTAATTGATATTTGAATTGTACGTCATGTTTTTGCATAACATTATTCAAATATTCAAAATACATTTACTCGTAATTGTATGTGAATGTACGTAAGTTTTTTAATAAAATTTATTTGTGAATTGAGGCGATAAGCTATTGTGGTAGAAAGGGGAAGCACATCACAGCGCTATGTACTGTGATTTGTCTTTAAGTGTCAATAAAAAAAAACTCGAAATTTTAACGACTCGTGTGTCGTTATTAATATTATGTTGTTGCTGGTGTCGCGATGATGTTGATTTTGATATCATCAACAAGTCAGTCAATAAATCATTATGTATTTTAATTTGATTTGAGCTTTTTATTATTATTATATGGTTATTATATTTTTTTGTGGCTCGTGGCTTGTGTGGTTCGGCTTGGGTGTTTTTTTATTAGAGCAATCTTTTTACACGCAGAAATTTATGTTTTTATAATGTAAACGTTGTTGTTATTTTTGGGCGTACGCTTCACTACAGTAATAAAATAAAACATGTGGATGCTGTGGCAAAAAACATGTATTATACCGTTTCATGTAATAAATATTTATGTTTTATTTATGTACTGTGTAGAGCCAACATATTTGTTTGGTTGGTTAGTTTGCTTCGTTTTTATCTTATCCAACGTCCGCGAGTTGTAATAAACAAACATTGTAGTATCACAATTTGAAATGGAAAAGATGGTCGCCGTCTATCAATTTTTATCGGTATTGTTCGAATGCATTCATACAATACAGGGTACATAAATCAAAATATCTCTTTATTTATCTATTAATTTCATTGTGTGCATCATTATAGCCCTTCAGATCTAATATATAATATATATCTTGTAAACAAATTTATATAAAAATATTATTAATAAAACAAATAGTTTTTTATTTTTCCGTTATGTGAAATTAGTTTAATTCGATATTATATCGATTTCGATATTCAAGATATCATCGTCAGTAGTTAATACTAAATACAATATGAAAAAAAGTTCAAACATTTCCGTTATGGAAAAACATTTTCTACTCTGCTAACGCTGTTTTCAAAATATTATTTTATATTTATTTGTAATTTTATGAATATGTATTAAATTAACGAATATTATGCAAAATGAGGTTATATAATTTATTAGTAGTTGTATTAATTTTGTTATTAAGTAAATTTTTATTATTCCGACTTTTGTAAATTTCAAATTCCTCTATGCGGTCTAACATGTCGCTTTTCTTCATTTTGTAAAGTACTTCCGTATGTAAAGTAAATCAGTTGTAAGTGTATTATATGACCTCATTTTGCATAATATTCATAAAATTACAAGTATGTACACCCAAAAAAAATATTGTTATAATTTTTTAATAACAGTGTATGTAGTTAGGTTGACTAATTCAACCAACTATTAAAAATGATTAAATAATTTATTAAAATGACATCAATTTTTTAAAAATTAATGCAATTTGTATTAAAATTCATAATTTATTTTTAGAAATAACTTTTAAATTTCACTACAGGCAATTAGTAAATATTGTTTGTTAAAATTTTATTCTTTTTGTAGTACATATATGTAACTATTTTAGATTTTTAATTTAAAATTAGTAACATAACATGAAACTATTTATTAAAATGTTATAAAAATAAAAACAAATGATTTATATTCAATGTTTATTTGGTATGATATCAAAGGGCCGAATGTCCAAGGGCCGAATGCCGAAGGGCCGAATTTCAAAGGGCCGAATGTGTCGAAGGGCCGAATGTCGAAGGGCCGAATGTCGAAGGGCCGAATGTGTCGAAGGGCCGAATGGGTCGAAGGGCCGAATGGGTCGAAGGGCCGATTTTTTTTTGTGTTTAGAAATATATTTTTTTTTATTTTGTTAATTAATTTAATTATTTAATTTAATTATTTTTTTTATTTTTTGTGGCGCATAACAAAATTTTCCTTCACCAAAATGTATCGCTGACCGGATACGTGAAATTTCATAAATATTCAAACATGAAAAATATTAAAATCCATAAATTCATAATGATTTATAATTGCTCTACATTAATGCTTGTGGTTGTGATTAAATACGTATATATATACATTTGAAAAATAATCTGTAATGCCTTATTGATGTATAGTGTTTGAAGTGCGAATTTTGTGGTTTCATCTTATAATTATAATTATAATTCCGAATCTAAAGTTTTATATATCTAAATAACTTTGTTGTTGGTGTGTTACAAGTTATAATTGCATCCTGTTCTATAGTAAAATCTGATTAAAGTGTTACAAGTGTTTTGTGTATTTGAAGAACAGCTATTGCAATTAGTGTTATTTAATTACCTCATTACTTTGTGTTTTTCGAGATATTGATATGTAATAATACAGCTGTGTTTCAAATCTGCTGTGAGGATTGCAGTGCTATTTTATTATACTCGTCTTATAGTTGTTATAAACTGATCATTGTTAGCAATTATGGTATACTGTAAGAAATGTGCCAAACAAATTATGCCTTCAAAAGTCTACATGTGTGCTGAGTGTTCATGTCACTATCATCCTAACTGTGATGAAGTTTTAAAGCTCAAAATTAGTGACATTGATAGTGGTAAATTGAAATTTATTTGCTGCCACTGTACTGACTGTAATACAACACAGTTATCTCCAAAGTTGAATAATGTTAATAATACCTGGAATGATATTAAAAGTGAAATTGCTATTTTGCGAGATAATCAGGCTGATTTGGGAAGGTTGTTGAATGATCGGCTTACTACTCAGGATAATGCATTGGATATTATAACACAAAAATGTGAGAAGTTGGCTGAGTTGGAAGCGTCAGTTAATAAGAATACAACCGCTATTAAAGATTTACAAATGGAAAATGAATCTATTCGTAGCGAATTACAGATGGCTACTAGTAAATGTAACTTTTTGGAGCATCGTATAAATTCCACTAGATCACTCATTTTTGGTGTACCAATTTCTAGAAACGAGAATTTGATTAACACATTACAAACGATTTGTCAGACGATTTCTGTCAAAGTTGAAGTTTATAACGTCAATAGTATTTTCCGAGAGAAATCTAGTTCGTTAAGTAATGCCATCGTTGTGGAATGGAGTAGCCAGATATTGAAGCAACAGTTTAGAGTTTTATCAATACAAAACAAAGGTACGCTCACTAAGCTTAATATCAATGGAAATGTTTGTAATATCTTCGTAGCTGATTATCTGCCAAAAATTAAGCGTGTATTACTCCATGAAACAAAAAAAATATTGGAAGCTGAGCCATTTCAGTTTAAATTTATATGAGCAGTGGTGGTACTATTTATAAATTACCTTTACAGCGGATTTGGATAAATTAAAAAATAATCACATTTAAATCTCAATTATTCTTAATTATCATTAATTTCTTTTTCTTTTGTATTTATTTTTAGTTATTAATGGATATCTACTATCAAAATTGTCGAGGACTAAGGTCGAAACTTCTTAACTTCAAATTGAATGCTCTACAACATGATTATGATCTGATCTGCTTGACTGAAACAAATTTCAACGATTCAATCAACAACAATGAATTTTTAGATGATCGGTATTATGTTATACGGAAAGATAGAGATCTAAATATCTCTACTATAAGAATCATGGAGGTGGTGTTGCCATCATTATTAAAAAGAGCATTATAGCTGCGGAGTTGGATTCAATTAATGATATTTTTGAAAATATTTGGTTGAAGGTTAAGCTTTCAGATGGTAAATCTTTAGTTATATGCCTCGTGTATTTGCCTCCAAATGATTCTAAGTTCGAACACTATGAACGATTTTGCAACAAGCTTGCTGATTTGATTCTTGTTTCATCACCTGAGTCGGAGTTCTTAGTTTTAGGTGATTTCAATCTACCAATGATACCTTGGAGCCCTGACTTCTGGGACGTTTTACCAACGACTGGTTATGGTCGATCTGCTAATTATCTTTTGGGAACCTTATTACTCACTGATTTAAAACAATTCAACCACGTAAAAAATTTTAATGGCAGAATCCTTGACCTAGTGTTTGTAAACTCCAATTGTACTACAATTACTGTTTTTCCTAGTAATTCTCCGTTGTCTAAAATAAATAGTCATCATCCGCCATTTATCATTAGAGTTGAAAATTGTATTCTTAAATTTCTACCTTATCTAGAGCCTACTACACCTAATTTCAAGTTAATTAACTACGCAGTAGCTTAAAGAAGGCTCGAGTTACTCAATTGGAATCATATCCTTATGAATTGTAATATTGACCAAGCTGTTGATAAATTTTATGAAATTTTGAATAGTCTTGCAATTTCTTCTAACCGAACGAAGGTGCGTTCAGGATTTCCTAGATGGTACTCTGCTCGACTTGTTAAACTCATTACTTTAAAAAATAAAAATCATAAGCGACACTGTAAATTTAAGGATCCTAATGAGTATATGATATTCTCCAATTTGCGTAAACAAATAAAATATGAGATCCATAATTGCTTCTCTAAATATGTAAAGTATGTTGAAACTCACTTAAAGAAAAATCCTAAGCTATTCTGGAATTATTCTAAGACGCTCACAGCTAAATCCGGATACCCGTCGTGTATGAAACTAAATAATGTTATTGGAACTCAGTCTGATGTTATAGCAACTTATTTGCTGATCACTTCGAGTCAGTATATGTATCTAATGATGATAATTGTAGTGCTAATGGCAACCTGACTAATTACATCGAACGTGATTATAATTATTTTGATGAATTAATAACTGACGATAAAGTTTTGAAAATCATTTCTACTCTTGATATTAATAAGGGTGCGGGTCCTGACAACATATCCAGTTATTTTATTTCTCAACTCAAAGTTCAGTTAGCCAAACCTCTAACAATTTTGTTTAACTTATCATTAAACTCTGGTGTTTTTCCTGCTGTATGGAAAAGAGCGTATTTAGTACCGGTCCATAAAAAACTTGATGCAAGTGATATAATGAATTATAGACCCATTTCAATTTTAAATATTTTTAGTAAAATTTTTGAGAAACTTGTGCACGATTTTTTTTCAATGATGTTAGGCATCTAATTAATAATTCGCAACATGGATTTTTTCCTAAAAGATCAACCACAACAAACCTATTTGATTTCACCAATTATGTTTTTAATAAAGTCGATCTTGGTGGACAAGTGGATTGTGCTTACACTGATTTTGAAAAGGCATTCGATACAATCTCACATAAAATTTTACTCAGGAAATGTGCTATCATTGGTCTATCTGACAGAATTTTGAATTTTTTAAGATCTTACCTTTCAAAGCGTATACAACAAGTTAAATTTAACGGTTTCCTATCAAAGAGCATTATGGCTAAATCTGGGGTGCCGCAGGGGTCCATGCTTGGTCCTCTTTTGTTTTTGATTTTTATCAATGATATTCCACCCATTTTATCATGTCAATACTTATTGTATGCAGATGATCTAAAAATCTTTACATCGATTGCTAATTATAATGATTGCTTAGACCTTCAATTAAATTTAAACAAACTTCAAGTATGGTTAAGTTTAAATAAATTAAAACTTAATATTAGAAAATGTGTGGTGATCTCATATACGCGGAAAGTTAATTCAATACAATTTCCCTACAATATTGATGGTATCCTGTTGGAAAAAGTTTCTCAGATAACTGACCTAGGTGTCATATTTGATTCTAAACTTAGATTTGATTTTCAAATAACTGCAGTGTGTGCTAAAGCTCATAAACTTCTTGGATTTATTTTTCGTCGTGGTAAAGCATTTCGTGATGCATCTGTTTTCATTGTTCTTTATCAAAGTATAGTTCGCAGCTGTTTAGAATATTGTAGCCAAATATGGAATCCAAACTATGAAGTTTATAAAACTCAAATTGAACAGGTCCAACGCAAATTTACAAATTTTCTTACGTATAAATGTATTCCTTTCAGTAGCCGTATTAGCTGGATTGTACTAGAATTAAAATATTCAAATTGCAATCGCTTGAAAACAGAAGGCTCATTCTTGATGAGTTGTTTCTTTATAAGATAGTTAACAGCCTATGTGAGACATCGTCATTGAGTAATATTAATTTTTATGCTCCTGTGGTCGGTATTAGAAACTCTATGTTGTTTCTGCCATCTTTTTCTAGGATCTTGGGTTTTCCAATCCATTAACAAGGTTACAACGTTCGCATAATGAATTTTTTAATATACATGATCTCTTTGTATTTTCTCCGGAGCAGTTCAGATCAACAATCGTAAAAGCATTGAATTAGTTAAGTTTCCGAATTTATTGATGGTCTGATATTCTATTAATTACTAGTCCATCTTTAATTTTGTACTTCAATACTATAATGATCACTACGATTGTAATTTACTTATATTCGCGATTTTTTTGACTTTTTTTGTTTATCATTATTGTTATTATTATTATTAAATATTGTTGTTGTTATTATTATTATTTTTTGTTACTTTCGTTTTTTTTTTGTATGTACTTATAATTGTAATTTATCGACAGCGTGTTATTGGATGTATGTATGTTCGCTGTCTAATTTTGGAATGAATAAAAAAAAAATCATTTACGTTTAATAAACAAAAAATTTCAAAATATTCTATAAAAAAAAATATGAAAAATATAAAAATATTCTTAAAATATTTTATTTTGTTATAAAACAACAAATTTAAAAAATTATATTTCTAAAAACAAATAAATTAATTCGGCCCTTCGACCCATTCGGCCCTTCGACATTCGGTCCTTCGACACATTCGACCCTTCGACACATTCGGCCCTTCGACATTCGGCCCTTCGACACATTCGGCCCTTCGACACATTCGGCCCTTCGACACATTCGGCCCTTCGGCATTCGGCCCTTCGACATTCGGCCCTTCGACATTCGGCCCTTCGACATTCGGCCCTTCGACATTCGGCCCTTCGTACCTATTCCGTTTATTTGTTATGAATTTCAATGAAAATTAACTGTCATGTTTAACTAACTTATTCCTGAGTAATGTAACGTTTCATTTAGAGAGATACAACTTTCAAAATATTCCATCTATTCATAAATTCAGTTAAAAAATAATATCGGAGCGTATTTTGCATTTATAATAGAGTATTATAATAAAATAAAACATAGTTTTCAAGTAAACAGTATACCTAAATTATAATAAGTTAAAATGTTTTAAATGCGATACTCAGTTAAATGGATTAGATAGCTATATATTAACCATTTAAAACTTTTTCACAACTTAATTGAAAATAGTTTATATCATTGTACATTTAAAAAAAGATTAGTATATTAATCTTGAATATACGACACAGAACACAAACTTTTTAAAAAATTGGAGGAGTTAAACTTGTATAAACCGCCAATATGTATCATGATTAATAATGAAATAACTATTTTAAACGGCGTTCCTAAATTAGACGAAAACAATTATAAAGCTGTTGTTTTTCCACTAGCGTTTCAGATAAAAAAATATTTTGAGACCAAAAATATTTTTGATTTAACAATGCAAAATTACAAAAAATTATCTAGATTAGAATATTATGGAAACTTGATAAACGGGCGAATTTGGAAAAATAAAATAAAAAACTATGAAAACGAAATTGTTCTACCGTATGTGATATATTTCGATGACTTCGAAGTGAATAACCCAATTGGATCGCATGCTGATATATCTTATTAAGCAATTAAAAGAATTGGAGATCAATGGTATTGATATACGACAGGGATCGAATACCATTAAATTATATTTCGTACTTGCGGCGATTACATGGGATAATTTAGGGTTTAACAAAATCCTTGGATTTGCCGGTTCATTTTCTGCCAATTATTGTTGTAGAAGATGCAAAAGACATAAAAAAAATATACAAACCAATTTAGTTGAGTATTCATCATACATCCGCAATAGAGAAAATTATCAAAAAGACGTTTGTTAAAAGATTTAGTGAAAACTGGTGTAGTGGAAGTATGCATTTTCAATACGTTGGAAAATTTTCATGTCTGTGATAATGTTGTATTTGATATTATGCACGATGTTTTTGAGGGGATTGCAAAATATAATGCATGTAAAATATTACTATATTTCATTACTGAAAAAAAATATTTCTCATTGGATATGATAAATTATAAGAAGCAGATGTTTAACTACGGCCCTACCGAGGTTGGTAACATATCTCAAGAAATAAGTTTACCACATTTAAAAAATAATAATTTAAAAATGGCAGCTCGAGAGATGATGATATTTATATACATTTCTTACCATTAATGATAATGGATATGGTTCCTCATAATCACCAAGTAGGAACATTTTTAATTACTTTAATAAAATTCATCGATATGATTTTAAAAACCTCGTTTGTCGAAAACGATATAAAATCTCTTGAAAAATTGATATTTGAACATAACTCCAAATATCTACTCTTAAGGTACTCTTAAGCCAAAATGTCATTTCTTCCGCCATTACCCTGATACCATACGAAATAATGGCCCCTTAAGAGCATTATGGTTTATGCGTTTTGAAGCTAAACACAAAGTTTTGAAAAGTTATGTTTATGCTACATTGGCTTATCTATCGGAATAAAAAAGTTTACAATTTTCGTACTTGGTTTTAAACCAAAATTTTTTTAAAGAACCATTGACTTTTGAAATTTTAAAGAATGAACCGCTTGTTGAGGACTCAGCATCAATAATTCGATCCAGCAGCTGCAAATATAAAAAATTATAATTAAACGAATACATTGTAATATCTATGTAACTTACCTACAACAAACATTAATAATTATGAATTAAATTACATACTTTGCTTTGTATAAGATCCTAGGATCCATCAATTTGTTACCTAAAATTAGTAAATAGCATTAGTACAAAATATACGAAAATCAGATGTAAACAATATGCATGTTATAATTTGACCTTGATCTTGAATTTACAACCAAAACAAATTACACTATGCATATTGTAGCGCAAATGAAATATCGCTTATATTAATATATTATAAACAATACTTATCTTAATTCATGTTAAATCCAATCCAACAGCAAAATAGAATCCTGAAATGATTGGATAGTTGTAAGAATCATTATGTAATTTTAAGAAAAACACAAAATATGTACTTACAAATCAATTTTTCTCCATCCGCAAACATTTCTGACGTTTCACTTGTTTATTTTTGTCACACATACACACGAACACGAAATGAGTGCGGTTGGTGTTTCACAATTCATCAGTTCTTGCAATGACGGCCAATAGATGTCATAATAGCTGATGAATTGTGATGCATTACCAACTAAAGAAAAACAAAATGTATTAATTTTTAAAATGAAATGGTAAAAATCTCTCTCTTTACCACCAACTACCAAACCAACAAGTTGTTTAACAAAAAATATAAATAAAAATTAAACAAAGGAAAATTAAAACGAAGTGTAGTGATCTTATACGATAACCAACCAACGTAATCTAAAGATACCTTTGCGTATTGGATATTTTGTTGTGGCACCCGCATCCAGTACGCACCACCGCTTTCATCCGAAATGGTTCCTATTTCTGAATATATACAATTACTGTGGTTGTGTTCTTGGAATGGCATCACTTACAAGAAAGGTTATTTTCTAACCAGCGTAACAAGAAATAATCTAGAGGTATATGAAATTGATTATTTAGCTTTGAAAAATAATTCGAAAATTTTACTCTTATGCACCAAATTGGGCATGATTAAGTTTCTTGAAGAAATACAAAGCTATGTTGTACTTAAAACCAAAGAAAATGTGTTAAAAGGCATAACGGAATTCCATGCGATACCTTTACATTTATACTACATGCCAAATGGAGAAAAGGTTATTCGGCTTAAAAACTTTTTTAAATTTCGATTCTTTTATTATTGAAACAAATAATGTCAAAAAAAATCACCTATATGCAATTAACCTGCAAAAAAAATGTGAAATACATAAATTACTGTCTATTTAAATTAACTACATTGATATTAAGATTATTACAATCAATTATACTCATTTGTAAATTTTACTATAAGTGTAGTGACAATAAAAACAGTAAGTTTTTATAAATATAACATTTTACACTGAGAAAAAAAAACCAGTAAAAATAAAAAAATATACATATAAAATCAAAAAAATATACATATATTTTTTAGGCGAAAAGTCTCGTTTTTAAAATCAAAAGGATAATCTTTTTATTTTTAAAATACATTTTTTCGCCAAATTTGTTTATAAAAATAAAAAAATTGTTTTTATTTTCAAAAATACTTTCCTTACTTATATCAAATAGTTTTCTTGAATTTTAAGAGATTGTTTTTTAGGAATAAAAAAACTATTGGTTAGTTTTAAAAGATTTATTTTAATTTTTAAATAACTATTTTTTAACAAATGTCACAATATTTCTAAATCAAAGTAATCAATGTTTGCGACTGTTCAAGTCAGCAAAACCAAAGGGTCATCTACTCATAACATATCTACCACACCACAAAAAGTAGACTATTAACTCCCCCTCCCCAATTTTTAACCCCCGGTCCCAGCCCAGGGCCATTGTGTAAAAATACACACAACCCTTAAAAAATATAATGAGAACCACCTCAAATTCTTTTTTGGCAGTTTGATTTCGTTTCGTACTGATAAAAAGTTGGGGATGGTATCGAAAGGCCAAAAATTTTAGAAGCGAAAAAAAAAATCCCAAAATGCAATCCCGAAAATAATTATCCAAACAACAAAAATCTCAAAACCCATAACACTAAAAATATATTTACCAAAAAAAAAATTGCTCGAACACAAAATCTCAAAAAAATAAAAATATCGAATTAAAAATCCCAAAATTTGCCGAAAATAAAACCAAATGAGTCACAATCTGCGCGCGCAGATATTGACTCATTTGGTTTTATTTGCGGAAGATTAGAAAAAATAAAATCATTAAATAATTTTTCTAACTCGATATCATATTATTTAATTAAAATGAGTGATTTACAATTTGTGAAAACTAATAAAGGAAGTGATAAAGGGTGATTTAAAGGGTGTCTATTTCATTTTGGCCAGATAATTTGGCACCAAGTGCAAAAGAATGGTCTGGTAAAAAAATATAGGAACTCGGAAGAATTTAGTCTGAAAATAAGAATGCTAAAGCGCTTAGCTTGATTTACTTAAATAAATATAAAATTAAATGCAAAATTTGGGTTTTTTTTTTGAGATTAATTTTTTCGCCCGTAAAATCAAAAATTTACAAAAGGTGATTTGGGATATTTTTCGGCATTTTTATTTTTGGCAATTTGGAATTTGAGAAACTACCTACTAGTAAGTTTTTGATCTAGTTAAAAACATCATTTTGGTAATAAAATATTCGGGAAAACGATGGTATCCCAAAAAGTTGTTCTACTCAGTCAGTACTCATTAGGTTGCAAAGACCAAGCTGCTAAAAATCAAACCTTCATACCTTTAGTATAATACAAGAATTATATAAATAGCCGAAGAAACCTTAAAATAAAAAATAAAATATAGACGAATTGATTTCTGGCAAAATAATAAATATAAACATTTTCACAAGTTGTCATTATTATCAAAAAAATTGTTTTTAAATGGTAAAACTCTTGATTTGAAATAAATTTTTATGTTTAAATAAATAAACTTTTTAAATTTAAAAAGTATTTTATAAATCATTTTACAAAATATGTTTTTAAAATAAAAAAGCTTTTTATTAGTTTGCGAAAATTTCATTTAATTTCAACAAAATACTTTTGAAATTCAAAAAAAATTATAACTTTGAGAAATTGAAAACTTCGTTTTTTAATTTTACAAACCAAAATTTTTCTCAGTGAGTTAAAAGAATATTTTATTAGTGAAATTTAAAACAGTGTAGTAAATTTTACTTCAATCATAGTGATTTTTTTTTATTAAAATATGGGCGTCGAATTTATTTTAGTTTTCATTAGTCAGTGAATCCATGCGGAAGTAAAATAAAATCGAGAATAAAAAAAAATTATTTTGAAATACTTTGTGCGCTGTGTGTGTTCAATATTATAATTATTAAAATTACATACAAAAACTATAATTAATATATAATAACTATAATTAATAACTATAATTATAATAACTATAATTAATATATAATTTAAAGTTCTACAAGTGCTTTCTTAATGGATTTATTTTAATTCTACTTCTACTATGTCCGACCAACATCAAGTGGCTTATTTGAGTGAAAATTGGGTATATAATTTAAATGAAACAAGAAACAATGCAGTGAATCAGATAGTTGTTAGAGAAAGTACTGTTACGGAGTTAAAGAATTTGATAATTGGAGATTGGAATATGAAAGAAGAGGTATTCCAAAAACTTTTAAGTACGTTTACCGGGTTGATATTAATTGATTGACGAAAAGTTTCTAATGTTCTAATTATTTACTTACTTTTCCATGTATGGTTTCACAGTTAAGAGCAAACATTAAAATTTATGGGTTATGAAGACATATCATTAATTTTTTCTCATGACAAAATTGCATATAGGATTGATTTTATTGGTAATTTGACTGAATGGAGAAAGACAATGGTATATAAATATTTATTTTTAAATTATTTTGTAATTTTTTTTAAAACTGTTTGCTTTCAATCTTATTTAGGGTATCAGCTGTGATAATTTAATAAATCAGCGAAATCAACAAAATAACGGTTGTTGCTCTGCAGAGACTCAGTCAAATTCTTCATCTATTGGTGCAAGCGATTGGAGTGGGGATATAACCGACTGACAATCATTGGAAGATTTCTTCCAACATTTTGTTACTAATACAATCGTCGGCCGCTCTTTGGTAGAGTTTTACAATAATAATAAGAATTTCGATAAATACCA
The DNA here is from genome assembly GCA_947310385.1 of Nephrotoma appendiculata. Taxonomy (NCBI): domain Eukaryota; kingdom Metazoa; phylum Arthropoda; class Insecta; order Diptera; family Tipulidae; genus Nephrotoma; species Nephrotoma appendiculata. Next base: position 110,746,209 of record OX371225.1, read on the forward strand.
TAGAACAAAAATTGTCGATTCATTGGTTAAATTGTTTATTACGAAGTTTGGAAGAAGAATGGCAAACAAAGAGATAGCTGCTTTATCTAAATTGATTATAAAAAGAAATTTCTAATGAGAAAGTTGTAAGTTGCTTGTCACACACCGCTATTTAATATGTTCTAAGACACTTTATTTTACAGAAACTATGGTACATCGAAAGGTCCGGACGAACTAACGCGCGTGGAATACTTTACGACAAAAACGTGAATGAAATTTCAAATTTTAGAAAACAAAATGTAAAAATAGTATCAACTGCAACACTACGAACTGTTAATAATTTACCTAATTCAGCTTTAGAAGAAATTACAAACAATGATGTAGATGGTCATGGTATGCATGAATTTTTCACATAATTTATAATTTTAATTGAGCATTAATGTTTATTATAGAAGATGAAATCAACCGAATGTGGCTGAAACACAACAATGAGCCATGGACAGAAGTAACAGCAATGTTCTGATTTTTGAAATTCGACAAAATTATATTAGGAAATCGAACAGCGGAGAAATCATTCAAATGTGGCCCTTATACGCAAACACTCTCGGTCACAGTTTAGTTGAGATACATTTTTCTATTTTATTCCCTGGAAAAGAAAATAATTTAGTTAACAATTGGAATGCATATAAGCGTAAAGCAAAAATAATGTTTAAAACTATTAAAAACAAAGCTGTTAAAGAATTATATGGAAAGTGGAATGATCAAATTGAAAGTACGTATTGTACAACATCAACGATAATCTTAAAAATTTTGGTATGTTAAAATAATAATTTTTAATATGTATTACTATATTTCAGGAAACCAGGACTATTTATCAATAATTCTATTGGCTGGTCTATTAAAACCCAAAAAAATATCAGTGAAAAAAAAATAATTGGCAACCATCAATTATTGACGCTCAAATCAGTATGATTCTACATGTTAAAACGCAGAATGATGTGCACAGAGCAGTCAAAAACATGATGGAAAAATATTTAAAATTGAATTTAACGTTGGAGCCCTTAATCGTGGTTATCGGAGAAGATTTAAACAATTTAAATGATTTTTACGTCTTTTCGACTTCTTAAAGTACAAACTACCAACCATTCCAAAAGCCTTAGATGTTATTTTCAAAATATTTCATGTGTTCAATTTGAATTATCCGCCTGAATCTCAACTCATCTAGACCTCCATTCAGCATCATTTTTATGAGATATATTTAACATGTGATGTAACCACATCCAGTTTGTCGGGAATAAATTTTGAATTTAACAAAGAATTGTAAGCCTTAAATAAAGAAATAAAAATTTTTTCACGCAAACTCTGACCTCACAAGACAACTCCGTTTCCGTTTTAAAATTTATAACATTTTGAGATATATTTTAAGATGGTCTCTATACTGCCACACTAAGCATGTTTTACATAACTACATTTTTGGTCAAATTGAGTTAATGATGCCAATCGATACCTATTCATATTATTTATGTTATAAATTAATAAATTTACTGAAAATGTATTTAATTAAGACGTGATTAAACAATATAAATTTCGTTCTAATGGAAAAAGTTAGCATGTAAGAAGCAACAATGACTTAACTACTCTACAAATAAGGTGCTTTTCCCTCAAATTTGTTTAGTTGCGTTAAATGAAATTTCACTTAAGGCAATTTTTATATTCCAGTGAAAATGACTTATTTGCAATTATTAACATGACGGTTTAACCAAAAGTAACTTAAAGGCGATGCCACATACACATTTCTACGGACGACATCTAAAAACAGATTTCGCATTTACGAATTAATTAGAGTATATTTTTGACTCAAATCAATGAGATAATATGTAAAATATCTCAAGTTAGTAGCTAAAATAATAAATTTGGAATTTTTTAATATTTTTTATTTTTTATTAATATTGAAAAATTATCAATTTTCTATTTACCCGTTCCTAGAAACGATTTTTTCTCTGAATGGTATAATTTTACACGTGAACGAACGCACAAAAATCTAAAACGATTTCCGAACTCATCAAAAAATTTTAAACGATTTTTTTCTCTGTTGTCAGTGAACTTCAACAAATGTCAAAAAATTCCAAAACAAAATATATATTAATATAAATATATACACTTATATAAATATATACACTTTGGATAGAAATGGCGGTATAAACATTCAGCTCAAAACAAAATATAAAGAATTGTTGTTGAAAAAATCGTCTGTATTTTTTTTTTGGTATGTGGCGAGGCAAAATAAATTTACGCACGAATCGTCTGTTATTAGATGTGTATGTGGCAAAGCTTTAAGTACTAGAATTTTCATCTTATCAAAAGTAAAATGTTTTTAGAAAAAAACACATCAACTGTGGTCGTTTTTAATCAAAAACACTTTAACTGTAAAAATGACAACTTCGTAAATTAATTATATTACGAAATTATTTATTATATTAAATATATTATTATAATTATGTATATTATTAAACATGTAAATTATAAAGGAGTTGCGTACGTTCGTTCATTCATTGATTCTGTAATTTTGTTTTGAGGATTCATACTACAAAGGATTTCAGAACAATTTTGTCACCACCCTTCATTGAAAAATTTAAGTTATTGTCGATCCCCGAAAAACTACAAACAAAAAATCTAACCTCGTTAAGAATGTAATATTAATGTAATAAATACATAGTAAAAAAAAGTTGTTCAATTATCTTGTACGAACTACCTGAATTCACAGTTAGAACACTCCAAATTTTAAAAGGGTAATGAAACAACTTCTGCACACTTTTCTTTGTATTGGAATGAGTCATACAAATATTGTATGAAATAAATTGCATTGGCCAGAAAATTCATCGGAAGCAAAAGTAAAAAAAACCGACCATATCTTAAGGATTTGGTGAAGGTAAAATTCAAACGACACCAACGTAATTTGTTTTATTCTACAAATTATGACCAGGATGATTTTATTGAGCTGTCTCTCTTAAAAACCTCCATAGAAAAAAATGTTTTAGTGCTACCGGAGAAAAGGCAACGTTCTAAAGGAAACGTTCTGCTGCAAAGCACCACGAACAACACATTTAAAGAAATTGTTCCATTATTGACTTTTGGCATGATTTTTTGCAAAATCTTCCTATTACCGACCGCTAGAAGTCAATGATAACCCCTAAATTATTTTTCGTGTTTTTTTATTTTTTCTGATTTATTTTTAATTTTAGATGAAAAGTGAATTTTATTATTGTGATGATGAATTTTTTTAAAATTTAATAAAAAAATATAAATTTAAATTATGGTTTTATTACAGTCGTACATAAAAGTTATCGAATAATTAACATGAAAGATGAAACAGTTAAGGTTTATTTGTACAGTTAACCTATTTTTTATCTCGATTGGTAATTAAACATAAATGCCTTAAATAGCAGATAAGGTAAAAATGCATCCTATTTAAAAATAAAAATCGCTTAAGTTATGTAATTTAAGTGACTTAACGATTAATAGGTCATTTTTGATTAATACGGATCGATTTTTTTTATCTACATTTTAATGCGTAAAACTACTTTCTCGTTTTCGCGTAAAATTAATGTAGTTTATTAATTTTTTGTATCACAGATTCAATAATTATAATGTAACAATATAAAATATGTTTTCATAAATCAATTAAAGTGTTTTATTTTGATTTTATGATCAAAAATTGTTTCAAAATTTTAACATCGATTTTCTCAAAACTCAATTTTTGCAGTTATGTAAAACATGTTCAGTACGGAAGTATACTTAAAATTATGACAATATTGTGTTAAAATAAACGAAATTATTAGTTAAAATTTACAAAGCTGTTTTTAAATTTACTACCACCGACTAGTTAGATTAATTATTAAATAGTTATCTTTTACAAGTTGTAATATAAATTTAAATACCAATTTTATTGTTAATTTAAAAATATTTGTTTTAAAATCAATAAGTTTTTCGATTAAAAGTAAATGCCCAAATTTTAGTAAAAGTAATAAATGTATTGTTTTAAAAATTATAACAATAAGTAATTGACTAAGTTTAATAACAATTTTTATTGTATTTTACTACGAATTTATTTAATTATGCTATTTTTTTTGGGTGTAACATATAAAATAATATTTTGAAAACAACGTTAGCAGAGTAGAAAATGTTTTTCCATAACGGAAATATTAAAAAAAAAATTCATATTGTATTTAGTGTTAATTACTGACGATGATGTCTTCAATATCGAAATCGATATAATATCGAATTAAACTAATTTCACAAAAAGGAAAATTAAAAAACTATTTGTTTTATTAATAATATTTTTATATACATTTTTTTATAGGTTATAGCGTCCGAAGGAGCATACTTTGAATAGAACATTCTTTCATTCTCTACAAAAACTAATGTCTTTTATTTCGGTAAAAAAGGTCGGAAATTTATTTGTACATCCAATACCATACCAATTAAAATTCAACATGAATTTCACTAATATATAAGTTTCAGATGTTGTTAAGTTGAATTAGTAAAATCTTGGTCCTTGCTCATTAGATTCTCTTAAAAACTGACACACGTTTTATTTTGTCGTTTCTTAAATATTATATTTCTTCAGGTAAAGGGCCCCAAAGTTAATTTTGTTCTAAAACATAAGCAACAATTTCATGATTTGGTTTTATATTGTTATGAACAATTACAAAGAACCAATGGTGAACATTTTAGTAAAACATTTAATAATTTGTGGTTCCCTTATTCTTAACATGCATTTTTGAATCCATACACAAAACCAGTTTTAAATGAAGCATGGAGCTATCAGAACACCATTCTACAAACTATGGAGAAAACAACCCCATTAATAGGATGTCTAAATCATTCAACATCATCGATGACCTATTCGACTTTAATTTATCAAAGGACAACTTCAAAAATATCCTGAAGAATTAGTTGTTAAAATAAAATTAAATTTTTAGTTGTTTAATCAAAATTTGATTTATATTTTTTTTTGTTTAAAGTTTTTTCGTTAAATTTTTTAATTTTTTTTATTTAAATTTTTTTTTTAAACTTTTTATTTTTTTTTTTTATTATTTTTGTGTTAATAAATTGGTGTTTTAAACTAAATAATTTGAAATCATACATGTTAATCGTAGAATAGATTACTTTCAATCTATATATATAAAAAGAAGTGTACATTTTGATTGTCACTCCATAACTCGAGAATAGCTCAACCGATTGCCATAACATTTTTAGGGAAGGTGCAAGGAGGAGTGATGATGGTTAGTTGATTTTTTTGAAATCGAAAATCGATCCAGCCATTCTTGGGTTATGATTTTTTTCCTGAAATGAAGTCGCTCTTTGTAAAACAACAACAAATACACGTAAAATCGAAAAATTGCAATATCTCGAAAACGGTGTGTCTGAGCGAAAAAATAAGGTCACTTTCCTCCCCACCCCCCATGCACACACGTTGTGATCGCTTGGGTATAGTCCCAGCCCCCCATTTTGAAAAAATTTTAATTCAACATTTGAAAAAAAAAAGTTTAAATTTCGGTCGACCTAACGAAAAAAATTGATCCAAACTAATACACAAACCAGTGCCATATATGTATGCAGTCCCAGAAAAGGCACACACAAAAAAAAAAAATTCCATACAAATGGGGAAAAATTTTTGAAAAGTTTTTTTTTGACTTTATTTATTTATATTTCGTAAATGTGGCCGAAAAATTAATGTTCATTCCCGTGAGCATGAACTTTGTTTATTTATCATTAATTTTGAAAAGTTGTTTTTCATTTTTAAGATGAATTAAAATACGCAATCAAGACATTGAAGTTGATAATCCTTGGATTGTGCCTTGTTCTCCACTATTGTCAAATGCATTTCAGGCTCACATAAATGTTGAGTACTGTAATTCTGTGAAGTCGATTAAATACCTTTGTAAATATGTGAATAAAGGCAGTGATATGGCTGTTTTTGGAGTAGCTGGTGACAATAGCAATAATGAATTCGCCCAATATCAAATATGGGGCGCTACATTAGCACTAATGAACCTCTTTGGAGAATTTATTCAGTTCCATTTCATAAGCGATATCCTGCTGTTGTTCATTTGGCTGTTCATCTTGAAAGTGGCCAGTGTGTGTATTTACCGATGTAAATGTACAGCAGAGAGCACCACAGCCAACAGCAACAACATTAACTGCATTCTTTCAATAGTGTGAAAGCGATGAATATGCCAGAACGGTGCGGTATTCAGATGTAGCGCATTATTTCACTTGGACTGCAAAGAAATGGCAACAACGTAAACAAGGAACACCTGTTGATGGCCATCCGGGTGTTTTTTTTGCAGATACCATGAGAAGATTATACACAGTTCATCCAAACAATGCAGAATGTTATTATTTGTGGTTGTTATTAGTAAATGTTGTTGGACCACGTTCATTTCAACATTTGCGAAGAGTAAATGGTTATTTATGTTGAATGATAGTGATTATTGTTGAATGTGCAGGTGTGCTTATATTTATTGATTGATCACTTTAAATTTTAATCGATATTATTGTAAAATATAAGTATTCTCAAATTAACTGGTGATTGAACATCCCACGTGCAATATTTCAAGAAATTCTGCGATGGCTAAAGTTTTGCAACAAGCAGCGATTTTTCTTTTGGCTGAATGTACAATGACGCTCAAAAATCGCTGGAAGCATTACACCGTACAATGCAAGATCTACGTCAGAATCAAGAAATTGTTGGTGGTGCATTGATATTATTGTCAGGCGATTTTCGTCCACGATCAACACCGGCGGATGAGATCAATGCATACTTAAAGTCTTCTTTTCTGTGGCGACATGTGCAAAAATTGACATTGTACATAAATATGCGCGTTCAATTGCACGAGGACCAATCTGCAATTGTTAGATATTGGAAATGGCAAAGTTCGACTCGATAATACAAATGGACTGATTACATTGCCGAGCAATTAATTGTACCATTCTCCAATCAACAGAAGACTTGATTGAAAATGTGTTCCCAAATATTGTTCAAAATTACAGGAATCACAATTGGTTGTGAGAACGCGCAATACTGGCACCAAAAAATGTACACGTCAATGCAATCAATTATCAGATTCAAGAAAAAATTACCAGGTGCAGTGAAATCATATACATCTGTTGATAATGAATGCAGATGATGCAGTGAATTAGCCAATTGCATTTTTTAATTCATTGGAACCACCTGGTATGCCACCGCATTGTTTGAATTTAAAGGATGGCTAATCAATTATTTTACTGCGGAATTTAAATGCACCAAAACTGTGCAATGGCACAAGATTGGCATTAAAAAAATTGATGCCGGATTTAAATGAAGCCACAATAATGACCGGAACAGCGAAAGGTGGAATTGTGCTCATACCACGTATTCCACTGATTCCAACAGACATGCCATTTGAATTTAAGCGTTTGCAATTGCCAGTGCATCTAACATTTGCCATGTCCATGAATAAGGCGCAAGGACAAACGCTTCAAATATGCGGATTAAATTTGGAGGAGCCGTGTTTTTCACATGGACAGTAATATGTGGCCTGCTCAAGAGTTGGAACTCCAAATTGTTTGTTTGTGCTCGCTTCAAATGGGCAAATGAAAAATATTGTATATCCAAATGTTTTGGATTGACATTAATAATTTTGAAATACAATGCATTTATTTCATAAAAAAAATCAAGAATATTTCATTTCTTTTTTGGTTTTTTGCAACGAAGTGCATCGGGGTTCGCTATATAATATAATTTTTATCAATTAACATTTTACTAATTTAATTACCAAATTTTAAACCAAACAAATTTTCAAATAAAGAACGTTGCAATAAATGTATACGAATTTCATTTCACATAAAATATCTATTACATTTTTTAATAATATTCTTCCAACAGGTATCACTGCGGCATATAATACGAATCATCTACATTTATCTTTCCATTGTCATCATTTAACAGCAGTTTGCATTCCAATAGATCATTAAAAATATTGCTAAATCAATTTCCCGTTATAATGTTTACACTCTAATACAATATACTTATTGTACAGATATACGAAAAATGAATTTCAATAACTAAATGCTGTGACATCTATTTAAATCGAGAGACAATACAAAAGAAAAGGTTTACTTAGGGCCAGCAAGGCGGACCGGGCTCAGCTAGTAAATAAATAAATATGCTACGTAAACAATATCTTGCATCTTCAATTCATGCACCGTATTATGTTGCTTTTGATGTTCTGATAATATTTCCGAATGTGAAATCTGGGCTGCGATGTTTTAACATCACCATTTTTCGATAATTTATTGAAGTTTATTTCTCGTTTCTGTAGAATAAAATTTGTTCTCTGTTTCAATTTTCATATCATTTACCAGCCAGGGGTAAAGGGGCATCTGCCTGGAAGGTCATTACACCATCCCAAATGTCAACCTCACCTGCACGTGGTGCCCCTGCAAATTAACCAACGAGGCTCTGGCGACCGAGAAACGGCGGGATAACCGAACACCGAGAACCTAGCAAATAATGTTCTCTCGACTGACCCACTGCCAATTTCACTGATTAGATTAGTAGTTGCTTCAATAACCAATCTTTAATGCAATGAGTTTACAACAAAAGGAATTTTTACTCCAGGTGTTACACCTACTGCTCAGTTGGTTAACCCACTCTAGACAAATACAGTTCGCGACTCAGCAGGAAATCGAACATGTCTGTGTTCGAAAATGTGTGTTCTCCGTAGTGAAGATTGAGTGAAATAGAAAAAGTTGCATTGCAACTTAGCAATGAAATCGCTATGTTAAAGAAAGAAAATGAGGAGCTGAAGAAAACCAAACTGACAGAGATTGGGGAAACCCATCTTACTTGAAATAACGAAATCAGCACACTTGCCTGTACTGATGCTGAGTTTCATACTGATGAGGAGGAACTTGCAAGAGAAACTGATTGGCTACACAAACAGAAGAAAAGACCAAGGAAAAAACGAAGAGCAGAATTCTCGCCAGAAGTTGGGGAGTACTCCCAAGCAAAAGTAAATGAAACTGTCAAACCAGTGCCTGTACCCCAACATAACCAGTAATAAGAACAACGCAAGGTTGCAATGAAGACTAATGCACCACCGCCAATTAATGTGAAAGGCATAACTGAGTTTGCGAATATCCAAGCTCTAATGACATCAGTGTCGACAAACGATTAGAGAGTAGTTGCACTAAACAATAATGTTTGGAAGATAAACCCAGGAGATCCCGATGCATACAAAGCTTTAGCCACAAAGCTCACTGAAGAAGGTAAAGAGTGGTATACCTATGAAGACAAAATAACCAAGAAATTAAGGTTATGATCAGAGGTTTCCATCCCACCTGCAAGAAGGAGGATATAATAGAAGATCTCAAAATGAAAGAACTGCAAATTGAAGACTCAGTTAATATACTTAAATGAGAGAAAGTTGAAAATAATAAAGGAACCAATATCGTTAAAAGAGGTCTCCCGCTATTCATGCTCACATTTAACAAAAATGAAAAAATTAAAAATATGTATATTTAATATCAAGGCAATACTTAATATGAGGGCTAAAATAGAACCACTGAAAAAGAACACGAGATTAGCCAAGGTTATAACCACCCCCAAAGATATTGCGGGAGAGATGTTAGGTGCGTAAAATGTGGTGGCAGACACAACGAGAAAGACTGTCCTATTAGTCGAACCGAACTTGCAAGGTGTAATAAACCCTAAAAGACAACACTCAGCCAACTATAGATGAGAGCGGTACAACTGCAAAAGTTACGAAATAAAACACGCCAATCGATTCAAAACAGTAATGTTAGAAGAGAAAGGATTCCAACTTCAATTAGAGTGCCGACTCAACCAGAGCCCATAGGGTCAGAGAGGAGATCCTTCTCGCAGATAACGCAGCAGAATACTATAAAGAAAATCCACTGGAAAAAATATTTCGAAGTATAGAAACGATAAATGCACGCCTAGAAAAATGAGAACGTGGTCTAGAAGCTATATATAAGTGGCTGGATAGACAAGAGGCTACGAATGAGCTTACATCAATGCTACACTAATCAAATGAATAGATCACTTAGTATTGTTATTTGGAACGTGAATGGATTACCACAGCCATGTCCAGAGCTAGAACTTTTTCTAAACTTAGAAAAAATAGATATATGTCTTGTTTCGGAGACTCATTTAATAGAAACCTCATTTATTAAAATACGTGACTATGAATGCTAGCATGCTATTCATCCAGGAGGAAACGCTAGAGGCGGCTCTACCGTAATTATTAAAAATAATATTAAACATTATGAAGTGCCGGCATTGAAGTTGAAATTATGCAAGTTAAAACCATAAAAGTTGAATCAATCAATAATAGAAAACTCAGTATCTCCTCTGTTTACTGTCCCCCACGCTATCAATTAAAACAGAAGACTACAGTCGACTTTTTAAATCATTAGGACCAAATTATATTATAGGTGGTGATTTCTTTTATAGCCTCTAAAAGGAAAGAGTTATTTACTGCAGATCGCGAAAACAACTGTAAATTTCTCTCTGGCAATAAACCAAAATATTGGGCTATATATAAAATTCCAGATCTTCTTGATTTTTTTGTAACAAAACGAGGTTAAGAGGACTCCACGTTTAATTGCAAATAGTGAAGGACTATCTTCTGACCACTCACCTGTGATCATGGCTCTGAGTACAATGATAACAAAAAAGATAGTTCACCTAAGTTAACAAACAATAAAACCAATTGGGATCTATTCAAGAAAATAGTGGAATATCGAACAAATCTCAGCGAACCAATTAGAAAGAAGGTGTAGCTGGTAGATGAACTAGGCGGGCTACTTAAAGATAAACGGAAAGCTTGCAAAATCTGGCAGCAGTCTCGGTGCATCGCAATACAAAATTATTCTGAATTGTTTATGCAATAAATTAAAAGAACTAATTAAGAAAATAGAGAACGAAACCATAACTAAGCGACTTCGAGGTCTTTCTGAACTTTAAGATGACGATTACCCGCTTTGGAAAGCAACGAAGGGAATAAAGATCCAAAATGCATTTGCCGCCTATCAAAAACGATGACGGATCCTGGGCTAAAAGTGACAAACAAAAAGTCTCTCTATTTGCTGCTTATTTAGAAGAGACTTTACAATTGTTGCCGAGACAAACAGCAAATGAAAATACAACAGTCGTAAACAAAGTAGTTGATCTTAGCATAAGGCATGTGACCTTATTGGAACTTAAAACTGAAATCAATAATAACTTAAGAATCAAAAAAGCTCCAGGTTATGACTTAATTATTGGGCAATTTGTGAAAGCCAAGGTGGTCGAAGTAATAATGATTCCTAAACCAAATAAACCAGGAAACGATAAAAAAAATCATATAGACCGATATCACTACTTCCAGTCATATCAAAAATATTTGAAAAACCGTTGCTGAAGAGATCAAACCTATAATAGAAGGGAGATGTGTAACGGCGCTTCGCACTCGTTACACAAACGTTAATATTTGAATACCGTCTATACCAAAATACTGTGCGAATCATTTAAAGTATGCGAATAATTAATCCCCTAAATGACAGCGAACGAAAAACTACCCAATGGTCGCATAGCACTCTGCTGTACCGACCGTGATTCAATAAAATGCCAACAGATAGCATATTGGGCGATTCCGTTGGATGGTGTTTTTTTGTGGGAAATGATCACCAAATTTGATTTGGTTTGAACCCTGCGTCAAAAGTTCCGAGCTAATTTGGCGGGTAAGAAAACTATAAAAGAGGATACAGCGGTGCGAACAGGGCTGTCGATTTTTGAATTTTGTGCGAGTCACATAAGAGTAAATTTATCGTATGAAAAAAAATAAAAAAAAATATTGTTTGTATCTAATTTTGAAAATTTCGTGAATTTTGTAATTAGTATAAGTGCAAGTTTCTGTCGGTTAATGAAAAAATAATAAAACAGAACTCTGTGGAATAAATAAACCATTTTAATAATAATTCAATAGAGAAAAAACTTGATACAACTAATAAACAGTTTGTTTAGTGATAATAATAATCGATAAAAGGTGGAAGGTTGTATGGTGGGACCACACCTAATTAAACGGTATCGTGAAAAAATCGGTAAACGGTGTACTCATAGACTTTGCAAAAGTACAAACGTTTGGTACAAAAAAAAATAAAATAAAATAAAACGAAACATGAGTAGAAAGTGTAAAATGATTACAATAATTCGATTGTGTATTGAAAGTTATTGTTGTTTTCATACAAACTAAACCATTTATTATCCTACGGGATTCGATTTAAAAGAAAAAAAAAATTTTAATAAGAAAGTGGTACGGATGTACAGTGAACCGACACCTTACAATAAAAAAATACAGTGAAAAGACAATGCGTAGTGTAGCGATTTAATTTTGCATGCGCATACACCCAAGATGGTACTCGAGGCAGTTCTCAATTAGAAAAAAAAACTCTTAATACTGTGAAAAGTGTTACTAATATATCAAGTGTTACATATGTGAATAGATATATCTGACATTAATAATAATACATAAGTGTAAGCTATCATTATCGATATATCCCATTTAATCCGAGGTTACCTCCTGGCGGCAGCGGCTACGGTGAATTCACACTATTATATTACCTAAAAGAGCGTATATACCATGTACTGTTCAGGTCATCAGTATCAGCTCGTATCTCAGCAACATCTGGAGTGCCCAAGGCAGCCATCTGGGTCCAATTTTTTTCATTTTGTCAATTAACGACGTTGAATGTTGAATTAAAAATTCATCCATATCTATATACGCCGATGACATGAAGATTTACAAACTGATTTTAAACACAACGGATAAGAGCCTATTACAATGCGACCTCAACAACTTCTCCACTTGGTGTGCTAAGAACAACCTCGATTTGAACGTGGGTAAATGCAAAACAATCACCTACTCTCGAAAACGTGCACAGTCTATCTCTCGCGACTATTACATTAACAGCGACGCCGTTACCAGAGCCAGTTCTGTTCGAGATTTGGGGGTCATTTGCGACAGTGAATTGAATTTTAGACATCACATCGATCGTATTATCAGCCAAGCCAATTCTGCGCTCGGTTTCATCAAGCGTTGGTCGAAAGAATTCGACGATCCTTATGTTACGAAGGCTCTCTATTCAACATTCGTTCGTCCCCTGCTCGAATATGCTAGCCAGGTGTGGTCGCCTTATCATGAGGTTCACATTAAAAGGATTGAAGCAGTCCAGCGTAGATTTCTTCGCTTTGCTTTACGCGGACTATCATGGGTGGACATGTTTAACCTGCCTCCATATCAAGATCGTCTGCAGCTAATTAATTTACAATCACTTAGTAAGCGCCGAGTTGTTGCGGACGTGGCTTTTATCCATCAAATACTAACTGGGGGTATCGATTCTTCTGCTCTGTTAGGTAAAATCAATCTAAATATAAATTCTCGGGATTTAAGATCAGTACCTATGTTTAGAATCGACCCTCATCGAACTGATTACGGAAAGAATGAGCCCGTCTCTAGAATGTTGTACGAAGCTAATCAGCACTGCCATCTTATCGATTACAATATGACAAAACGTACGTTGAAAAAACGTCTTTATTTTTCTTGACTATAGTTTGATATTTTATTTAACTTATTTGTTTTTTGTTTTTTTGTGTCATTTTATTTTGCTTGACTTTATCTTTTACTATTTAAATTTTTTAAAATCTATCAAATCTGTTTGTACTAAGCAGACTCGACTTCCGTTTTCCTGCCGTCTGCGACGGGTATCATCTTGCTTAACTATTCATTTAGCTATCTATTTATAATCACATTTGACTTTTTTTTTTTTGCCGCTTTAAAATCCAATTTTTTAATTTCTCTGGTTAAGCATCTCGATATCCTCGTTTATAATTCACTTGAATTATACTCAAAAAAATAATAATAATACAGATGGAGACTCCCCGCGCGCGGTTGGGAGGGGTAATAGGTCGTCGGGATAATTTATTATTATTTATTATTATTATTATTATTACTTTATTTTTTTACTAAAACAAAACCAACCTAACTTATAATGTTTAATAACAATAATATACTTAAATAATATTAGCATTAGTGCATAAGTTTTTAGTTTTCTAAATAATTTTCCGTTAGGCAAATTCTTTCAACCAATTTACATTGATTTCTCTTACATTATCGATCCAGAGATAATGCCTTTTTGGTGTGGAATAGTTTGCTTAGGAAGCCACATTTATTAAAATTTACCAAATTAAATTTAAAACTAATAATACTAACCTAATTTACAATTTTTCATTTTTTACTAAAAATTTCTTTGTTGGATTAAATAATCGCTCAAAATTCAAAATTCGAGTTGTTTTCTTCTCTACTTATTGGGTCGTGATGATCAATTTAATTTGGGTAAAAAGTGCTATGATTTTTTTGTGTTCCCTGTTCGTTTTCTCAAGTGAAGTGTAATTAAAATATGTGTATTTAAGTGAATTAGCATGATGAGGATGGACTAGGGTGAGTATCGAGTCAGATAGGTAGGTAGTTGGCATCATTCCTTTCCCTGCGGTTACACATGGATCACACATACTCTTCAAATCCCACGCCCAACCCTGAAGCCTAGCCGGCAACGACCGCTGAAGAGTCCCTGTGTGAGCCCAATTTCTTTAGCACTTGTGTAATTTGGAGAATTTATTTCGTTTAAATGCTACTTTCCTTCTTTTGCGTTTTTTTTGGTTGTTCTTTAAATTTTTTAGTTTATTTTCGTTCGCGTCGATTCTCCAGGTTACACAAATGTTACAGATGCTTAATTCCACCACACCAATTTGGGTTTAAAGAAAATCACTCTACAGTTGAACACAAGTTCCCAGGATAACGGATGTAATTGAGGATGTACTTGAGAATAAGAAAATATGCTCCAGTATTTTCTTAGATAAAGCTCAAGCTTTTGACAAAGTTTGGCACCAAGAGTTTGAACTTAAACTGCATCGAAACTTTAGAGTCAAATTTGAAAATGAGTACTCTGAAATAAAAAGAATATCAGCAGGTATACCACAAGGTAGCATACTTGGACCTATTCTGTTTATTCTTTACACGAGAGACTTACCGAATATTGAAGGTACCATAGTAGCAACATTTGCAGACGATACAGCTATTCTAGCAGTTGGAAAAATATTTCGGAAGCAACAAGCAAACTTCAAAATGCAGTTAACAATGTGAGCAACTGGATTAAAAGATGACGCATCTATTAAATGTAAGCCAAACCAGAACACGTTAACTGTACAAATCAAAATGTAATAAGCTGTATTCCAGTGGTTCTCAACTCAAACCAAATTCCATATGCAAATATAGCTAAATACTTTGGCATGACCCTCGATACTAAGCTAAGATGGAAAGAACACATGAAGAAGAAAAAAGAAGAGTTAAATATCAAATACATATAAGCAAATGTACCTGGCTCATGGGTAGAAATTCTCTCAGATATCCGTCGTATGTTGGACACCATTAACGTGAGGAGACTCCAAAGGCAGAAACCGCTGGAGGTGGACAGTTCTAATTAGAATAAAAAAGTATTGTAAAACGAGTAACAAATAGATTATCTTAATCCGCGAAACTAATTTAAGATAGATAAATTATTAATGATCTCTAAATCAGTTGTAATGTTGTATAAATAAATAAATAAATTTATTAAATTAAAAATATTTACCAGCCTGCTAGATTGCAAACATTGTGAACTTTCTACTGCGTTTCTATCACCAAATAATTTATTTTCGATTCTATAGAACGAAAATAAGTGAAATAGATATTGTTCAAATATAAATAGCAATACAGAAGAAATAATTGATAAACGAAACAGAAGTCATTTGACTTTTTGCAGAAAAGGACGTAGACTTCGATAAAATATCGTAAACTGGTGATGTTAGAACATCCCAGAGCAGCAAATCAGAAAACTAACAGAAAAAGGGTCAAAGCATTTTATTAAATTTTTTTTAATTTGAAATCACTCCGAGCTATGTTTTAAAATTTAATTTTATATTTTGTATGCTATCCATTTTTTTTGTTTTTCTAAAAATTAATGTTAGTAATTTATTGTCAAAGGAAGTGAAAAATGTTAAAAAAATCACAAATGTACATAACCTTAAATTAATATAGTATATCCCTTAATTACACTCAAGGAGTAATCAAAGAAGGGATTATCATTATAGAAATTAAGGTTCGAGTAAAATTTTATTGACATTTGAACTTTTTGTTCGATGTATAAAATCATGCTGAAATGGTTAAACAAAACATTTTCCCGGTGATAATAACAAAAATTACTTTGTCTTCCAGTTTACAAAGGAAATAGAATAGGAAATAACTATAAAAGAAAGAGATTTGTATACATAAATACAAGAAAAAACCTTTACGGAATAAAACAGAGTGCAGTGTTACAAATATTTTCACAAAGACCAAAACTCTCAGTTGTGAAAGAAAACATTTGAATTTCTTTCTAATTTTTTCATCTTGGCTTCATGTGAAAACAACAATAATATGAAAAATTAAAAGAGAACATTAAATAGAAATAGATAAAAGATTACAATTTCTGCTTATAGTTGGTGAAGATAAATAAAAATTTAACCTCAATGAGAATTTATTTCATATTTTTTTGTGGTGTGCTGAAACCATACCAATTCCCAGTTCTCTTTAAATCAGCGGTATAACACAGAAACAGTTAAGAGATTAAATCTTCACAGTATGTACAAATATATCTGTTATTATAGGAGTCTGTAATCTGTAAAATGTAAAAATTTAATGAAAGCGGATGGTATATTTCTACATGTTTTTTCAGCTAATAATTTATTTACAGGTTATTTAATTTCTAAATTTAGGTTTAATGCTGAGTTGTTACGTTGAAAGGTTAGTTTAGACTTTCAGTCCAGGAAAGCCAAAAATATACTTTAAACAACGTTAAAAGAACTATCGTTAAACAATTATTCTGTCATGATATAAAACAAAATAAGCTTCATACAAGTACATATTCACGTCGATTATAGAATCCGCGGGAGCGAATCGATTGCGGATTGAAAACTGCATATAAAAAAAAAAATTAAAAACAATTGCTTTGGAAAATTTGTATTAATTTCCCCACAAATCATTTTTTATGATTCTATGTTCAAAAGCAATAAAATAGTTGCGGATCTAAAACAAATTTTACTTTACTAATTGTATCAAAATCCATAGGGATTTCAAAGATACTTTGATTTAAAAATTTGTTTTATATTTTTTTTATATGCAGGTTTCAATCCGCAATCGATTCGCTCCCGCGGATTCTATAATCGGCGTGATTATAGAAAATGTTTAATCTATTAAATAGAATTAAAATAGTTATAGATAAAAATGTATAAATATAAAAATAGAATTCTCATAAATTTTCATTTGATAATATGGCAGCTAGCATTCAACCTACGAGGGCAAATCAAAAAGTCTTGCAATATCATATGAAAAAAAAGAGTGAGAGAGACAGCAATATTTTTATTTTTCGACATAATCTCCTTTAAGGTTTATACATTTGTCACATCGATCAATTAACTTACCTAAACCCTCTAAAAAAAAGATTTCTTTTGCTCCATAAAATATTCATTTACAACAGACTGTACTTCATAGTCACTGGAAAATTTCCGGCCCCTTAGTGTTTTTTTCAAATTGGGAAAGAGAAGTAGTCACTGGGTGCCAAGTCTAGACTGTACGGTGGATGCGGAATTTCCACGAAGCCGCAGTCCTTTAATGCAGCTTGAGCAATATTAGCCTTGCGCACTGGTGTATTGTCGTGAAGAAGCAAGATTTTTTTCCTAACTTTCCTTGGCCGTTTTTCCCGGATCGCTTTTTTCAATTTTCGCAAAACCTCTGCGTAATATATGCCTGTGACTGTGGTTTTCGGTGCAATATAATCGATTATCAAAATTCCTTCAGCATCCCAAAAAACTGTTGCCACAACCTTACCAGCAGACGGTTGACTTTTGAATTTCTTTGGTGGTGGTTCACTACGTTTAATCCATTGCATCGATTCTTGTTTGGATTCCAGATCCCAGTGATGAAGCCATGTTTCATCGCCTGTTATTATGTTACCCAAGAAATTTTCTGGATCTGCTTTGTACATATCTAAAATCGCCTTTGAAGTTTAAACACGCATTTTTTTTTGTTCAGCATTCAACAAACGGGGAACCCATCGCGCACTTACTTTCGACATGTGAAGGTGGTCATGTAATATAGTATATGTGGTACCGTATGAAAGAGAAAGTCTCCACGCTAACCGCGGAACAGAAATACGCCGGTCCTCCAATACAATAGAATCAGCCAAAATTACGTTTTCATGGCTAATAGCATCTGCTGGCCGACCCGAGCGGTTATCGTCTTATAATGACTCCCAACCACTTTTGAATAATTTTACCCACTTTGTTACTGTGGCATATGATGGTGCAGATTCGCCGTAAACTTTTGATATATAGTTGAATATATAAATTGCATTTCGTCCATCTTTATAGAAAAATTTAGTAACGGCGCGATATTCAATTTCATTCATTTTAAGAAAAATTCAAAACACATGTTACTAAATTGACAAAAACAAACGAACCGTAAAATTTACATCGAAATGTTCTTCTAGAAGTTTCATCGTGACAAAAAATGGTTTTGAAAAATATATTGTTGTCTCACTCACTCGTTTTTTTCATATGATATTGCAAGACTTTTTGATATACCCTCGTAAATGGTTAATAGATGAAAATGCTATTATTTTTCGTAAACTTGTTTGATTTAATCCTCCAATAGATTCGATTAAAATTGATAAACAAATAATTATTTTAAATAAACTAGGAGTAATAAAATAAGAAATCAATTTGCTGTGTTTTTTTATTAGCGCCCGATAGCTGTATCCGGAGCAGCCAATTTTCTATGTGAAAACTTACATTTAGCGCGCTATTATTGCATTTAATTAATTTATTTAACTCTAAACTAAGATTTTTCATTCAACTTTTTAATTAAAAATCAATAAAAAAATATCTTGGCTCACTTATTTATCGGGAGCCGCTATCGGGAGCGCTATCCATTTCAATGGGAAATTTTGAAAAGGCTTTTATTTTGTAAACCCCTGAAACCATTAGAAACTAAATCTTACAATAAAAAATTAAAACGCAGCAAAATGAATTCTTGTTTATAACGTCATGTCAAAATAAATGTCAATTAATATATTTCAGGTGATAAATGTTTGTTTTATTGATGAATTTAGTTTTAATTTTTATAGTACAGCGACACCAGTGAATAATAGCTGCAGTTTCAATAGAAAATTGCCATTTGGCTCCGGATAGTGCTCCAATATTAAAACACAGCAAATATTAGTATAGTGATACTATAGTATCTTGGAGCTAGCTTAATAATTTAAAACGTTTATTAGGTAATAAAAAAAATTAAAAAATACAAAAACTACTCAACCATTAATCACTGTGCTCGCTGAACAAAGTGACAAGCTGGGCACCCAGGAGGTTAATTTATTTCGAGTACGCTGAATTCAATGGTGCTAGTCCCATTTCAAAGTTAGTCCCCAATTTTGAGATATCGCTTTCGACATGTTTTGGGCCTGAGTCAAACATTTGTAAAAATATACACTCATTTTCACGTTGAGAGAACTTGAACCATTAAGATTTTCGTTTTATTTTTTTCAGCGAAGTTGTTCCTATTATTTCGGCTAAATAAATGCACCCAGTGGGTTTTTTTATACAAAATAGCGTAAAAACAGGTGTTTTTGTCGGTCAGCAATAGCATTTCAATTATTAAGATTTTCGTTATCAGTAAAGCATCAGCAAAGTTGTTGCGCAAGTCAAGACAAATAACTTTTCTGAACATATAAAGACCGAAAAACCACATCCACCATATATGTGTATTTTACTTAGGCTAAGCTTAGGTAAGGTTAGGTTAGGTTTGAGTACACTTTGACCAGTAGTGGCCCGTTGTGATTTCACAGGATCCTATTTCCCCTTTACCCCCCCATGTAGCAATTTGGAGGAGTTCGAGAACGGTTCATAAACCGTAATTTAACTTAGGTTGAAATAATGCAGAACTTTAAAATTGGTTTATTTTCCGTTAATCTAACGTTTCACTAACCGTCGATCGACAGGCGTTTTGACAGGTAATTACTAACCTTAGTTGCATTACTATGGTTAAACAACCGTATACAACTAACTTGAGTATAACGTACTAGTTTCAAAAAGGTTATTGTTTAACCGTTAATCGCAGAAGAATAGTAGGGTTAGAAATTATTCGAAGTTTTTCCTAAACCCATATTCAACATTGAATTTATTCACTTTTCGAGTTAGGGATGTACATGAAATCAACTAATAAGTTGGGATCTACTGGTTATGCAACCGTTGCTTTAACAATTCAATTGAAATACTTTTTACGCTATTTGCCGTAGGCACTTGGCGAAACACACTTATACTTAATAAACACATTTTTTATTAATCACTTGTTTTTTGTTTCGCAGTTATATAGCTAACAACAACTGCGAAACAAAAAACAAGTGATTAATAAAAAATGTGTTTATTAAGTATAATTCAATTGAACGTTATTTTCCGGTTGCAATCCAACTTTTGCAGAGCTACAGCGTGTTCCAGTTATGAATACCATAAATTCATCAGCTGAATCCGGATTCAAAAATAAGTCGAAAATATCTTAACAAGATTTTCCTATCTTTCAGTACCGTAGTTGAAATAATCGTTTCCTCGCTTAATCTGTGTAATGTAAGATTACTAGTTTTTATGGTATGCTTGAAATAAATTTAATTCTCTTTCTAATCTAATTTTATACTAAATCGTCGATTATTTCAACTACTAAATTGGAGCGTAAAGGAAATGTTTTTAAGTTATTTTCTACTATTTTTCGCTTAATAATCAGCTGGTCAACATAAAGTACATATTCATAATTGGCACACCCAGGAACTGGATTTTTATTTCAAATCAACAGGAATCCACGCTTGTATCCAGAATCCAAGAAGATTTGAAATGACGTATTTCAGGCATACCGTGCCTAAGTAAAATAGTCACAAGATCATTTAACACAGTATGTGGCACTTATGGTTTATTGCCTATGACTTCACTTTTAATTATTTTTACACTATTAACTTCGTGTAACACTGGATCACATTAACCTAATTATTTGCCAAAAAATAAAACAGCAAATACAAATGTAGATACACTAATTGTGTAGCTATAGTACATTTGTATTTGCTGTTTTATTTTTTGCCAAATAAGAACGCCACGTCTTTTAAATGTATCCCGTGTCAGAAATTATTTTGCGTTTTAATAAATTAAATTTAGTACTAGCACTTAATTAACTTCACAGTGAGAAACTTACAAGTACTATGTTTAAAAACTTAAAAAAGTTAGCGTTACTGGTTAGAAGAAGAGTTGAAATGTTGATAAGTATATAACTTGTTAGTCAAACATAAAATATTTTCCAACTAAAATTCAACTTTGGTTGAACTTAGTAATAATTAAAGTCAAAAATCAAGCCTAAAAGTAAATTGTTAACCCTAAATTAACACGAATGTCTCTGGTTGGAACCGAAAAAGTTAAAAAAAGGTTTATTTTAAACTAAGAGGCACCCGCACGCTTGTATCCAAAATCCAACTACAGTTGAAATAAGGTCTAACTGAATTTGAAATCAAACTTAAAAGTAAGTTATTGACTTCCAATAAACTATGGTTAAAAATGATTAAGTAAAGGTTTATTTCAAACCAATAGAATTCCTCGCATGGATCCAAAATTCAATTTTCGTTAATAAGTGCGTAAATGAAAGTTGAAAATAAGCCCCAAAGTAAATTCCTAACTCCAAAATAACTCAAATGACACTTCCGAAGGTATGGGTTTACTAGAGGTTAATTTCAACCAAAATAAAGTAAATACTAAAAGAAAACATTAACCTAAATTTAACTTAGGTTATGCAAAAGTTCAAAAATGGTTTGCATTAAACGAATAAGTAAAATATGGAGGTTTTTGCAACTGAATTTTAAGGTTTAAGAATCCCGGTTTGACAAAAACTTAAATATAACTTAAAAGTTGATAAAGTGGTAAGTTATATTCTAACCTCGGTTAAGAATTGCTACATGGGGCCTGTTCAAAACCATTCGGAGTTACGTAAAGGTTGGTCATTGTGGTTAACTGTTAAATTATGTGTGCCATACTGTTAAATCGACTGATAGGCACATATACCAGTGTTCTGTAATTAACATTATTTATTATTTGTTGTCATATAACCGACCCCAAAGTCAAATATCAGCATAGTTTTACAGTATTCTGCAATCCAGTATCAAACATTGACATTACGCCAAAGCCAAAATTCTGTAACTAGCTTCTTTAAATGTCAAATAGTAATTGAATTGCAAACCGGAATTCTAAAAAAGTTACTTAATCTTATGGTAACGTTGAGTTCCAAGTCAGAATTAAAATTATGAATTCTGAATACAATTAAGTTATATGATTACGAATCACTTCCATAAAATAATTTTGTAAATACATTAATACAATTAGATCACATTTTTGTTAACAATTAAAACTAAAACTACTAAAAAATGTATTGAAAAATAACTGGGGCGGAATTTTTTATTACAGTGTTATCACTTGTCAAAATAAATTGTTATTGAAGAACAAAGTATTCATAATTCATAATTTTAAGTGAACGTAATTAATTTATATCCAGTTGTGATTACCGTTAGTATTTTCTCTCTCCTTTTAATTGTATAGTACCTTAAGAGTGTGAAGTTTTTAACAAAAAAATAACAATATACGTATTGTTGAATCCAATAAGAATTCTTGAAAACTAATTATGTGTTAGTTTTTACACTGTTAAGTATAAAGTAGAGCGAGACAAACAGTCAATGTTAGAAAGAGACAAACAGGACGCCATGATTTTTTCTTATTAGATTTATGAATGTATAGGCAACATTGTTCAATCTTATATTTTAATAATCTATAGTTTTTTAAATACACAAAATCAGAGTTTAGAATTAATAGAAATTAAAATATAAAATAAAATACACACAAATAAAAAACTAAACGGCATAAAGAATTTAAAAACATACTACGATTCCTTTTTGAGTAACACTTTCAATAACGATTGTTAGCTCATAAATTTTTTCAATTGTCATACTAATTTCTTTTCGGCTTACTCGGTTAAGAACTCGGTAGAATTGATTAACAAAATTCAAGACGTCGACATTCCGTTACATTCAAAACCAGTTCCATTTGACGTTGCCAGTCTTTTCACTTCTATTCCAATTAATACTTTGTCCCAAATAGTTTGTAATTACTTAGATAGGGATGTTGTAGATGAGAGCTTACGTCGTGAACTGAAGTTAGTTTTTGAGACTTGTATTAAACAAAATTATTTCTGTTTTGATAATACATATTTCAAATTCGCTGATAGTCTACCCATGGGCTCCCCTCTGTCACCTTTGTTGGCTGAAATTTTCATGAATTTCTTCGAACAAATGATCATATCAAATAACAATCCTTATTTTCGTCATATAATCTTTTGGTATAGATATGTTCATGACATATCATGTCTATGGAATGGAACTGATAGACTGTTAGACTCTTTCCTTACTTGGTTAAATTCTCAATATCCCCACCATTGATTTTACGTTAGAAAAAGAAGAAAATAAATGTATTAATTTTCTAGATATAACAATAACCAGGATTAATTCTACTTTACACTTCAAAATTTATCGGAAACCCACGTATACAGACGCTGTTATCCCTAGTTCTTCAAACCATCCCCATAATATTAAAATGTCAGCTTTCCACTCACTCATAGATATACTAATAAACATCCCTCTGTCAAATTCAAATAATAACACTGAGCTTAACATAATTTTTCAAATAGCAACGAATAACGGATATGCAACTAGGACCATATTAAAGTTATTAAATAAAAAGCTAAAGCGTAAAACTCTAACGGGTATTTATCCACCGGATAGTCCAACGCGGGAAAATTGGCGTCGCTTAGAGTATATAGGAAAAACGAGCCAACGGATTAGCAACACCGTGTCCAATTATACCAATATTAGTTTTGCTTTTTATAATAATAACACAATAAAGAAAATGATTTTTAACAATAAACCTAGAGTTGATCGCCTTTCCAAATCTGGTGTCTATAGGATCAATTGCAATGATTGTAGTTTCTCCTATATTGGTCAGACTGGGCTCAATTTTGGAGTTAGAGCTAAGGAACATTTATCTGGTTGCAATCAATCAACTTTCCATAACCATTTAACTTCAGAAAATCACACAGCTAGCTTGAACAATTTAGACATATTACATATACAACCCAAAGACGTTTAGATACCTTAGAATCTTACGAAATTAGGAAATCAATGTTTCTTAACCAAAATATCCTTAGCGAACAGAGAGAAATCCGGTTCTCACCAATTACAGACCCCGCCCTTTTCTATTCTCACGTACGCAATAATATACCTTGAATTTGTTACTCAACCTATGACTCATCGCCTACCTGCGCGATCCGTAGATTAATTTTTATTGCTTATTTTTCTTTTTTTGTCCATCCTTCTTTTATTTATATTTTGCTTTTTTCTACTATATAACAAAATTTTTACTAATACAAATCAATAGATACTCCTGATGATGACCTAACAAGTCGAAATCGATCGAGTGATTTTTTAAACTTTTTGAAAAATATTCAAAATATTCTGGGAAACAAAAAACAAGTGATTAATAAAAATGTGTTTATTAAGTATAAGTGTGTTTCGCCAAGTGCCTACGGCAAATAGCGTAAAAATTAGAACTATTGTCATTGATCTTCAAAAGTAGAACTATTGTCAGACTCCGAAAATCGAGGCTCGTCGGTCGAATAAAATGTATGCGTCAGTCTATTGAAAGTTTCCATGGATTCAATTACATCCGTTGAGATAAATGGATTACAGAAGATATTACAAAATGCGCTAAAAAGTTCCTCGATTTCTTATAAATTGACACAATTGAGAAAAGCGCAGAAAAAAATGATATTAAATTTTTTTGGCTGATACTAATATTTGCACATTTCTTGGTAATTTGCTTTGTGATTATATTAATAAAATGCGCACAACAAATAAACACTGCTGCTTTATTTTTTTGCGGAAGGTCATGATGGATCAATATTTTAAAAGTATAATCAATGTAAACAGATATACTCATTAAATTAATAGCACTTAAAAGTGCAATTATCGATGCCCAAGACCAATCCACAACATAGCAGTTTATTGATGTAGATTTAGGTAGTTTTAGCATTTGAGATTACACGTCAATTAGGAATTTCGTTATAGTTTTCGAGTCATGTTGACTTGAAACCATCTCCGCAGTTGGTACAATTATGTTATTGATTTTAATAACGTACGCATAGTACTATATACGCTTAAGGTTATGAAGACAACAAGTTGGATTTCTTACTACGCTACCGGTAGCATCCATGTGTATTACGGTGGGTCGATAGTTTTGTAACAGCTCGATTTGGCTAAACCGAATTAAAATTACTTTGAAGGGATAAGCGACCGAATAAATATATTTATCTTTTTTATTTTGGTCATTAACACATTTTTGAAAAACATCTGTGACGTTGCAGGTTATTACCGTATCATTTTTTTTAAATATTCGGACTTAATTTTACGAATAACATTCGTCTTTCTGAGCTAATTTAAAGTCCGATTTTTTAAACATTTCCAATTCATAATTGTGCGGTGTTTTATTAATCATTTCGTTTTTTATTTTTTCTCGACGATCCTCTCTAATTTGGCTAAATAGTTTAGGGCCCAAATGAACCACAACATGGTCACCTCGGACAAAAACGAAAAGCATTTGAATTTTGTTTATAACAAATTTATATTTTTGATCGTGCCTGTTACCATATATTTACATTGACCATAAATTACATAATTCTTTTGTAATAAATTTTGAAGGTGTATCATTCCAAACGATACAACACAATATTAATAGTATTGGAAATGTGTTCCTTAGAATGTTCAATATATTTTAATTGGATTTCAAATTTTAGCCTCCACTCATCGTTTTTTGCAGTGGTTCATTTTGTTTCGATAAAGGGTTGCAATTCTGTTGCATTCATTTCCAAAAAATCTCCTGGCTTAGGTATATTATTATCATTCGGCTTTGGCGTGAGTTCTGTATCATTTGAACGACCGTCAACATTAATCGTCGATGTTTGTTCAAAAGGTTTTGGTAAATCATTATAATCCAAAGTATAAATATGATTTTCTAAACAACTATTACTCAGCTGTGCTGATTGAAAATTTGAAAAGTTAATATCAGTTGAATTATTCGATAGCAATTCTTTATTTTGGAAAATACGGGAAACTGCCAATTTTACTTTATTATCATAAAGTTTATGTTGCTTTAAATTCATGCGCAGACAAATCATTTTAATAAATTTCGTATTTAATGATAAATTAAAACATGATTCATTCATATCTTGCAAAACGCGAATCAGCAAGTTCTTGTCAATCGCTTTTTTCTTTTTATAATTGTATTTGTTTACCTTCATTTTAGCTATCAAACTAAAATAAATTAAATATAAAATATTTAATGTATCTTAATATTTTGGACAAATATTCAAATTATATAAAACAAAAAAAAACTCGAAAGGAACTGTAAAGCACAAATAATTATGCCAAAATCTATATTAAACGTAATTTCTATACACGAAACAATTTCTGAAAATGTAGTTTTGAAAAAAACTTTTGAAATAACCTCAGCGAAACGACGGCTAAACGTTTGTTTTTTGAAAAAACGTCCTGAGCCAATCTACATCGGAACGAAATATGCATCGCTTGATAGGTTAAACCCGAAGGAGTTATTCCTATATGGTTTTATTATGGTGCAAACTCCACGATGTCTTGTTATTGTGAGTATAAACGAGATTCACTCAAAAATCATAAGAAGCAAATGAGAAGTTTGCTCCAAAAAACATCCTTAGCCAATCTACATCGGAACGAAATATGCCTCGCTTGATAGGTTAAACCCAAAGAAGTTAGTCCTATATGGTTTTATTGTGGTGCAATCTCCACGATGTCTTGTTATTGTGAGTATAAACGAGATTCACTCAAAAATCATAAGAAGCCAATGAGAAGTTTGCTCGAAAAAACATCCCGAGCCAATCTACATCGGAACGAAATATGCCTCGCTTGATAGGTTAAACCCAAAGAAGTTAGTCCTATATGGTTCTATTGTGGTGCAATCTCCACGATGTCTTGTTATTGTGAGTATAAACGAGATTCACTGAAAAATCATAAGAAGCCAATGAGAAGTTTGCTCCAAAAAACATCCTTAGCCAATCTACATCGGAACGAAATATGCCTCGCTTGATAGGTTAAACCCAAAGAAGTTAGTCCTATATGTTTTTATTGTGGTGCAATCTCCACGATGTCTTGTTATTGTGAGTATAAACGAGATTCACTCAAAAACCATTAGACGCCAATGAGAAGTTTGCTCGAAAAAACATCCTGAGCCAATCTACATCTGAACGAAA
Source organism: Nephrotoma appendiculata (assembly GCA_947310385.1). NCBI lineage: Eukaryota > Metazoa > Arthropoda > Insecta > Diptera > Tipulidae > Nephrotoma > Nephrotoma appendiculata. The sequence goes on from OX371225.1 coordinate 110,773,775, forward strand.
TATGCCTCGCTTGGTTAAGCCCGAAGGAGTTATTCCTATATGGTTTCATTGTGGTGCAATCTCGAATTCACTCAAAAATAAAAAACTATTTTGGCTGTTTTACTACTCTACTTTAGTTACTACTGATAAATACGCCAACTATGATGAACAATTATTTTCGTTACTGGAAATTCATAAACAACTATTGCTGAAACGAAAATTGGCCTCTAATATTAAAGATAAGTGGGATGCGGGATTTGCGAAAGCAACGCTGCTAAAATTGACAATATTTAGTCGATGGGGTAGATACTATCGATGGGGGTATCGATGCGGTAGATACTATCTATAGGATGAGATCTTCTAAACTTTTGCATAACAACATCATATCTAAAAGACAAATTCCCATTCTTCTCCGCTTTATTTCGGAACGGTTTAAAATGTTGTTCTTCAAACAGTACATTACTTTAAAAAACCTCTCATTACGTCATATTGGATTGGACATGGACACAAGCATTTATTCTAATATTTATTTAACAAAATATAATTATTCAATACTACAAGCTGCATATAAAAAGAAAAAAACGGGAGATGTTATATCGAAAATATTCACAAAAGGTGGGCTGGTATACGTCACATGTTTACAAAATAATACAAATATGGTAATTAAGCGTATTGATGATCTACATAATATAGCTGTAGAACAAGTTTCTCGAATAATTAGCTCTGCTACAAATACCGATGTAAATCAAATCACGTCTAATGATACGCATCACATTGATGAACCGACACCGACACCGTCTCTTATGTCGCGTACATGACATCGGAAACAAATATTTCCATACTCGCTAACGAACTCAAAACCAATCAAATTATTTGAAATGCTTTGTACCACGCCTACTAGTTCCGAACTCGAGTTGAAATTGTTTTATCTTTGTTGTTGTTTTAATACATTTTGTGTGTTTCCATAGAATTTTTTCCGAACTAACTCACTATGTCATGAACGCACTATTAGTGCTGAACATAATAATCATGGCAACAAGGTGAGAATAACATCAGCTACGTTTGAGTCATTCGAACCAATTTCAAGGTACCCAGTAAGGAAGAAGAAATAATACTATGTGTATGTACTCTCTCTCACTTTTTTCAATGCTTAAATATTTGTCTTACTTTTGTTCTTCTTTTTAACAAATTTTTGTTCGGAGTTGAAATTTTAATTATTGTTTTGTATACAAATACACATTACACAGTTATGTTATAATTTTTCTGTGGAGAGTTATTATAAATTTCATTCATTCACTCATTTATTTAGTTTATATTTTAGCATTTATTAATTTAATGTTTAATTACTACTTTTTTATTAATGTTTTATTATTATTATTATTGTTATTATTTAAATTGTTATTATTCCTAAATTTCGGTAAACGATTATACCCCATTCATATTCTTCCCTTCTCAAATCATAATATGTTAATGAGCTTGTCCATCGTCAGTACTTTTAAACTTTATAGTTAGCAATGATGGATAGCTGTAACATTGTTCCATGTTCCTTGGACATAAGAAACATTGTGTTGAAGTCTTCATTACCTAATAATGATCATTCTTTTAATTTTTGCCATTTAAACCCTGGTAGCCTAGTGGCCAACTTTGATGAGCTGAAATTGATCGTTAAAAGATATTCCGTTCCATATAATATGTATTTCTGAAACCTGGTTTAAGTCTAAACATTATAATCAACATTTTCAATTGGACAATTATACATTATTTCGTAAAGATCGTGCACGTCGGCGTGGTGGTGGTGTTGCTACATACATTAATAATAAATTAAACTCTAAAATTATTTATACTAATGCTCGTGATGCTTATTTTGATGTAATGTTTATTGAAATCACAAACCAATCCAATCGGAAGGTTGTCGTGGGTTTAGTTTATAGCCCACCTAAAATGGATATCATCAATGAACTGGAAACTATTCTGAATGATATATGGTTATGTGTGATGAAGTTATTATTGTGGGGGATTTTAATGTGGATTGTCTGGTTGCAACGCCTGCAACTAAGAGACTAGAATCTTTGATGTCATCTTTTGGCCTTTGTTTAATATCAAAGGAAGCCACTAATTTTGTGGTAAATTCATCTACTCTAATTGACTTGGCATTTACTAACTGCCCAGCCAATATTAAAAGATTCACTCAAATATCTGTGCCGGGCATTGCTACTAGTCATGACATGATCTATGGGTCTTATGCTTTTTCAGTTATTGGAAATGCAAGAAAACAATGTCGGTTCATAAGGGATTTACGAAACATCGATAATGATCAGTTTACTTAGGGCTGCTTACTCCTTAAATTGGTCTCGACTCTATTGTCTGTGTGATGTTAATGATCAACTCTCCATTCTCAATCATTTTATACTACACCTCCTTGATAGCTTTGCACCTCTTAAAAGGGTTCTGGTAAGACGTGATGTGTCAAGCTTTCATTTCAGTTCGGTAATTCTGCGGTATCGTAATATTCGTGATTACTTACATGAAAACTAGAAGCGTCATAAAACTGAATCTAATCGGCTTGAATATACCAGAGCAAGAAATAAAGTAAATGGAATGATCAAAACATCTAAAAAACAATTTTATAAAGAACGATTCAGCAACCGAGTTTCTAGTAAAGTATTTTGGAAAAATTATAATAAGTATATAAATCCCTCAATTGTTGAACTCGATTGTGAAATCAGTCCTATTGAGTTTAACGAATATTTTGGTTCGGTATTTGTACGAAGTAGTGGACATTTCAATCAAAATGCACTACACTATTGTTCAGACGAAATTGCTTTCTATTTTCATAATGTTTCGGTAGATGAAGTATGCATTCAACTGGGTTATATTAAATCAAATGCTGTTGGAGCAGACGGAATAATCCGAAGTTTTGTTAAGCTATTATTGCCAGTCTTGTCGCCCTACTTAACATACGTATTGAATTCAGGCCTTACGAAATCGGTGTTCCCAGATGCATGGAAAATTGCTCTGATTACTCCAATTCCTAAAATACGCCACCCAGTTATTGTAAATGATTTTCGCCCGATTAGCATTTTACCAATATTGTCAAAAATATTTGAAAAGATAATTAAATCTCAAATTTCCACATTTATATCTAAAGAAAATTTACTAAGCAAGTATCAGTCGGGATTTTGTGTGAACCATAGTACTACTACAGCGCTTGTGAAGGTCGTTAATGACATTACTTCTGTTATTGAAGATGGTAACGTTGGTATATTGGTTTTGTTAGACTTCTCCAAAGCTTTTGACAAGGTAGATCATTTTGTGTTAGTGTCAAAGCTGTGTTACGAATATGATTTTTCAGAAAGTGCTTGTAATCTAATATTTTCGTATTTAAACTTACGACAACAATCGGTAAAACATAATGGTACTTTCAGCAACTCAACACCTGTTTCATCTGGTGTACCTCGAGGCTCCATTTTGGGACCTCTTTTGTTTTCAATGTATATAAACCAAGTGTGTCATATTATTGAGCAAACTAAAGATACTGGCTATCACCTTTACGCTGATGATCTACAATTATATTCCTTTGGTAAGCTAGATGATCTGGATAGCGTGGTAAATAATTTAAATACGACTTTAAAGGATTAATTAAGGATTTTAATTTTGGATTGGACGCTAGCACATAAACTTCAAATCAATCCTGGAAAATCTCAAGCTATTATCTTATCTAATACTACACGAGTCATTAGACCTACTAATTATCTTGTAGTTGATAATCATAAAATTGAATTTTATGACCACGTAAAAAGCTAAGGTCTGATTATTGACAGTAAGTTAAACTGGACAGCTCATGTAAATAGTTTATGTGGTAAAATTTATGGAATATTAGGTTGTTTGTTTAGTACAGCCAAACTAATTGAACAAAACGTTAAAATGCACATTATTCGTACATTAGTAGGGCCAATAATTTCATACTGTGCATCAATATACTCAGAATGCTCCACGAAATCATTTATGAAATTAAATGTTGCTTTTAACGCTTGTACTAGATACGTGTTCTCGAAAAGAATTGGTGACTCTATATCCTTACTTTCAAACTTGACCTTTAACATGAGCTTGAGAAAATACCTTGAGTTCTTGACGTTAACTGTCATGTTTAATTTAATACTAAAGAAGAACCCACGCTATCTTTATGAAAATCTCAACTTTAGCTTATCACAGCGTACAATCAATTTAAATCTGCCCAGCTCGTGTAGGTCGAAACCAAGACGCCGTTATTTTTTTGTTAATGGAGTAAAATTGTGGAAAAATGTTGACCCATCTGTCAAAGCTGCGTCAAATTTGATTAATTTCAAAAAGATGTATATGGATAGCTATAGTGTATTGTGATTTGATCCTTCTTCCTTTTCTTTCCTATCCTATTTTCCGCATCCTTTTGTAGTTTAGTTATTATTATTATTATTATTATTCATTATTATTATTATTATTATTATTATTATTATTATAATTAATTATTGTAATATTTTAGTTTTAATTGTTAGTATAATTGATTACTTTTATTTATAAGTCTTATATGTATTTCTCATTCTTTTACATTATGTACTGCGTTACACAAAAGAAAATATTATGTATATTATATGATATTGTAAAAAGGTCTTGGCCTTATTTGTGTAAATAATTAATTAAAAAATAAATAAATAAAATAAATAAATAAATATTTTATTTTTCAAAGCTAAGCGGACTTTGCCAAAGCAAACCAGCTATAGAGAACTGTTTATAGATCTGACGGCAAAAAAATTAACCTTATTGGGTCTATTTTTGTATGTTAATTTTTTTTTTCATAAAGTATGCCATGCTAAAATTTCATGTAAAAAAAACCCAATCAGCTTATTTTTAATGCGCTAGATATCACTACCCCGGACATTTATAGTTCTGAATTGACGATTGGTAAAGTAGAAAAAACACCATCTAGTGAAATAAAATAAAGCTGTGATTCCATGTAAAAATTTGACCACCAGCGGTCACAAAACGACTAAAAATTGGTATAGCGGCAAACTTTAATAGTTCTGATTCCATGTAAAAAAAAAGTGTCTAAAATCACGGCTTCAGTCGTCAATTGTATCTACTGAAAATTTGGGCACTGTACATTTTATATTATATGATACAGTTTTCATGAAATTCTGGATGACCAATATAAATTTCGAACGTGGCAACACACAGCCTTATCAGCTACAGAAAATTCGTTAATACGAATAATGTTCAAATATCTTCGAATGTGATAAATTTATTTTCATTTTATGACCTAAAAAAGTCGTTTATTCATGATTGATTCACGTCGTGCACATTACCACGACATTTTATTATATGTACTATGTACGAGTACATCCATATATACATATATAAATACATACATATGTAATTTAAACGCAAATAAATCATTTTTACATGAAGTATTTTGCATATAATTAATAAAGTTAAGCTTTCAGTATTTCACATTTTATTTATTTATAGAATTATTCGAACTCGTGATGCTGTTGTTTTGTATAATATAATTGAGATGCTATCTCGCTTAGGCCCGCAAAAAATGAAAATATATTCTACATAAATCATAAATTATGTTTATTTTATCTGTGGATTCGATTTATTTGATATAGAGTTAAATCAAAGGGAAGAAAACAAAAACTTCACATAACTGATTTATGCAAAGTGTAGAATAGTTTTTTTTATATGATGGATGGTGATGCTGAATATACAATACGGGGGATGTTTTTTCGGGAAAATTTACATTTTTATTGAAAGTTTTTTTCGTATAGCCTTTTAGATTTTAATTTATGACTGAAAGATTTTATAGATATTTTTGATAATTCTGTTTTTCTATCGTGAATGAATAAATGCAATTTCAATAATTTAATATTAATACGTTAGTTTATTATTTTGTTCTGAAATTAACTAGGCCACCATGTTTGTTTAAAGTACCGAAAATATACATATATTAGATAATGACCTACCATTTATGCACTATTATAGTGCCTAAACATACATATAAATAAATTGAAGCTGGTGTTATTAGGCCTCTTTGGGCGTCACTTGTTACAAAAATTAAGTGCTTAAGGTTACTGTCTTACACAATCTTGTTACACAGGATTGTCTTAACTCTTAACCCATATTTGTACTCCTTGAGGCTTTGGTTCCCGCAGCTCAAGGTGGAACTAGTCATCGGTTTTTGGAGCACATGGATTCAGACCGAGATTGCCGCATTATGTTAGGATTGGGGATGTAACAATGTGTAATATATTGTCTAAAAGAAATTAGGGGATGCAAGGGATGGGCATTACGAACATTTCAGTGTATTAACTGTAATTCAAGATTTCGGATGAATTACCCGAAGTTGTTTTTAGAAAAAGAAAGTAGAATAAAATAATCACTCTAACACTCTAAGTTAATGAAGTAAATGAAATCAATATTGACAGGACTTATTGCTTCGTGGCGTGACCTTACAGTTCCCGAGCCACATTCGCAATCTCCCGTTCCTAATGGAACCGCTAACAGACTCTTCGCCAATGGGTAATAACAAGTTATACCAATGTTATACCACGTTGCCAAAACATACTTACCGAAAAATACCATCTAAAATAAAGAATTCAATTAGTTATCACCGCTCTTGCTCTGTGTCTAACTATACCTAAACCAAAACAACTATGCCTTAACCAAAACTTTGGCCCGGTATTTATACTAACATTAATTGATTGATGTGGTCGGGCGATGGGGGGGGGGGGGGGGGGAGGAGGAAATGGTAAATGCTGCCCATTTATAAAATGTTAAATTTATAATTTTTATACAATCACATGCGGAGAATTTACATGTCTCACCATAATTTCAATATGTTGCATTAGTACATAGGTCGTTCGATTACCTCTATGTAGAACACTTGCATTTATCGTGCAGAAAAAAAGATAAATGTGTAATAAAAATTACAAATAATATATTTACGTTTACTCACTCGTATTTATAATATTTTTACTATGCATGAAATGAGTCAGTGACGTAGAATATCCGTTTTCCTCCCAGTAACACAATTGTGGGGGTATGGCAAAAGTACCATTTCAATTGTATATGTTTTGAACCAACTTGCACATTTGTGAATTCATTTTTAACTTATTTTCGTCTGAAAAAAAAACACTATATCGATACACACAATTGTGTTGGTTTTAATTCAATTTACTTCATACAATGATATTTTACTCACACATTTATTAGGTTTGTACTTAAATTGAGTCAATTTTTTTTTATTTTTCTTGGTTGAAAAATGCGTATTAACGCAGAAAATATATTTATGCTTGTTATAATATCATATAATTTTTATATATGGTTCATATAATATTTATGTATATTAACCAATACGAAAAATTGTAATTCCCGCACGACTAATGAACTAATGAATCTAGTGAAGATGATATGTTCAAGGTCATGAAGAAATTACTATAACAATGGAATATTTTGGAAATGGGTTGTATTGGAATATACAGGTAATTCTCGAAGAACACGGTACTTGAAGAACACGAGTTTCGAAGAACACAGATACCTTCCCTCGAATTACACGGTTGTAAACTACACGATTTTCGAGTAATTTTTTTGAAAAAGAATAAAATATGTGTTATACTATATTTGCCGCTGCTCGTTTATTTTGTTTTTTGTGTACGGTAACAAGAAAAAAATTATCTTAATCCTTGTAGCTTCGGGACTAGTAATGGGGAAGAAACCAACAGGGAGCAGTGAAACGAGATAGCGGTTAAATTAAATTCCCTAGGAGGGGCAAATAAAGAAGGGGAGAAATGGCGGCGAGCCTGGATGGATATGAAGTAATTACAGTTTTTAACCTTTTATCATAACACATATTTATAGAATAATTATTTTTTGTAGAAAATACGTATGGACCCAATGGACTACGTTGAAAGAGTTCCATAACAGAATTGCTACCTTATTCCTGAATACGAATACGAATCGAAAATATATGAATTTGTATGATTGGTATTCCTGAATACGAATACGTATAATTCTAATACGAATACGAAAATGTACGATACGTTCAAAAATTTCCCCTATTCCTCAATACGAATTCGAACAGTTTTTGTACGTGCATGAACGAATTTTTGTCCGATGAATATTTAGTTAACGACTCCATAGAAAATCAAAAATATATTTGAGTTCTAAATAAAAGACATTTTTTTATAATAATTCTAAAGAAAATATTTTGTTTTAAAACTTAAACAATAATTTGTTTTTGTCAATTTATCTGAGTATAAATACATATACGAATTACTCGTAGTCAATATGTACTTAATACGTCCTACAGTACATGACCGAATGAAGAACGGAGTCAAGAGCACTGATGCAAAAATGATATTGAAATACTTACGAAAAAACAATTTATATTTAGCTATAAAACCAATCAATTTAATTTTTAATCTTAAGCGATTGGAGTTGCAAGACGCCTAATGGGATCACACCATAAGAAATTATTCGGTGGTTGAATTTTATTTTCGTTCCTAACAATTTTGTCGGCCACACAAAAATATAAAATATTTTACTTCCACAACACTAATTTTTTCACTATTTATTTCTATTTATATGTATTTCAACTAATAATAATCCCCATTTCATAACATAAGTGATGCTTATTTGAAAACCTAGAAGAAAAATAACATTATTACATCCCTTTCAAGTAAAAACCAAAACGTCAAAACTCAAAATAGTGTCCAAGTTGTACAATTTTATTGAAGGTTAAACCATTTAAAAAAATTTCCCTTGTACAGTCAAACCTGTTAAGTTGGACACTTTTTTAAGCTAAATTGGACGATTTTGTCTTGCACCAACCTGGCTAAGTTGGACAATTTTGTCTTACATTTTTAATTATTCTCAACCAAAAATAGTTTACGTGGACACTCTAACGCTGTTAATATTGATTTTTGTTCAAAACCTTTTTATGTTGCACACCTTTATAAGTTGACAATTTTTTGTGGCACCGTGAGTGTCCAACTTACACAGTTTCCACTGTATTTCGTATTTATTTCGTATTCAGGAATACCAAAGTATTTTTGTATCGAATATCATTTTCGTATCGAATATATTTTCGTATCGTATTCAGGAATAGGGCCCCTGGGCTTGGGCAAGAGGAGACGTCAAGGAGACCTAGTCAATTGACTATATTAGACCAAAGAATTTTAGATGTCATCCATGAAGATGTGTGTGCAGGGTTTGGAATCGTTGCGGGTGGAATTCCACTACAATCGCCCGAGGTAATCTTAAATCATTTAAAAAAATATAACTATTTTATCATCTCAGCGGTAATTATAACGATTAAATTTGTAAGTAACCACTTAATGAGATGATAACCATAGTAGAAATACTTTTAACACTATTTGCCGTAGGCACTTAGCGAAATACACTAACACTTAATAAACACATTTCACTTAACATCTGTTTTTTTATTTCGCAAAACTAAAAATAAAAATTTGCGCAATAAAAAAAAAGTGTTAAGTGAAATGTGTTTATTAAGTAATAAAGTATTTTTATACTTGCGAGAAAAATATTTTTATATGGTTAATTTTAATTAGAGCCTACTACAAGTACGGTAATTGCCTTACCCTGGAATCAAATTCGAGGAACTGGCGGGGCAACAGCATCGAACAATGGAGACAAAACCAGCAGACCAATACGATCAAAGCGAATCCGTGGTTTGGCATACACCAGAGACAAAATTTTGGAAGGAGCAAATAAAATTGAAAAAGGAAAAATGTCTGCTTTTAATAGAATTGCTGCGGTGATGGAAAAAATGACATTTTAAATGAAATTTTAAACAACAAGTGAGTATAATAGTTTTAACATTTACTTTACATTTATTCGCTATTAAAGTAAATTTGAACTGCGGAGGCGTTCAATCGTTGGATCATTGTCATTTATTTCTTCCTCATTTGCATCTGGTTCAGATTCATTGGATTCCGGCTGTGCCGTATCGTGTTCATCATTATAATTGTGCTGCCTTAAAAAGTTGTGCAAAATCGCACAAGTGTTAGTTTTTTGTCCTACCATGAACGGAGAATATTTAAGACAGCGATCTTTGGCCAAACATCTGAATCTAGATTTTAACACCTCATTGCACCTCTCTACGCAATTGCGATCCGATCTGTGAGCTACATTATATCTCTTTTCCGATTCTTCCGTTGGGTTCTCAATCGGTGTTAACAACCAGGGCTGTAGTGGATTACCACTGTCACCTTAAATTAGAAAAAAAAATAAAGAAAATTAAATTTTTTCAGTAGATTGATACATTTTTATTTTTAGTTACAGAAATCCAGGGCCTTACAGTGCACCGGAGTATTTGCATACAGTTTTTTTAGAGTGAGTGATCCACAAATTATTAAAATATATTGCGGAGGCTGTGAATTTTGTATAATGAATTTTGTATAATTTGGTAATAATGAGCTGTGAATTAAAAAAAACCAAATAAATGAAATATTTACCTAACAACTATGTTTTTGATAACTCCCTTGTCATACTGTATTAATGTGATCTCCATGTAGAGCTCTATCATACTTTTTAAAATTAATGCCAGTTCTTGTGGCATTCTGTATAATTTAATAAATTCCTCCTCGTATAGATCGAAAGGATCAGTAGAGCACCGTAAACGTTGCCGCTGAATAAATACATTGTATCGGCGATCATCCTCGTCGTCTTCAATGAACGGCAATAATCTTCGCGACATTTTTATTTTATTTTGTAATTTAATTTTATAATTTTTAGGATATTATTTTGTGTACAACTATAGCTGTGTTACTTTCAAAAGATTACAACAACAATTGCATTCTATTAAAGCCGATTGTCTTTAATGTTAAAAAAAAAATTTTAGGATTAGGGGAAATAAAATCATTTTATGGATATGGTGTTTACCGCAAGGCATTATTTTTTCTATTTTTTTCGAAAAATTTATCTTGTAATAAAATTTGGCATTTGTTATTTGATAGCAAAATACCGAATTTAATTTGGTCTATTTCATAAAATAAAAAAAAATAAAATAAATATTAATAAAATGAACCAACAAAAGTTGTTGCTTTCACATTTCTTAGCTAAGCTAAGCGGATTTGCGAAAGCAACACTACTTATATAAATGTAATCGAAAACGCACAGGAGAATATATTGTTTTTGACAGCTTACTCGATTTAATAAAAATCCCGTGGCAAACACACAAGCTAAATTATTTTTCCCCTAAATGTATTCCCAATTCACCAGAATAAGCTTTCAACAAATTGGGAATAAAAAATTTGGGAAAAATCTTTGGGGAATAACTGCAACAAAAAAAATATTATTTTCCATTCCCAGGGAATTGTCAGAATAGGACCACTGGCCGTTTTTTATAGAGAGAAAACATTATGTATTGTAAAAAAGTAAAGCTGATCAATACACTAATGATGAAATGATTTCGCCAACACTTACAAAAAGTCTATTAGTCATACAGTAAACAATTTTGCTTTCTATAAAGTATTTCTTTCGTATCGAACAAAGTCATAAATGGTATGATGTAAATTTTTTCAATTGGGTTTGAATGTTTTGATTTAGCACCACTTTTCGAATAAAAATATTAAATTAGCGATAGATATTGCGTATATATGCAAACGTGGTTTGTTTGCACTGACTGGGTCTCACGGAGTGGGGAGGCGATGTAGAGAGGCAAGTCCTCCGTAATAGATATGACATTATGGAAATGGAAGACAAAAAGTAAGATTTTTGTTATTTGAATTTAAAAGTTAGAATAAACAATTTTAGCGCATTTTTTAGTTTTTTGTATCCTATCGGATCAGCAAGGTAACATTAAATACTTAGTAAACGAAATTAAACCAAAAATGGATAGGAGACGGTGAATTATGGAAATTTAAGTTGGGTAAAATTAGCCGCAATACACAACTTCTATACTTTTCTGTGATATACTTTTCTGTGATATACTTTTCTGTGATATACTTTTCCGTGACGGAGATAACTGGTATATTAGAAGAAACTGTGCTGTTCGAGACTACAGAAAACGGGAGTGTGAAAATAATGGTATACAAAAAACAAAATAAAAGAGGAGCTACATATATAATTTACATATTTTATTCTTTTTCAACATAATTACTCGAAAGTCGTGTAATTTGAAACCGTGTAATTCGAGGGAAGGTATGCGTGTTTTTCGAAACTCGTGTTCTTCAAGTGCCGTGTTCTTGGAGGGCTACCTGTACTCAAAATTTATTAAATTACTGAATGGTTGGGGAAAAATAAATTTTAAACAAAGATTCTTTGAAGAAAACGATCCATCTGGGGATTATATGTTGCGTAGACTTTACTCAAGTACAAATCATAGCTCCACGAAGCAAAAAACATGTAAGTATGTTATTATAGAATAGCAACTGCAAGCAATTCATTGGTAAGCAAAATTTAATTTTGGCATAGGATACTTTAAACTAATTTGATTTTTTAGATGAGCAACTACGATTAAATTTGTTTATCAGTTTGTGCAACGCATCCCGAGTGGTTAGGAGGAGCAAGCGGCCATGAAAATTAACTACTTAAATAGTGCAATGGATGGCTCACAACCCCTTTTATAAATCCCTATGATGAACAAAGAAGGAATAATCATCTTTGCGCTCAAGGTCAAACCCCAGAGTTTTGAAAGGCATCTATGATACGAGTCTGTTGGATTTATTAAAATAATAAACGTGTTTTGTACCTTTTTCAATTAATAAAATGCCTTTAAATAGACAGAACAACTCACACCATCTAACAATCACATTATGAAAAACGATTTTGAATTCAATAAAATTTAGTTACTCGTCATTTCCGGTAAAATTTGGAAAAATGCTCAGAACATAGTTTGTTTGAATTTTAATTTACAATCATTTTGTGTTATACCATAGACACATATCTGGTTTCGTAACTAGGTTTATGAAACTATGGTTTGCGAGATGAGAATGGGTGACACACTACAATTCTCATCTCATTTGACAGTTCGTCATATTTCTTAAAATTCTATAATTCGGAAGTTGCGTTTGTGATTAATATAAATAAAAATGCCAAATAAAAAACTATGTATCAATTACATATATGCAACAAATATCAGCATATAATATGAAAACTTAATCACAAATTTTATATTTTGATTTACCAGCTGGAATATAAAAAAATGATTACATGTTTGTTAATGGTTACATGTATTAAAGACATATTTATAGTTTTAGGTATTCACTAATTGAACAATTTAGCGCTGTCATCACTAAAATGCTACGGGATGAGAAAAATTATCTCATCCCGTAACTACGTTAAAACCGAGTTGCAAACCATGGTTAGGGGTGACACATTACAACGAAACCATGAATAACTCGAAACCATAGTTACGAAACCAGTAATGTGTCTATTGCATTAATCGTTTTTAACCGTAAATGCTGTATACTTTTAAAAATATTTGAAAAAAACCGAAAAAGCTACCACATCCAATGAACTAATTTCGGCCAAAAATCACTATCACTTCCGAATTTATGAAAAATGTTTAAGTATGAAGCTTCATTCGGTTCAATCAATCCGTCTGGGCTATATAATTTAAGCTGAAAAACATTTTTTGCAAAAAATCGTAATTTCCGCTTAAATTTCGGAAAAATGATCTGAAGAGTCTTTATGGACTTTGTAGGCAGTGTTTAACAGAGCTATTCCACGTTAATGTTACCAATTGAAATAGTCACTTTTTATACAGCAGACAAATGAGTGCGGTGTTCCTTTCCCCAGGTAGCTTCTCCTGGTTCCTAATAAACACGATGAGATCATAAAAATAAGATGCAAGTGTATTGGATTTCAACCAGACCGTGATTTTGCATTTTTCAATCTCCTGATAGGTGCATGTTTGCTTTCTTTACTGTGTGATATGGTACAGATACCTCTCGCCTGGTGGAGCAACTGACCGTTTCTTCTGTCCTATTTAGCAAATTTTTAAATTAGGTTTGCCATACACCAACATCAGCCACATTTTTTCTCAGCTCTCCATTCGTCTTTTGATTGCTGTATTTTGGATGAAGTTTTTACGAAACGAATTGCCGTTTGTCATTTAGAAGCTGATGCTTACAATGCATTTCTTCAGATATTTGCACTTGTTTTATCAGAGGAATATGGTTGTGGCTTTCGTGGCGCTGATTAGATTATACTGAATGTGTCTTCATTTTTAGTGCATTGGTATGCCGGCGTAAGTTCTACTTTGCTTGTTTATTAAATGTGGATGATACTCCTAGGTAGTTTGCACTTATACTTGAAAATAAACAGCTACATGATTACTTTCAACATTCGCGCTTCTATATAATTTAATGTCAGTTATGCTGGTGGAATGTGTTTTCGAGCTTATGACGAAAAAAATTTAATTTTGAATTTTCTTATGTTGAAAGGACGAACTCGACATTACTATGTTATACATTATAGCAAGATCGGTGTCACATTGAAGGAGAACGCAAACAAATATTCCTCTATTCTGATGGCCGCTGTGGTAAAGAATGTAACCATTAGTGTGAATCACGTACTGGTGATAGATCTTAAGGCATCCAATTGTACCTTGATCACGTTTATATAGAGAGCAGCTTGCTATAACAAAGACGAACCTTTGCCCGCCCTTAATCTGGAGAACAGAACTTGATGTTGCATTGGTTTTACTGTGTCAGTAGCGCGCCATGTCATGCGTAGTGTCCTTGACGATAGACAAAGTTTCTTCGGCGGCGTCTGATTCATTTAGAGTTACACAGGGATCGGAAGGATTTATGAATTTGGGACTTTTCCCCCTCACTAATTTTATAAGGTCACAAATATTTTCGTGTCATTTTGAAAATATCAACTCATTAGCATCATATTTTAGAACTAACAAATTGTCATTTTGTAGCAGCTACAATGTTAGTACAAAAGTGCTATAATAAAAATATTCCTCCCAATTCCCTTTTTTCAAGGAAAGAACAGTCCTATAGAATTTAAAACGAAAATATATATTTTGGACGTGAAGTGGTAGTCTCCACAAATAAGCATCGGTTTCGGAAAGGGCTTTAACAAATAAAACCGAATTAAGATATGTATTGACTATGTATTTCTGTGAAATGAAATCTATAACATTGTGGATAAATTTAATGTATTAAATAATACATCCAGCTTTCCCGAACACCTTTCTCGACTCAAAAATATATATATTTATTTAACCCTTTCGACCGCCATTTTTAAATAATATAGCAACAAATATTTTGGGCTTTTTGACGTAGAACTACGTCCATCAAGTGTGCAATCTAAGAAAATGCGTGCGCGATTTTGACGTCTACATACACATTAGGCCCGATTTTATGAACGCGGAAAAAAGATTAATCTAGGATGTTTTCATTTTATGAAAGACGATAAACAAAAAATAAAATCCGAGAGTTTTAATTTATCCACTGATTTATCTTCTCTTTTTGATGTTTAAATCAGAGGATAAAAGTAGTTTTTGTTGTTGTTTTATTTTTTGACATGTCCAATAAAAATTGTTTGAATATATAAATGTCACATTAATATTTAAAAAAGACATTATTTTATTATTAATTCACTGATTTACATATAATAATAATTTAATAATAATTTTGATAAAAATTGATTAGAAGTTATTATAGGTTATATCAAACCTAATTGTCTCGCATCTGAATTTTCATTCCCCGACGACGATGATGATGATGACGTTGATCCTTCCATCTTAAAAACACAAAAATATCATTTACAATTTCCCATTTGATGAACAAAAAAGTTGTATAGTTATAATAAATTTAATTAAATTTTAACACTTTGTTTGATACTTATCAAAATAAACTAAAAAAATTTTGGCGATAATAACATAGCATCCCCAATGAAATTCCTTTAACTTTTTCCTTACAGAAAAGTATGAAAAAAATTTTGAGAAAAAAATTTTTTTTTTGTTAGGTTGGTGATTTCCTTATGAAAAATGTTATCAAACTTTTAACTTTTTCCTTGTGAGAAATACAATGAAGTAAACCGCATTTGAAAAATAGGTTGTTGTTGTTGTTTTTCTGCTTGTCACAAATTAAAAAATATTCAATGCATATTTGTCTTTTAACAATTAGTGTTGTATTTTGTGTCCTGTGAAAAAGTAATAAATAATATATAATATAATAATATAATGGTACTATTCCATGGAGAAAACAGAAAAATTTTGCTGAACATCAGAGAAAGACAAGAACTAAAATTTACACTAGAGCGACTAGTAGATGGTAGTAAAAAGAGGTAGATAGTTGGTAGATGGTAGATAAAATTGGAGAAATTTTGAAATCAAGAAAAACTAACCTTACATTTTTTAAATAAATAACTAAAAATCTTTATTTTTAAAAATTGACAATTATTTTATATCGGAAAAATTAATAAAAAAATTAATATCATTTTTGAGATGAGCAAAAAATATGTTGTTTTATTATTTTGATTAATTTACGAAAATATCTAAAAAATGTTCTACTATAAAATATGGAGGAGACATTTTTGACAAGTTCGTAAATTAACCTAACTGTCACAGTCGTGCAGCAGCCAAAAAATTTCTCAAACATTTTAAAAAACAAACAAATTATATAATAATATAAAATAACAGGTAAACAAAAAATAATTTTGTAAAATGAAGTTAGCTTTACTTTGACTTTTCCCTATTCATTGGGTATCTTCATAAGGAAAAAGTTAAAGGAAAAATTATTTTGCATTGGGGATGCTCTGTAACACAGCTTTAACACAATTGAGCAGAAACGTCAAAAAAAAGTATTGCCAGTCATACAAAAAACTGATATAAAACTGCAATAAAAGAGAGAGAGTAAATATTTATTTTTCGTCGTTCATAAAATCGGCAAAAAATAAAACTCTCGAGTAAAGATTAATCATTACTCTCGGATTTTTTGTGATTTATCCTCGCTCATAAAATCGGGCCTAAATAGGATAAATCTTTTTGTTGTTGTATTTGTTTTGTGCATTACGATTACAAAAAGGACAAATGGGAAATATATTTATTTATTTAAAATATAAATTTAAATGTGAAAAGCTATGAAATAATTATTTTATGTTTCTAAACATACAGGATGAAACTTTGTTTTTCGTTTTATGTATTTACGATGGCAAAAGGAAAACCCGGAAATGTTTTGGTTAATATTTATTATTAATAAAATAAATATTAAAATGCGTAAATTAGACAAAATGATTATTAGCTAATATATAACATTAAATTAAATGTGCCTATATTCGAATTTCGAATCAAAAATTTTATTTCAATTATTTTTCGAAATTATTTATTATTTTGCGATTTTATTTATTATTTCGTTAATTGACAATTTCTGAAAATAGAATGTATGTAAAATATATGTTTTGTTTATCAATTCGGCAAACATAAATATACACATTTTTCAAAAAAACGTGTTGCCAACATCAAAAAACTGCTATAAAACTGCAATAAAAGAGAGAGAATAAATATTTATTTATCGTCGTTTATAAAATCAGCAAAAAATAAAACTCTCGAGTAAATATTAATCATTACTCTCGGATTCTTTGTGATTTATCCTCGTTCATAAAATGAGGCCTTATATTTTCAAAACTATAATGGTAGAAACGTGGTTAATATCTCATTGGAAAGATCGAGGCGGACTTTAAAATAATAAATGAACTTTATCATTATTTTATTTTATAAATATGATAACTATGTCAAAAGAAAATTAAGAACGGCAAAATAAAAATTAATTATTTAAATAAAAAACTATTGATTATATAGTTAACTTAAACGTTTAAAGTTTAGTTGCTGATCACTTAGATATTGAAACTGACAATATATTTTCAAAGTCTCATTTTATTGTTCCTCTCAGTGAGACTTGGATGTACGAAGATCAACCGATTAAAATTAGAGGATTTGAATTGAAATCATACATGAACAACACTCTTCGATCGGAATTGATAAATAAACAGCGTAAAGTAAGTGGAGTAGCAATTTATAGAAATATCAATAGTGTAGCAGATTGTCAGCCTATTGAGTTTGAAATTAATGTTAGAAGACAGTTGATCGATTCAGTTGGTGATATTTGTCTAGTGGATGTTACTTTGAATGGTTCGTCAAAATTTATACTTGGTTCCATTTACATTCATCCGCATGCTAAAGAGGTCGATTTAAATATGTTCTTCCTTGCGGCATTAATGGAATACTCAGAAAGTTCAAAATTAATTGATAAACGGTTTAAAGTGGATAAAGGGGTTCAAATAATTTTAATGGTTGGCTTTAATGTAGATGATAAACGGAATGAAGGAGCGTTTGAGTTTATAATGCATCATTTCAATCTAGATATGGTTCCGACCAATTATCGAAATACTTACATAGATTTGTCATTCACTAGAAAAAAAGCTCCAGAACTTCTTTCATCGGTTTGTTACTTTTCGTATCATAGGCCAACTCTTCAGAAAATTGTGATGTAAAATAATAAAATGTTTCAAAAACTATCTTTTTATTGCCAAAAAAATACTTAAATATGAGTAGAGTATTTCTATGCCTAACAACCCCTGTGGCTATGGCTATGTCACCGAACAGAGCCTACCGTAATTTTTGAAGTGAAACTTCTTTAGCACCGGGGTGATTTTTAAAATCGATGAAACAAAACGCAAAATTACAAGCAAAAAGTGAAGAAGCGATATGAAACAAAAAATGCGACAGTTTTGTTGTTGTTATTTTATTTTCAGTTTTATTTTGTTCTGTTTTATTTTGTTTCTTTATACCGAAAAAAGTGTGTACCTGGAAATATGTATGCATGTATTGACATTTTTTATACTCGATTGAAATAAAAAAAATTGTGTGCAGTTCACTACGAGGTACATTTGATTAAATTGTATATGAATATGATAAAACACATGCTCAACAGCTCCTGTACGTCGCACTATCACGAGTAACATCGATTACATATTGTTCCAAAAAAAATGATAAAATTTGTTATCATGGTCGAAGAGCAACAGTATCCACACTGGAATTGCAAGCTGAATTTCAAAGGCTGAACCTGAATAGACTTGAGACTATTGAGAAATTATTATTTGATTTCATAAATATGAGGAAAGGATTGTCACTATTTACCTTCAACTACCAAAGTTTACGTGCTCATGTAGATGATCTCTAATTAGACAAAATATCATCGCCGTCGAATTTTCTGATTTTTTCGGAGACGTGGGTGGATAATGACAACATTGTAGAGATTCCAAACTTCGATATTGTCGTTCAATATAAAAGGCCAAATATATATAAGGGCAGATTGCGTTGCAATCTACCATATCGTAAATGATGGAAAACGTGTTGTCACCCCACAAATTGACATCAATACACTTCAACTGGAATCCTTGTCGGTTCAGGTTTGTAAAGTGGGAGAAATATGTGCTTGCGAAAGCAGATTAGACCATGGCACATTTGTAATTATTGTGGCGATTTACATTTCTACCAACCAATCGATGGAAAATATTATTCAATTTATCCACGAGAATTTGATAAAGTATACGCCAAAAGTATAGCGAACACTGAAAAAAAATTATGATAAAATTCCAATGATTTTGAGTGGGGATTTCAATGTGAATTTTGCATTAGATACGGCGCTCCCTTTGATTCAATTCCTCAATATAGAATTAAATTTAAAAATGTGCAGCAGTCGTATTGAATCGACAACGCAATCAAAAACTGTTATCGACGCAGTCTTTCAACGATATGTTGATAGAATTCAAACTAAAGCATTTTTGTCCTATTTTAGTTACCATCGTGTCATTCGTCGAAATAGAAAACATGGAGTCGGAATAATAAAATGTTAAAAAAAACTTCGAAATTTTGTTTGTTGTTTTGTATTATGATGAATAAACCCTTTAATTATCCCACTTCTGTTACTGCATTCGTCCCATTCTCTCGCTGCTTGAAAGTTTTACTTCTACTGCGTGTGAACTGCACACAATTTTTTTTTATTGGAATACTTGAATAATTTTGAATCATTCTTAAAGAATACTAAAAACAATAGAAGGTGCATAAAGAAAAATGATTTTACACATTTCTGAAGCAAAAGCAAATATATTAAGCCTGTTATGTATGTCTCAAGTCGTTGTACAATATACATATTGTACAAGGCGTTCGAATGGGTTAAACCACTATATGTATTCGATACTCGAGTAATTTACAAGTTTGCGCCTTTAAATATATGTACAAATACATTCGCCTCTATTAATCAAAAGCCTCTTCTAATCATTAGATATTTGATAGTGATTTGAAATATTAATTTTTAACGCAAAGAATAGTAAAGTGGTTCTAACTTTTTCGCAATATTTGGATTCTGGATAAAAAACATTTAATGCATATTTATCACATTTTGTCGTTCGTTTAGTCATTAATTTAATACAAATTAAATAGTCGTTAAAATTTTCCACAGTTCGGCATGATGAATTGAACTGTTTTTTTTTTTGAAAGTGGTATAAGTTCACTTTTCAAATAGGGTTTCCATTCCGAGTACTCGGGTACTCGAATACCCGACAAATTCATCAATCCATCGAGTTTTCGAATACCTGGTTAATTGAATCGAATACTCGAGTTTTAGAAAAACTAATTTCTTCTCTAAAATAAAACTTAAATTTGATGCATAATTTTAGGCGTTAATTTTTATGCTCAAGTTAAAATTCCCTGCACAAGAGAACACTGCTGATGAAGTTTTTTTACGTTCCAACTTTTGTACGTCCACTTGTTTTACGTTCTATTCTTTTCATTTGTCATGTGTCATAAACAAGTGAATAATATTTTTCTTATTATATTTTTATTTTATCAGGGCTCAATAGTTATTATAAGGTATAGTTTTAATAAAAATATGTAGTTTTATTTAATTATTTTTTGAATGTTATTACCCAGGCATAATGAGTAAGAGAAAATCAGAAGCTTGAAATTATTATCAAAAAGTAAACGCAAATGATGCTAAATGTAATCATTGCGGAACAACGCTAAGCTGTAAGGGAAGCAGTACAACTGGATTAATCAACCATTTGAAGGTTCACGATTTGTATATTGCAAAAAATAGTATTTGCAATGATTCTGAAACATTAACATGTAAAAAAATTAAGCCATCTAATTCTTAAATTAAGAGCTTTATAAAGTGTCAAATAAGTTTATCAGAAATTTTAACAAAATGTACCGCTAAAGATGGGTTTTCATTTAATGCTATAATTCATTCTAAAGCAATCAAAGGATATGTTACCAGCCGTAACTATAGTATGCCAAGAAGCTGTACCACTATTCAAAAACATGTATTAATCTGTTTTGAAGAAAAGAAACATGAAACTAAAACTGAAATAATAAGATTATTGCATTCAAAAAAGAAATTTATTATTGTAGTTGATGAGTGGACAGATGTTATAATGCGGAGATTTTTGAATGTGACTTTGCGCTGCTCAAATTCAAAACAATTTGTACTTGGACTTGTTGCAATTAATGAAAAATGTACTGCCTATTTAACCAAAGATTTGGTGGAGAAGGTTTTGAAAGATTTTGGTGTAAATTTAGAAACGGATATCGTTGCCTCAATAAATGATGGAGCCAGTGTAATGATGAAGTATTGCTCAATTATTTCCGCAGAAAAACAATTATGCTACAATCGTGGAATTCATCTAGCTGTTCTTAAAGTTTTATATAAAAAGGTTAATATAGATGATGTAGTTGTATTAGAAGAAGACAATACTGAATATGATGAGCAAGATTTTCTATATGATGAAGCTAACCAAGATGAAGAGGAAGAAGAACCGCCTGATGATGGAAATTTTCACTCCGACAAAACTCGGAGTGTTACTCATTAGTTTTTGATATTAAACCAGCATTATACGCAATGCGAAAACTGATTAAATTTTTTAAAAACTCTTCAGTTCGTACTGAAATCCTATTAAAGCATGTTCGACAAAAAGAAGGCAAGAACTTAAAATTGATATTACATTGGCAACAGCTGTAAATAGATTTTTAAAGCTAATTGATTGTGTAAATCATGCATTAGATGAACTTGGTTTGGAAAGGTTTGATCAACATTATATTAATGTTCTAAAAAGTATATCAGTTACACTTGAACCTACAATGTTAGCAGTTCAAGAATTAAGTAAAAAAGATGCTAATTTAATAACAGCAGAAGGAACAATCTAATACGTTATGAAGAAACTGAAGAATATAAATACTGAACTATCACTAAACTTATTGGAAATGTTAAAAAATGAAATTGATAAGCGTAGAAATAAAGATATGGTATCATTACTTATATTTTTACATCAGGGAACTTACTTAAAACAAAACGAAAATGAGTTTGTAAGTTATTCATCTAAATATAGCCTTAAAAATTATGCCAGGCTATTATTTCAAAGATTGTTTCTTGAAAATAATAATTATGAAATTGAAAATCGTGAAGTTTCAGAAACAGAAATATTAGAACTAGAAGGTGAATTAACGGAGTACAATAATTTACAAAATTGTATCCAAACTTTAACCAGCCCTAAACAAGCTGAATGCAACGAATTTAACATTGACAAGGAATTTAAAAGTGTTGAAGAAAATGGAGGGAGAAGAAGTGATAATATGAATAGTTTATATGATGCATTGTTGACCGTAAGTCCAACATCAACGTCCTGCGAAAGGGTATTTTCTGTGTCAGGAAACACAATGACAAAAATCTGTAATCGGCTAGGCATAAATACATTGAATGCGCTGGTATTTTTGAAGTATTATTTCAACGAAAATAACTAATTATTTTTTTAAATGTACAATGAATTATATTTATTTTATTTTGTTTTTGTTAAATAAAAAATGAACTATTTTTGTTTTTAATTAAATCACATTAAAAGAACAATTTAACTGTTTTTGGTAAGAAATTATTTTTTCTAAAAATTATTTTCGAGTACTCGAGTAACCGGTTAATTAGAAAATAGAAACTCGACTACTCGAGTAATCAAACTTCGAGTAAAATGGAAACCCTATTTTCAAAAAAATTGAGTTAACGGTAGTTTTAGGAAGATATAGACACCTTCTCTCCATATGTATAATCATACATTCAATGGAGTACGATTTTCTTCTAAAATAAACAAAAGAATTTTGGCTATAAAATGTTATCGCAAAAACCTTTCTTTGAAAGTGGAATAAGTCCATTCCTAATAATTATAATAGGGTTCAAAAATTCGCTCGTTAAAATGTATTATTCATCGAACATTGTTATTTGTAATACTGATCAGTAAGAATAATGAAAATCAACAAAAAATATTTTGTTTTACTATTCACTTATGAAGAATAATGGGTGTGTTACTGCTCACTAAAAGTAACAAAAAGTTAGTTTTTTGATTATTTGTCGTTCACCGATACCAAACGACAACTTTTGTGTTCACTGCTTAGGTTATCATCGACACCAAATGACATTTTTTAAATGCAGTAGAGAGTGTTGTTGATTAATGTTGTAGCTGTCAAAGTGTCAAGTTTTACTTTTAAAATGGATAAAGAATTTCAATTTTTAATTAGCGAAGAAAACAATTTTATTTAAGAAATAGGTTTAGTTGGCATAATTAATGATGATAATTGTATAATTTTATTTTTATTTATTATATTTTTGATAACATAATAAATAAAATTTATTTATATATACATATATAAATATTCTTGCGATTTCATTCAGATGGTGCCGTGGAAATGATTGAAGTGAACGATGCCGTTTTATTACAAATGAGGCAGATGGGGTTCAATATAAATGAAGCACTGCTTCCTCAACAAGTGGGACCCCTCCCCAATTCATCAGTTGAGAACTCTGGTAATGTTTGTTTATATGACTAAATAATTGGAATATTAATTAAGTGTAAATGTTTTTTTCCAGAAAAAGTTAATTGGTTCCATAACGCGATACTTGCGTTAATTAACGCGTACAAGGAATACAAGGAGTTATTGGAAGGTGGAGTTCGAAGCTCGCAATTTTATTCGAGAAAGTGCAAGTGAAAATTTGCTTCATTGAAGAAAAATTACGTGAAGTACAAGGACTCCCAAAAAGTGGGTAATAGTGGTGGAGTGCCCATTAATGTTAAATATAGTGAGGAAATGGACGAAATTTTTGGATACAGCCACAGTATCAGTTTATCAGTTCCGGCCATATCGTTCAAATATATACCTATGCCACCTGAAGATTCCGACGATACCCACACCTAAGAGGAAAGCCTAGTTGCTCCAAGAACGAAACGTTGGAGAGTATAACTGAAAGAATCTGAGGTGAGGCACAAGGAAAAAATGGATAAACTAGAAACGACCAATAATTTAGCTAGGCGGCAGCTAGATTTGCAGGAGCGAGCACTGGCCGAGCATAAAGAGCTTATGCTTCAACTAATCGAAAATTTTTGATTTATTTTTAATTTTATTTTTTTTATTATCCACATACAATTTTTAATGAAATAAACCTTGAATTAAATATGCATAATTTATTTTTAATTTATTATTTGATAAAAAAAGGGATATTGATAGAAACAGGGATATACATTTACAAATGAAATAAATCTTGAAATAAATACGTAAGTTATCTATCATTAAATTTCTGACAGAAGTGCTCGATCTCGTACTTGTTTGTGGTATTGGGATATCTACAGTGTTTTTTCTTTCCGCATGCTCTATGCCTTCATTCAAATAGTCAGCCACATTCATTTTCAGAAATTCAATGCATATGTTATGTAAAACACATGCTGCAATAATTGTTGCGGGTATCCATTCGATTTTCTTCATGTCTAAATAGCGAAGCTCTCGAAAACGGCCAAAAAGGAGGACAAAAGTTCGCTCAATAACTTATCTGAAATAATTTAAAAAAATTAATTAAAAATACATAACGGAAATATGAATTATTTACCTGCACGAAGCGTGAGTTCTATTGAATTGTTTTTGATGATCCGTAAGGTTTCCTCTATCAATGAATGAGGAATACACCAAGTTTCTATTGGGTAAGCCTTGTCACCCAAAATCCTTTCGTCCTGGTCGAAATAACACCCCACATTCTGTTTAAAATTTTTGTAAATCTCGGAATTCCGAAAAATGGGATTATCGTGTACCGAGCTCGGGTAAACTACAAAACAATCTGTGAATTTCATTTTATGGTCACAAATTGCTTGTGGTGTTATAGCGGTGAACATTTTTCTGTTGGTGTACGCCATTCTTTGATTCGCAGGTACCCTGCATGGGACGTATGTACGTACCATCATTTTCCCTTACGACTCCTTTCAACTTTTTTGTGCTTCAAAACAATTTTTTATCTCCAATTTCCGTGCACGGTCCGGAAAGTTAATAAATTTATTAGCGAGTTGATTCAAAAAATCAACTACTCTAAAAAATATCTCTGCCTCTACGTAGAAATTAATACGCGGTGGGGTTTTTTTCCGCACAAAATAAGCAATAATTCTTCGTCATCTTCCGAATCAAATAAATCGTTCAAATTTAATTTAGAAATATTTCCAATATTATTTAGTAGTTTATTGCCGTGGTCTACAGCCATAGAAATAATATTTTTTTTATTCTCACTCATTATAATTATAGACACACTTCTAGACACAAACACTCTGTAGTATATTATGAATATAAATAAAAATTGACAGATTGACATAAATGACTAAAAGTCGTTCACTGCGATCAGTTACTACCGAGTGACACCGATGTCTATTTGACATTTCTAACTACGACAACCATTTTTTGCAGTGAACAGACCCAATGTAGAAAGAATTTATGTATTTTTTCTATTCGATCGTTCAATGCAGAAAATAGTACACATATTTTATCTATTCACTACTACAATGAATGTTCGCTTTGTTGATTGTTAAAACAAAAGGAACAAAGAAGACCTATACGCCTCAGCAACATTACTGTGTTGCCACTGTATAAAACTTTTAGACCTATAAAAGCGTTGCCACATACACATCTAATAACAGACGATTCGTGCGTAAATTTATTTTGCCTCGCCACATACCAAAAAAAAATACAGACGATTTTTACAACAACAATTCTTTATATTTTGTTTTGAGCTGAATGTTTAAGGCGATGCCACATAGACATTTCTACGGACGACATCTAAAAACAGATTTCGCATTTACGAATTAATTAGAGCATATTTTTGACTCAAATCAATGAGATAATATGTAAAATATCTCAAGTTAGTAGCTAAAATAATAAATTTGGAATTATTTAATAATTTTAATTGAAAAATTATCAATTTTCTATTTACCCGTTCCTAGAAACGATTTTTTCTCTGAATGGTATAATTTTACACGTGAACGAACGCACAAAAATCTAAAACGATTTCCGAACTCATCAAAAAATTTTAAACGATTTTTTCCTCTGTTGTCTGTGAACTTCAACAAATGTCAAAAAATTCCAAAACAAAATATATATTAATATAAATATATACACTTATATAAATATATACACTTTGGATAGAAATGGCGGTATAAACATTCAGCTCAAAACAAAATATAAAGAATTGTTGTTGTAAAAATCGTCTGTATTTTTTTTTGGTATGTGGCGAGGCAAAATAAAATTACGCACGAATCGTCTGTTATTAGATGTGTATGTGGCAACGCTTTTATACCGCCATTTCTATCCAAAGTGTATATATTTATATAAGTGTATATATTTATATTAATATATATTTTGTTTTGGAATTTTTTGACATTTGTTGAAGTTCACAGACAACAGAGAAAAAAATCGTTTAAAATTTTTTGATGAGTTCGGAAATCGTTTTAGATTTTTGTGCGTTCGTTCACGTGTAAAATTATACCATTCAGAGAAAAAATCGTTTCTAGGAACGGGTAAATAGAAAATTGATAATTTATCAATTAAAATTATTAAATAATTCCAAATTTATTATTTTAGCTACTAACTTGAGATATTTTACATACTATCTCATTGATTTGAGTCAAAAATATGCTCTAATTAATTCGTAAATGCGAAATCTGTTTTTAGATGTCGTCCGTAGAAATGTGTATGTGGCATCGCCTTAACAAGAGAAAAATACCACGATATGATTTTGCTGCCTTTCATACCACCTATTTACCATGAATACTCCACTATGCTAACTGTAAAGGAGAAATAAGAGTAAAATATACTTTATTTTTTATTTTTATCTTATCTTGACAAAGGAATTTACATTTTATTTATATCTTCTTTTTAATATGACTGAAATTAATTCTTAATAAACTTGGTTTTCCAGGACGTGTTAAAATGTCTTCATTTTAATTATTTAATCTAATTTTTTACATTAAAAAATTCATTTCAGTGAAGTTTATGTCTATAGAAATATGGACATAAATTTCTTCTTGTTTTCATTTCTTACAATATGTTATTTTTGAAAGTGATATAAGTCCATTTTTTCATATATTGAGATATTTAAGGGTTTGGATTTGAATTAATTTAAAAATATTAGCAAGCGTTTATCAATTCGAGTGATGTTTTTTAATACTATTAAAAACATCACTCGAATTGATAAACGGTTGCTAATATTTTTAAATTAATTCAAATCCAAACCCTTAAATATCTCAATATATGAAAAAATGGACTTATACCACTTTCAGAAATAACAGCTCAATTGAATATTTTTCCACTTCCGCGCTACATACCATCGAACACCAGGCCCAAGTGTTGAAAATTTATTATATTTGAGAGACAGTAGGTACCCTCTAGTATAGAGGTTTATATGTATTATGAAATCCATTGGCAATCCAGCAGGATATTGAAATATGTATTATCAACTCTACTCGAATAAATTATTATTTTATATTTTGTGGTGTTATTTTACACTAGAAAATTTTAAATGCTCCTGCATTGAGCATTTTCAAAAATTAAAATTAATATTTTTCTGATTTTTCATCACCAAACAGTTTCTTCGTTATATAGTTCTTATCTCTGGTTACATTTTAAGCGTAGAAAAAAAATAATTTAAGCGTACCTAACAATTCTGAATGTTGATGCTAAACTCAAAATGTTATGACTTTCAAAAGTCAAACTATATATACACTGCAAAGCCATTCTAAACAAAATAATTAAAAATAATAGATTGCTATCCAACTGAAACTTTTCAAAAGAACTATAGTTAGTTTATACATATAATTTAATCAGCATCAATAAAATCACAATGGGATATCCGTACTTGTCAATTGGGTTCTTCCATTTGGCATACAAATTAAACATCAATACATTCCGATTTGGATAATGTTTTAACAATTTTTCGAACCAACAACAATGAGTGAATCCCATGAAGGAAAATCCAACCCAAGCTAAATCAAATCAAATGTAAAAACTCAATTCAAATCAACTAGATGATAAAAATTGAAAAGAAATGAAATCCAGCACATATTTTTTTTATCTATACAATGTACATACATAATATTTATGAGTATGAAGTTCGGAAAGTAAATATGTTTTATGTCATAAAACATACGACGAGCTATTCCCAATTTATATATCATTTTTTGTGGTTTGCCCTCTAAATGTACTTACGTTATATTATGATAGTAGTATAGTGATATAGTATTTTCCTCAATCCCTACATCGCCCCACATTATTTGTTCGAATATTTATTGTCTTTTAACGATTTTTTTTAATATAAAAAAAAAACAGAAAATGATGAAATTTATGAAGATTCTAGTAGTATAAAATATTGAATAGTAGGCAAAATATTAAAAATTCTTTTTGTTGTGTTATGTGTAGTCAATGCTCCTTATTTCATTGCCACCAAAAAGTTAAAACAAAACGTCCACAAAACATTTTTACGAGTACACTCATTCCCCGATTTACACAGTATTTTTTTACACAATTCCGCTTTACCACGGTTTGAAAAAAAAATAAATAAATTAAAAATATTATATTTTTAAGTTTATATTTATTATTTTTAATTTTTTCTATTTATTTAATGTTAAAATAAATGAATTATTAAAACCCGTAAACGATAATTAAGAATATTATTATGTTTTTTTCGTTTTACACGGTTTTTCATACAAAAACCTCATTTTCGTATAATTTTTTTTCCTTCAATATAAGTCCGCCACGCACATATGGGTGGGTATGTAAAAAATGACAGGTTGTAATCTAAAAGCAATACAAGTCCAATAAAAGACGTCTAACAAGAATCGACGTAGAACAGGCGGTTGGTGAAGATGACAAAAACGCAAACACCGATCTAAAAACAGTGGCTGCAACTGTTATTGCAGGAGTATCAAACGAAGGAACTGTAACTAAAATTTCAAGAACAAGAACTGAAATTTCTGATTTCCATCAAAACAAATTTTGGATTTTTTGCCCACCAGCACCCAAACTGTATTTCGATAAGGTTTTGACAACTCACAATTTATTAGAAATATTAAAAAATAGAAGGATTAATGCAATTGTGACCGCTCGAATTAACTGATTTCACAAGCCAGATTTTTCGGAAGACCGCCAATTTAAAAAAGTGGACCGCTGTTATTTAGAGCAATGTGTCAGCAACGATGACAAAATTACTGTGATAAAATGGCTTGATAGCAAACTTGCTATTCTAGCATCCAATTTTATAAGAATAGGTGAAATAATCACAATAACAAGATGAAGCGCACCTCTAAAGCGATATGTTGACATTTCACAATCGGAAACCGTACATTTATTTAGCAGCGGTATGGCGAGTTGATCTTTTAGATCAACTAATCTAATATTGTAGGACGTTATCAGATCCAAAAAATGGTCATTGCGAGTAATGACGCATTTTTTAGATTTTGCAATCAGCGCAAGTTGGATTGAGTATAAACTACGTATGCAAAAATAAAACATACCAGCAAAAGACATATTAGATTTGTTGGAATTCCGGTTACATATGTTACTCTTTCTGATGAATTCTTTTACCAATTCAAGAAAACCGCGGCATCCTCCAGCGACGTGGTTCCGCAAAAACCTCATAATAAATTCCATAAAAAATTAACGTAATTTTAAAAACTGTGAGACTGAAATATTTAAATAAATTTTCATATATTTGATGTTACTTTATTTATATTATTTTTTTATATATTGTATATTATTAGTTACTTTTGCTAGAAGCAATTTACGAGTGTATATTTTTAATTATTTTTCCATTTTAAATACACTTTTTTAAGTTTGGATTTGAAATAATAAGTTTATAAACTTTTGCCTTAATACAAAAACAGTTGCTCTTGGATCCATTTGTACATATGCGTGTACATTAAGGGTTCCATACAAGATCAAGCAATTTGTACAAACTGGTGTTGTACAACACTTTGTTGTGTAAACCGTTTGCCGTGCCCATACATGAGTTTGCGACACATTTACAACACAATAATATTTGTGAAAACTTCAGTTGAGACTTAATCGTTAAGCCTGAGTTGCAATGCATCCGCTCCAATGCATACCCTCAGCTTGGTTCTGCTTTTCCATAAAAAATTTATATTTAACATGTTATATATAATTTATATTGAAAACAGAAAAGTTAGTTACAATGGAACAGAGAAGACGGACCGTTTTTTTAAATTAAAATTTTACGGAGGAGCGGAAAGCATAACCTCAACAACTCAATGACAGAAGAGTAGTTGATTTGCGTTCTTGAAGTAGTCCAAATAACATTTCATACACTTCCCGTGACATTCTTGTTTGAGAGAAAAACTCTAATTCCTTCCTCTAATTCCTACATTCGTAATAATGTTGTGTTTTAATATCCCGCGGTCTTTCTGTCTAAATTTAAATGTGATTTTGATAAGCGGAACGGATACATTGTAAATTTGTAATTAGCGAACGAAATATATTTTATCTGAATATTATATTTTATTTGAATATATTTTATCTGACGCTTTAATCAGTCTAAAGACACAAGTTTAGCAATAATAATTGCTTGTGCTACGCTTCAATTTCAAAATCGAAAAAGAAAACAAAGGATGTGACTTTAGCCACGGAAATTTAATTAAGGAGCTAGAACTATGTATATGTGCGCCTTATGACTATGTCAATTGTTTACCCGCAGTCTCCAATATGCAAATTCGCTGATATTTTCTATCATAACATTTTATGTTTGTATGTGTTTTTTTTTCAAAGTTTTGAAAAATATTCGTCGGCATAATATCATATCTGGGAATATTACTATCATAATAATTATTACTATCATGTTAATCGTTCCCGTGCGGGGTTTGACTAGTCCCCCATCGGGGGCCTCCCCGGGTGGCGGATAAGGGAAAGCCCACCAGATATGGCAGATACCGGGGAAATCAAATACCCGGGGCGGACCAAAATTAGTAATTCAAATATGGAATGTCGAGCACCAACAATAATTTACCCCAGTGGCACTATTCTGGTTTTCCCTGGGAATAGGGAATTGGGAAAAATATTTTCATAGCATTTTTGTCTAAATTAAATTTTTCTGGCCTACTGTTGGAATCAGTTTGGTGTAAATATTTTCGAAACAAAGTTGATTGGGAAACTTTTGTTCCACAAAATTTTTATAGGGAAAAATAATTCCCAATATATCATTGTTTCAAAAATATTTACACTAAACTAATTCCAACAGTAGGCCAGAAAAATTTAATTTAGACAAAAATGCTATGAAAATATTTTTCCCAATTCCCTATTCCCAGGGAAAACCAGAATAGTGCCACAGGTTGGTAGGAACACACGTTCTGAATCCCACCCCAATTTTTCGGGCAGTTCCACGGATTTTTTGGGGGGGGGGGGGGGCAACTTGACACTTCGGGGGAGCTTCGCAGTAGGTAACCAGGCTGCAACGCTCTCAGAGGAAACTGGAAGGCATCAAACGGGACCAAACGAGGAGCAGACTACTTATGGCAAAAGTAACGGGCTTCGACGAACACCTCCCTTCACAACAGAGACTGAAACAATAGGCTAGCAGTTGCACAGCACGAACAAGGCAACGGAAACATCCCGGGCAAATGGAAATGCCAATGTGATAGATATATAGGAGGAACTTCCACAAGCGACGGAAAGGCTGGCATTGAGGAACTTAGACAAAGGGAGGAAAGTGAAATAAAAAAGTGTAAGGCAATACTGGAGACGAGGAAGGCTGCAGCCAAAAGACAGCCAAATATCTCCATTGGTGTGAAGAATGGTATGGCGGAACTGGACGAGGTGGTCAGTGCCATTAACTTTTATAGAAGCAAATGGAAGATAGCTGAGCAACAATAGACACAGGGATAAATCTACCAAGAAACTTCTGTACATCTAGTAGCTTTACCGGCGGCTAAAGTGCCGGTCGCAAGACCCGTCCGGGAGTCCTCACCACCACCGGAAAACAGTAAACGATCTGCGCCTAGCCCGGCGGAAGAAAAATAAGTAAAAAAATGAGGAGGGAAACGCCTAACGGTGAATGCCAAACACATGAACCTAAAAGCCAAAGAAGACGGTGAAAGCTGCAGGAACGGGTAACACAGGCCGGCTCCGAAGAGCCAGTTACCCCGGGAAATGCTAATACACCGGCAAAGCGTAGGAAGAGACGTAGCCGTAAGCTTCGACAAGAAGCGCTAATAATACGACCAGCATCAGGCCAATCTTACGCCGATAACCTCAGCGATATTATAGAAGTAAACAAAGCAGGAGAAGTCGGGAGCCGAAGTGACCGCAATTCGGAAAACTAGATCTGGTGATGTGCTCTTAAAGCTAGGATCCAACACAAATAATAAAGAAGGGTTCTGTGAGGAACTGAAAATGGTCCTGGGCGAAAAAGGCAAAATAAATAGCGTTGGGACCAGAATAAAGGTGGAAATCCGTGATCTGGACGCCTGCACTAGCGTGGAGGAAATAGATGCAGCACTTAGACGTGACAACCCTGAAGAAGGAGATGCTAACATTACTGTCTTCGAAACCGGTAGATCACAGAAAGTTGCCATCATTGGGATGAACGGCAAGGCGGCCTCAAATCTCTTGATAAAAGGAAAAATAAAAATAGGCTGGCTGTACTGCCGTGTGCGTGAAAGAGTAGAAGCCGTGCGATGTTTTAAATGTCAAGGCTACGGCCACATCGCGACCAACTGCAAAGGAACAGACAGGAGCAAATCGTGCTACAAGTGTTTCGGCCCGGGCCTTAAAGCAAGCGCGTGTACCGTGTACTAACCAGCAGTACCGTTGTATACTCTGTCTGAAAAAGGGACGGGACCATGCGGAGATGGGTCACATTCCAGAATCCGGAAAGTGCCAGGTCTACCGGGAGGCAATGTATCCGGCCAGAAATCGCGTATGACCTGTATACTACAGGGCAATATGAATAGGAGCACGACTTCCGACCACCTCTTACACCAGCTGACAGTCGAGAAACGAGCCGACATGCTCCTCTTAAGCGACCAATACCTAGGAAAGGAAACACCTAGGTGTTACACTGACCTAATGGGTACAGCCGCTATTTGGATTACTAACAGGAGCATCCAGGTAGAGAACCATGGGGCACCAAGGGGCTTCATCTGGATCAGAGTAAAGCAAACAACGACATTCATAAGTTGCTATTTCACTCCAAACGAGAGCATTGCCGATTTTAAAGGAAAACTGGATGCATTGGGAGATGAGATCCTTAAGGTATCAGACCAACTGGTGGTTGCCGGGGATTTCAACGTTAGAGCTCTGGAGTGGAGGATGCCGAGCCCGGATACATGAGGCCGAACGACTTGTCACCGAAACAGTATGGGTTCAGGCAAGGGCTATCAACGATAGATGCGATACTGGAGGTGGTGGAGGCGGTCAAGGAGGCAGAGAATCACAA
Source organism: Nephrotoma appendiculata (assembly GCA_947310385.1). Classification (NCBI taxonomy): domain Eukaryota; kingdom Metazoa; phylum Arthropoda; class Insecta; order Diptera; family Tipulidae; genus Nephrotoma; species Nephrotoma appendiculata. The sequence goes on from OX371225.1 coordinate 110,807,557, forward strand.
CTAATACTCGCGACGAATTGTACTTTTGGTAACGCTCGATATCTAAACGACCGGACGCTAATTTACAATACCGAAGATGACCAAAAAACAATGAAAGTCACAGGTGGAGCAGCCCAGGGCTCTATCCTAGACCCGGACCTCTGGAACGCCTCCTACGACAGCCTGTTGCGGGCTGGAATGCCCGAAGAATCACAACTGATTGGGTACGCGGACGACGTAGCGTTGCTTATTGCTGCTAGAGACACGAAGCAATCGCAATTGAAGCTAAACCAGGTGGTGCGTACAGTCGATAACTGGATGGCGGCGCACGCACTTTCACTAACACTTAGCAAGACAGAAATTGTAGTTCTGAACAAGAGGAAAGCTCAATCCGCCCTACCAATGTACGTGGGTGAGGCTGTTATAGAGACCAAACCAGCAGTAAAATATCTTGGAGTAATGATTGACTCTGAAATGAGCTTCCTCGAGCGATGAAATCTGGCAGATGGCCGACAAGACCGCGCGCGGAGTCACGGCTCTAAGTAGGCTTATGGCTAATACTGGGGGACCAAAGGCCAGCAAACGCCGACTTCTGATGTCAGCGGCTCAGTCCGTCCTCCTATACGGAGCAGAGATATGGGCTGACTCTCTAGGTGAGGAGATGTACCGGATACGATTGGCACAAGTACAGTGGAGAAGTGCCCTACGGGTGGCTTCCTGGTGATAGCTGGTATTATTCCAATACATCTCTTGGTGAAAGAGCGGAAGGTTATATACCATAGAAAGTCGGAGGGGGACAAAAAACAATACGAATGAAAGCAAGATCCCGTACCATGTTGGCGTGGCAGACGCTATGGGAGCAGGAGACCACAGGCAGGTGGACGGTGAGACTCATTGGCATGCTAAGTCGGTGTGTGAAGCGAAAACATGGAGAGGTGAAGTACCACTTGACCCAGCTTCTGAGCGGGCATGGATACTTCTGCTCATATCTATATAGAATGGGGAAAGATGGGAGACGGAAAGGAACCAGATAGAAGGCGAATTCGGAGCCTGGACACCAGAGGCGGCGGTCGGGATAATGTTAAGAAATGAGGAGAGCTGGATGAGAATAAAATGCTTCGTGGAAGTTATTCTTAAAGAAAAGAAGGGCGACCTGGATGGTAGCTATACATGAAAGAAGGAAAACATGGAATATAATACAGGAGGGAGCTCTGTTAGAACGAACAATAAAAAACCGATAACCCAAAGTAATGTGATAAACAGTCCCAGGTTAACCCGGTAGAAGGAGGGAGGTGGTTTTAGATGGTAGTCCGGTGGCGGGAGTCCAGCACATTGTGCGTAAATGCATTTCCACCTATCCCAATGAAAAAAAAAACATGTTTATCATTACATGAGTTTGCCAAATCTTTTTTCGCAAAAATAAATATGTTTATTCCACTATGAAAAAAAAACAAACTAAATGCGTAAATTAAAGAATTGACATTATCCGAAAACAGCAAAACAACCACGAAAAAATAAAAATGTAAATAACCATATACCGCTATGTTTTAAATATTTTAACTTGTTCACCCTAAAATAAAGTTTAAAAAATGAAAAAAACATAACCTATAAAATATGACATTTCGTTATAAATAACGGGTTATCCAATTCGAGGTTGATAAAGTAGAAATCTGTATACCGACATCTGTCAAAGATAAACGTCAAGTACGCTGTCATTTATTTAGTTGACATTCTGCCATTTAATAATATGGAGCATTTAACAATCGACCAACGCGTTTAAATTATTAAATCTGCTAATGCTGATTTTTCGAACAAAATTTTCTTCAGTGATGAAGCTCATTTTTCGCTTGGTGGATACGTTAATAAGCAAAACTGTAGAATTTGGGGCTCAGAAAATCCACAATTGATTGTAGAGAAGCCATTACACCCGGAAAAAGTCACTGTTTGGTGCGCATTGTGGTCTGGTGGTGTGATTGGGCCGTATTTTTTTGAGAACAACCATGGACGAACCGTTACCGTCAAATCTGAGCGCTATGGCCGCATGTTAACCGATTATTTACGAAAATCGAAGATTATGATCTTGACGATATGTGGTTCCAGCAGGATGGAGCAACCAGTCACGTAACACGAGCAAATCGAGATCTTTTGCAAGAGAAATTTCCTGGACGTTTGATTTCGCGATTGGCTGATGTCAATTGGCCTCCAAGATTCTGTGATTTAACGCCTTTGGATTTCTTTTTGTGGGGCTACGCGAAAGATCGTGTTTACGCAAACAATCCTCAAACTCTTGACGAATTGAAAACTAATATTCGTAAGGTAATGGCCGAGATACCGCCCGAAATGTGCCGAAAAGTCATTGAAAATTACCTCAAAAGAATTAAGGCCTGTAAGAAGTCCCGTGGAGGACATTTGAATGATATCTTGTTTAACTAAAAATGGCAAGGATCAATCTGTAAAATGAAATAAAAATTACAATACATTCCGAATATTTTGTGTGTTTTTTTTAAGTTTACTTTATTAACCTCGAATTGGATAACCCTGTATCATGATAATTTTTGAGAAAATGTCAGCCTGATAATTTGCGGGTAGTAAAAAAAATGTATAATATACTTACACACACATTAATAAAATTACTAGCATGATAGTAAAGAGTAGCAAATTTGCATAGTGGAGACCGCAGGACTCTGCTACTTTTGGCGAATTACTAGAATTGGTAACTCCTTATATTGCCAAAATTGTTTATTATTAACTGTGTTTGTCATTTTTGCATCTATTACATGCAACGAATGAAGAAAAACGGATTAAATGTTGTACACTTCAAACATCTACATACACGTGTCAAACTGTTGCACAAAAAATTCAAACATGTTTGATTTTATGTAAACTGTTGTGCAGCAACGCAAACAGCACCATGCAGGATCAACATGTTTGCACATGGGTTTTGCCCTTTAGGCACCTACCCTGACTTATTTGTTTCCTTATTTTTACTTAAGATGGTACCCAAGCAAGTTTTAAATCAGGACTGAAAGGGTTAAGTCTACCGACCTACACGCGTAATTCAAATCAAAGAGTTATAGAATATTTTGTTTTTAATTTTGCTAGAATATTATAAATTAGGTACAATTTCAGTAACACTATATGGATATTAATATTTGAGAAGGTATGACCAAGGTATTACTTATTTTTATTTGCATAACTTTTTCTTTTATAATTTCAAATAAATTTTTAATGATTAATTCGGAAACATTAAGTTTTTTTTAGCTTCAGTAACATGCGGCGAAGTTTTCAAATTTTAGGTAGTTTACCATAATTAATCGTATATGACGAGCATTTTTTCTGCGCACTTTAAATTTATTGTTCTGCTTCACTGATCTAATCGAACAGATAGATTTCATATACATAATTTTTAAGCAAACTACTAACGATTTCCAGGAATACGATCTGTTTGCGAATACGAATATTAATTAAAAATGCCAAAATAAAAAGTTTTAAAACTATATTTGTTCGTCTATTTTGTAAACATTAATTTATTTATTACAGTTTATATAATATGTGTTCTATTTTATGTAGAAACAAACATGGTAGTAAACTAAAACAAACATATAAATAAAGTAATGAATATGGGTTTTAATTAATAATACCATCAACATTTTTTTTTTTGTATAATTTTATTGTAATGCATAAATGTTTTGTAAAATGATACAGTACTACACTAAGTTATACGTATTGCATGGTTACTTTTGAGTGTGATATATGAGTATAAAAAATATTTCATGTTCATTATACAATACAATATAACAATCTGTTGAGCTTTTCAATTTTGTACTAAATATTTTATTGTAATATGATTTGAAAAGGAGTTTGCAGAGCACAATAGACAAGTTCCTTTTATTAACGGCAGACTGTATCATAGATTATGCATTATATAGAGTCTATCTGTAACGCTGTGCTATACGAAACTTTCGAGATGGAATTAAAATAATTTTTTGCCAACAAAAATATAACATTTTTGTAATTAATTTCTATTTCATGTCGTTTAATTCACAATCTCTCATGTTTCTATATTCTAAGTATCATGCCTTGTTATTATTGTATATACATGTGTATACAGTTGCTGTTGTTTCATGTTAAAATTAAAATTCCATACATATTGTTCGGTTGTGAGAATTAAAAGAAGATCGTGATACTTTGATGTCTGAATACTGAATACGTATCATGTCCTCTATTCCGGTATAAAAATATTTTTTTATGGAAATTAGGTTCCAATTCGTAATGCTGTTGTAATGAATAAGGGTTATAAAATGGATTAACAATTTCGTTTTTTTGTTAATTCTTGATAGGCTACGTTAGTTTCAAATGAATATGTATACTAAAATTAAAATCCTATAATTAAGAACCAGTTAGTGTCACGAATTTTTAGCATTTATCTTTTATGAGTTTGGAGAAATGGTCATGAATTAGGAGGTTATAAAATGGAATAGGTAAATCGTTTATGTGCTCACTTATAGGAAGAATAACAAAATTTTCAGCTTTACGCGCTTAACGTGACGTAAAACAATAATTTTAAAATATGTATATTAAACTTTATAAACAATGCTATCTGATTTTTTTTTATTATTTATTAAAGAGTAAACGATTTATTAGATATATTTCTAATGTTAATAATAATATTTGATTGATTGATTGATTAGAATGTACGGCCAAGACTAAGCAAGGATCCCGGATACGCCGGGCCAACCGTACACCCCTTTTACATATAACAAGATGGAGGGATAGGAAAGGTTGTTAGGTATGATAGACTTGACCCGGTTACAGACACCTAAGTAGTCAATAGTTAGTAAAGCACAAGACGGTACAATTATTTTTGTTCTTCGGGATATAAATAATCAGCAATCAACATCCTAAAAAGTAATTGATTAATTAGTAAATGTCCTGAAATAAAATTTCATTATTATGAGTGATGAAATTTTATTTAATACCATTTTTACCAGAATACCAAATAAGTCATACAAATAAAAAATAATCATTATTGTTTAAGAAACAGGACAAAACCCCGTCCACCACAGACAAATTTCAGAAAATTGTCCAAAATTCACTTTAGATCCTTTATCCAATACTGCAAATAAATTTTCAGTTCTGGCTTACCATTTTGAAAATTTTAGCAATTCTTTTAAGATTTTTTTTTGTGGAAAAATGATGTAAATGATAAATAAAAAATTTAAGCTGGTTATAAAATAACAACAGAATTTCTCTTTTGTCTTAGTGCTGCGTCTAGTATCGCAGTAGCGTAACCGCTAATAAATTGCTTCTATCTTATATATAGAGAATCATATCATTTATAAAATTAAGTAAGTTAAAATTAGCGATTTACATAATTCGAGTAAGATAAAATCGGATTTTACCCAAAATAATATATTTTTCGTAAACATTGGTTGTTGCGGTTTGTTGGCTCCATGAAAATATTACGTAAACGATCATGTATTTTGTTTTGTTTATAATCCATTCGTGTCTGTATGCATCATAACTTGAAACTGTATAATTTTTTATAGGAAATATGTCCCGGAAACGATTATATAATATGATGAGTGATGAGCTACGGGAATATAGGAGTGATTTAGCAAAATATAAAGCTATTGGGATAAACCAATATTTGTCAAATCATATCGAGCAGGTGGTATCGATTGATATTGAAACAATTGCAAAATAATTTAAATTTTTCTGATAATCAATCAGATTCACAATTGTCTGATACTGTCATAATTGTAAGTTATTTATCGACAGATACTGAAAATGAAAATTTAGAATGTAATATGAAAGACACACAGGATGAACCAAATATTTGTACCAATCTTGCAAATTGGGCATTAAGAAATAAGGTAGCTCATGACCATGTGTCTGGTCTACTAAAGGTACTGTCAAACTCTGGAATTAAAAATTTACCCAAAACTGCTAAAACTTTGTTAAGAACTCCTATATCGCCAATAAATATAACAATCATTTTGCCCGGAGAATACTACCACTTTGGAATTCAAAAATTTTTTCGAAGCCAAGAATTTGAAACTCTCAAGGAAGCTGAAGAGATTATGGTAGACATAGTTATTGACGGCATGTCCTTATTTAAAAGTTCAAAACGAGTATTGTGGCCTATTTTAAGTGCCTTGGTCAACGAAAAACGAATTTCACCTTCCTTAATTGGATGCTACACTGGTATGGAGAAATCATTAAATGTGAATGTTTTTTGAACGAATTTTCGAAAGAAGTTGAACATTTATTACAGAATGGAATTAAAGTAGGATATTTGGGAATATTAAAAAAGTTCTCTATAAGGGCATTTTCTTACGACGCACCGGCCAAAGCGTATATTAAAGGATCACAATACCATTCTGGAAAAAACAGCTGTCCAAAATGTATGCAAACGGGAGTATATTTCAATAAAAGAATTGTTTTCCAATCCAATATATGCCAGTTGAGAACCGATGCTAGTTTTTTAAATAGAGTAGACAAATCGCATCATCAAGGAAAAATTTTAGTAGCAAAAACTAAACTTGAATTAATCGGCGTTGAAATGGTTTCGCAATTTCCGATGGATCCGATGCATCTTGTTGACTTAGGAGTAATGAGAAAAGTTTTGTGTGCAATTTCAAAGAAAAAAATAAAAAACATGTTTGTAAATGTATCGGAAATTAACAGACTTTTATGTGATTTGTCAGTAAATGTTCCTTCAGAGTTTCCGCGAAGAACACGTAGCCTAAATGATATTGCTATATGGAAAGCTACAGAATTTTGTCACTTTTTTATTATACATTGGAATTGTAGTTTTGAAAGATAATATCCATGATGATATTTATTACCACTTTTTGCTACTTCACTGTGCAATAAGATTGTTGTCCTGCGAACAAAGTTGTACAGTAAACCTAAACACAGCTCGAGAAATAATAAAGGATTTTGTAAAATATTATCCATCCATATATGGAGAGGATGGGGGCTGTTACACTTAGCTGATGATGTCAAACAATTTGGCATACTTGACAGTTTTTCAGCTTATAAATTTGAAAATTTTATGCAGTATATGAAAAGTCTAATCAGATCTCCAAATAAAGTGCTACAGCAGCTTTATAGAAGACTTAGCGAAAATTCAAATAAATTAATAAACAAAAAATCATTTTCAAATAATTGTATTGCGATAAATTTTAAACACGATATAAACTCCTACTACTTTGTTACTCCTAACGTACCTGTAAAAGTAATCGGAACTGGATACGAAGGTGATGAAGAGACGAGCATTGGCTATGAATTTGGTAAAATTGAAATTTTTTTTAATGAGCCAGTAAGCTCTTCTGCCACACTTGGGATATTGCTTTGCAGTGAAATAAAAAAGAAACCTAACATATACAAAAAATCGAACATTAAATATAAATATTATCCAGTATCATTTAAAAATAAATTAGTATTGATCTCAATTTTACACTATTGTTTTAATATTTTCGAACATTAAATAGTGAGTTCTAAATATTACTATTGTTATGTTTGTATTAATTGGTTATCATTTTTTAATTATATTAATGACAAAGATTTTGTTTGTATAATTTTAATTATAGCCTATTGAAATGTCGGAAGCGCCAATTTCGCCAATTTCAAAAATGTATGCAAATAGTTTGAACAGTGAATATTTAAGCGAATGTTTTATAACTTCAACTCCCCAATGCGATCAAATCAGCCCAACTATTTTTAGAAGAAGGTCATTTGATGTCGAGAAAATGAGCAACAAAGATAAAGAACAACAAGTAAGTAGTAAAAATTAACCTTAGCAAGTTTCAAATTGATGATAAATTTTTAATGTTTAGGTTTCAAATTTAGATGTTCTAAATTATATAAAAATTTTAGAAAAAAAAATTGATTCAATTGAAAACTCAAATGAAAAATTAAAAGACGAGGTAAATTTATGGTGTTTTTGTATAATTTGTGTGTCTAACTTAAAAATTAATTATGAATTCAACAAATTATATTTTTTAATTAGAGATACGAGGGCTGCCTTTTATATTTCGGGATTAGAGAACAAAAACAAATATTAATCATCGAAAATCGCTTTATTGTTTTTCAAAATATTTCCCATGAAGATTTATACACTTTTGCATGCGTTTCAACCAATTGTCGAAGCACTTTTCCCACTCTGATTGAGGTATCTCCAAAACATGCATTCTGAACGCAGCAACCGCTTCTTCAGGTGTCGAAAAACGTTGACCACTCAGTTTCTAATGTTAACAATAATATATACAATTAGAAAAAGATAATTTAATAAATAATGTTAGTTAGTTTTAAGTTGGAATATCAAATTATATAATACACATTTCTAATTTATTGTTCATAATATATTGAGGTGTATAACTTAGTTTTTGTATATAAGAGATGGTGTAACTTTAGTACTAAACATTCTTTTACAATAGGTGTGTTCCAATGGGACAAATTTGGTACGCACAAGTACTTGCATGTAGATAACCAATGGAACGAGCTAAAAATATATGACAGTAGTAAAACATAACATTTTTAGTGTACAAAGTTAGCTGTGTATAATTGTACTGTGACGACTTATTTTGGAGAATCAATTTTTTTTAAGTAAAATGTACAGTAAAATCTCAAAAATGAGTCAGAACTGGTTTTATAATGAAAGTAAAGCTTTGATTATGATATACGCCGGCCGAAAAGAAGAATATTTCAAAACAAGAAATAAGAAACTGCACTGTATTTTGTGCGTGTGAATCATCTGTAAACATCATATTTTACCTCCTAATTATTGTGATGTAATAATGACAGCTACATGTAGCGTCATCTCTTTGTTTACCTCGTGTTACTGTAGAACATGATTTTCGGGGTGCGTCAATGAAATACGTTCACTTACGAAAATGTCAAATAAAACTAATTTTTGCGTATTTTAATAATAAGTAATTTTTCCTTTATTTGTAATAGTTTGAAAAATTCGCTTTGGTAAAGAATTATACAGGTTTTTAAGGTAACTGGGGTTAAGTTGGAGGCTTGCATCTTCTATTGCTATTTGCAAGTCATTTAATGAATCATATTGCCTACCTTGACCGTATACCATTCTCGATAGTTCTGTCCAACAATTTTCTATGATGTTAAGATCCGCCGACTTTGCTGGCCATTGCATAACTTTTATTTTATTTGCTTCAAACCACTTGTGTACTATGCCGGATCTGTGCGCTGGTGCATTATCCTGTTGAAAAATCTAATTTCTTCGACGTAGTTGCTTATAAAATGGTATAAACTATTATTTAATAACTCTTTATATCTTTCACCAGTTAGCGATCCCGCAACAAAATCATATTTCCACTTGCTGAAAGAAGAAATAATACCCCAAAACATAACGGCACTCCCACCTTGTTGCCGTCTCATTTGTGTTAATTCAGGAGTTCTAATATCGCCATCGAGACAAAACCGTTTTTCATCAGAAAATAAAATAGTTTTCCATTCATTTTTCCAGCTCATGTGCTTCTCAGCAAATACCATTCTGCCTTGAATGTTGCCTTTACTTAACGAAGGTTTACGCTGCATTTTTCTTCGTTTGAGGAACGCAGTTTTTTTTAAATACCGTTGTACTGTTCGTATCGATGACGTGACACTGGCTGAAGCTGCTATCTGGCGTGCCGTTTTGCCGGAATTTCTAGCAATTCGTACAATTTTGCGTTTTTCTCGCTCAGTTAATGCACATTTTCGACCTTTATAATTAGATTTTATTCCATAGTTGGGGTGTTTTACAATTTTATTGATCACATCTAAGTTATACGGTTAACTTGTGATGCAATTTTTCTATTCGCACCGTCTGAACTTCGTGATAATCATTTTTTTTCCACGACCCATTTCCTAAGGTGGAATTAATATTATTTAATGCAGATAAAAAAAACGTATCTAAAATACTTACAAAAATTATAATAAAATTAATTTTGCAATAAAACGATAAATTTCAATAAATAAAATAACAAAAGATTACCGAACGTATTCTATTGTCCACTCTTCTCGTTAACTATTTCTATTTTTTTGTTTTCTTCCCAATTTCGTTTTCAAAACGAATGTTCGCGGTGCTACACATAATTGTGTTTAGTTAAAGTACCGTTATTATACTGTCAACATATGTTTACTGTTGCCACAATCAAATATAATTTAAAATGAACGTATTTCATTGTCGGGGAGTGTATTATGCTGTAATTTTGTTGCCATTTTTTTATTATTCTCGCTTTTATGATGTTTATGCATACAGATACAGATTATAACAATACCAATACAATAACAGGCCATTTCTTGTTAAAATCTTGTTGGTATATGTAAATCCAAAAAGAAATGAGAATTCCATACAAAACGAAAAAAATTACATGGCTACAAAAAAACAATTTCATTATTTGTAATAAATAATTTGTATCGTTCAAGATAAATTGAATAATACATTGCAAGAAATAAATAATGATATTTTGTTATTGAATTGTTTAAAACAAAAATTGTTTTGAAAAAACTTTTCATTCAGTAATATTTCAATTAAACTAGCAACTTATTTTTACACCGTAATAACAAATAAAATAAAAACAAAAATACACGAGATTTTTTACTGCCGCTCTTACATGCTTTTTTACTTTTTTAGTAAACCAAAATATGTTGAACGGGATGGGTGTACGTCTTTGCGTATGACAACAAAATATTTTGTTTTTATTTTTGTTCAAATAAAACTTGATTTTTAAGTAATGTGGTGTAATAAACCAAAATACTTTTTAATCAATGGCTTGTGCAATGCCTCCAAAACTACAGGCCTCTTACTACTCTCATTTTTTGCACATGACGTCAATTTATGTCTAAACTGAGACTGCGCATTAATAATATTAAGATATTTACACTAACAAAACAACTAGAGAAAGCAACAACAATGTAGGCATAGCGTGTCGTCATCATTTGGTGTATGCGGCCTGTAGTTTAGGAGACATTGGCTTGTGTAAAATTTACAGTAAAGAATTAAAATTACGATACCGATATTGAAACTTGAGAAGGTAAAATATCACACATAAAAATGTTGTGTATTATGTGTACTGTGGTAAAATCTTTCTATGTTTTACACTGCATAGCAGATAACAAAAATAATATACAAAACACAAACGAATATAAATAAAATTTTATACCATTTAATCTAAAATTCATTGCACAAATAAAATTTGTGAAATTAAGTTCATTGTTTTCTTCGGTACTGTATGTCGTGAAACAAAACCAAATCAATTAATACAAGAGAGCCAAGAGAAATTAAAAATCTTATACGCGCACGTGTCATTGAAAAATTGTGTTGTTACTTTTATCAGTAAGTTGCTAAATGAAAAGTTACTCAATAGGGAAATATTTTTATTAGAAATGTTTCTCAAAATATCAATATTTATCGTGATCCTTCCGATAAATTATGTTTGTAGATAATAAAGCAGATTTATTGGGACAAATGAAGATTTTTTTTTGTCCCATGTAATTTTTTACTTACTCGTATGGCACCCGCGTTTTTGTTTGGATTTACCTATACAAGCTCATGGAATTTTTTTATATAGAAAAATGGCCTATTATGTAGTGGTATTGATTATAATAATAAAACTGTGCAAATGCAACGGTTCCGCCTTGCGGTATTACTCAATAGCTTGCTACGAATTCAAAATTTACAACAAAATTATGGATCAATTAACCATGACCATGACCTTAATATATTTCGTTTTTTTTATTTATACTTAAGTTTTCTTATATGCTGGCCTAATATTTTTGTTGTGGGTTGTGATAATATTATAATATTTTCATTTATGCAATACATCTTAAAAATTGTATTTTATTTTAACAGACCTTATAAGTAATTTTAATAGGATATTTTAAAATAATTGTATAAATGATAATTTCTTAAATGTTGATCAGTATTCACTGAACAAAAAACGGTTCGATCCTACGTCAAAAAGATTAAATATACTGCAGTATAATGTTCGAAGTATGAATAGAAATGAAAAACTTGATAATGTTCTTATATTTAGTAAGAGACTGAAGGAAGACATTGATATAATGGTTCTTGGTGAGACTTGGGTTATGAGTAATCACATAAAATTATTTAATGTAAATAATTTTCAAGGTATTTTCTTTTGTCGTGACGATAGAATAGGAGGAGGATTAGCAGTTTGTAACGAACTCTTTTATTAGGGTTCATTTACAGAAATTACCTGGTCAGAGGTTTCAATGAATGTTACGGTCGTTATGTCGACTACACTCAGGGCTAGGGTGGGTTTCTTATTAAAACATGACCAAGTCGTGAAAAACCGTATGAAATTCAAAAAAAAAAATTATCTAAATGAAACGGAAACTCAAGCTACAATAAAACTCGACCCAACTTACTCACCCATAATGCATCCTCAAGTTTTTGCTTATCTCATGACGCGAAATAATTTAAAAATAAAAAAAACCCAAAACTAACATTTTGAAAGAACCATTCGTAACTTGTATTGAATTCATTGAAATTTCACTGTTTGATTACAAATGATTACAAAAGTAAAATTTTAGAAACTAAGCCCTAAACTACCCTGTCCTTATTCTAATAAATACTTATATGAATGATAATAAAAATAAAATAAAATACACATGTGTTATAATAGAGAATTAATAACACGGAAAATCAAAATTGTTTTACCAGCTGATTACGTAGTTGAATGTTGTGAAGACCTGATGAAGAAGTGTGTTGCATGCTGCATGGATGTTGATTGTAGTTGCGTGCGACTTTTATTTTGTATATAAGTTTGTTTTGTAACTCGAATGATTTGTGTATCGGTATTTGAGATGATTAGCACTACACTTTTAGTTATTTATTGGTTGGATTTTATTATGTATTTTAGTATATTATTATTATATTATATTATATTATAGCTTATTATATTATGTATTATATTATAGTGTTATTATAGTTTTTAATCTTTTATTTATTCAACCATCTGCATTCAAAATGCCCGTATACATCAATTTACAGAAACAACTGTAACTAAAGCGATCGTAGTTTTTCACTCATTTTTTTTTATATGGCACTTTTTATTTCGGCATAACATCCATTCATTCCAAACACAACAATTCGATTTCGATTGCGAGTACGTATCGATTCAATTAAATAAAAAAAACGTTTTATTTTAAATCACCCGAAGGTCATTTTCACTTGAACAGTTTTCTTTTTTTTTCACTTTTGATAACGTAAAAATAACTAGCCTGCACGGTGGCCTTTATTATTAACATACGAGTCCATCTTATGGTTTTTATTGTATAACTTTTAATTTTTGTTTATTTTCATTTATCAAACAGTCTAATTTCATTTACAGAACAAAAAAAAACCCAAGTCACTAATTATCCAAATAAACTATGGTGTAGGGTTTCTTCTACTTTTTTTTTTGGTGGTTATCACTTAATTAAACGCTATTTTAAATCGATTGAATTCTAATTGTTGACTCCCTGACTTTTTCGACCGAAGAGACCGTCTTCTCCACTTTTTCGTCTCCTCGTCGTTTTTTCTTCCTCGTTATTCATTATTTTTTTTTTTTTTTAGTACATATGATCAAAGAACAAAAAAAAAGCACTGAACGTAGATTAATAAAAAAAAATTGAATGTTATTAACCCTTGATTGTAGCGTAAACTATTCGCTACAAGTTTTTATTAGAAATAGCTTAAAATTTAACATTTTAAAGTGCGATGATGGCCATTTTCCGTTTCATTTCATATGTGTTGAACTTCGCGAGTATAGTTGTACTAAGCTTTGGGCCTTTTATAGACCATTTAGTTGTGATATTGAAATGTTTTTAAACTTTTTGGACAGCATTGATGTAAATAGGACAGATACAATCATTGTTGGAGATCTAAATATTCCCGTAAATAAGACCTTGGATTTAGTCTCCGATTATAAGAACATATTGATGAGTTACTGCTGACCCAGAAACTACTATTAAGCAAATTACTGAGAAATACAATCATTTAATCGTAAAATTTATAGTAGTTAAAAGTGTAAAATTGAAGAATTATAACATGCTTGCATGTCCCAGTTGTAAACCTCTGTTGTTATTCCATGTTATATACATTAAAATAAAATTGTAGTAGATCCTCCCACCAACATCCAATATAAATGAATTACCCCGTTTGTTATTTGGTAATGAGAAAAATAAATTTTGGTAATCAGTTAAGATCGAGGCGTGTGCTGCAAAACAATTAAAAAAATAATAAATTTAAATATCGTTGAGTGTATCAAGTTAGATACCCGGTTTGAAAAATAGTGAATTTTTTTTTGTTTATTAAATTGTGTTTGTTAGATAGCTGAATTATAGCTATATGAAATAAATCGGTCGACTTGTTTCAACATTTATTATGGTGATAATCAGATAAATTAATCGAGTATACTTTTGTTTGTGATTGCGGATAATCGGTCTTAAGGAACCTTAAACGTTTAGTGTAATAGCACAAGTATTTCGAAAAAAAAAACGATCAAAGTAAATTAAGTGATGTTCATTTACCGAATTAGTTAAAGTGACCTTACTGTTTTATCGGAATGGGTACGAAGGGCCGAATGTCGAAGGGCCGAATGGGTCGAAGGGACGATTTTTTTTTTTGTTTTAAAAATATCATTTTTGGTAAAGGAAAGGTACATTTTGGTGAAGGAAAATTTTGTCATGCAAAAAATAATTAAATTAAATAAAAAAATATATTTCTAAACACAAAAAAAAAAAAAAAAAAATCAGCCCTTCGACCCATTCGGCCCTTCGACATTCGGCCCTTCGACATTCGGCCCTTCGACATTCGGCCCTTTGAAATCATACCGTTTTATCGCAAAGAAAACGCGTGCATATGCTATGGTTCCGGAAGATCAGTGCAGTGCATTTTATAATTGATGTTAGTTTAACTTAGAGTAACATAATTAAGTGATAGAATTATATAACATTAAAATTAAAAACTCGAAAACTATTATATATATATAATAATTACGGTGTTACGCTATCGATCCATGATCGTCAAAAACTCACGTGCAAGGTCGTTTTATACATTTTATGTTAAATCGGATGAATGTTGAGTTAATATAATATCATCCGCTTATAGCTAATACGTACACTAATAAATCAATCTTTATGATTTAAAACTAAATTGTACGGTTAATGATTAACTGGTCCTGTTCGATATATACTGGCCGAAAGTTTAATAATAATAATAATAATAGAATATTTATTAAACCATAACTTAAGACTTAATAATAATAATAATATAATATTTATTAAACCATAACTTTCTGTTACAGTTTAAGTGTAGGGTCCATCTATTTTTGTCAAGCTGTCTTATGACAAAACATTGATAAAGTCTTCGTTTTTTTCTTGTGCATACAACACTTCTGGTAATAATAAATCATCGGTGCAACGGACATTTAGTACCGAATAAAATCGCATAATTCCACGTTGATCAATAAACGAGCAAATTATTTGATCAATCAGATTGGACCATATAGACGATTTTTCTAAGCACATGCTATATGCATACCTATACAACACGTCGAAACCCATGTTGTAAATACTTGAAAGTCATCGCGAGAATTGAATTTTCTCGGATACTACGGTTTATATGGATACCACAGTTTATCTGGATACTACGGTTTACCGCATGCGCAACGAGTGAGTTTTGTAATTATTACATATGTTTAAATATATAATTAGTATTATTAATTTTTTTTCTATTATAATTTTTAATTTATATAAATTCATAAATAAATTTATACTATCTATCCAAAAGTGCATGATTAGTTCTAGTATGAATTGTAATTATTATTATGTATATTACGCGTACTTAGGGCTAAGAAATTATTAGTATCTTATTCTAAATTAACATCAATTATAAAAATTTCTTATAATTATTTTTAAATACAGTTTATTTATATTTGATTTGAATTTCCGAAATATTTCGTTTATCAATTTATTATCGTTATCATAATTTTTTTTGAGAACATGATGCACTAAGGCAACGGTGTTGTGTGGGTGTGTGGATTTTGTTTTTGAGAGTAAGTAAGTAATCGTAAGTTCAAAATTTTCTGTGGTCAATATTTAGGTATTAGGCCTAATCTCTTTGTCATCAGCAAGCAATGGATCTTATGGGAAGTCAAGAATTTATTCCACGACCAATGTCACCTCTTCGAGTTGAGGTAACGACAACGATGGCACGACTTTCCATACCATTGAAATCTTTTATGTTCAACGGGCACTAAAATACTTAGCGTCCGTTACAGAATGATTCTTGTCCCTAGATGACATTTAACTTGTGGGAGCTCATTGGGAAACGTAACCGAATTTTGAAAAAGTACAAATTAGACTCTAACGTAGAAAACCGAAATCCACTTCACACTCTTAATAAGAAAATATCATCTAAGAAGTATTTACGAAGAAACGATATTATGAAAATATGTTTAGCAATGTGAGTCAGAAAAAATTATGGGAAAATATCAATCAGTTTTTGAACAGAAACAACACCAAATCTAATATTGAAGCTATCGAAATTAATGGCGAAAAATATAATGATAAATCTGATATAGTCAACTTATTTAACGATTATTTTGTTAATATAGGAGATTCACAATTCATAAGTTCAATACATTGCGCTCGAATTTAGACTCAATATTTTTGTCATCAACTACTCTTCTGGAAGTATACAACATGATTTCCATGTTAAATAATAGTAAAGGTAGCGGGCCAGATAACATTCCGTAATTTGATGGTAAAGCGTAACGCTTCTCATTTCTCTGAAATTCTGGCTAAATTAATTAATACAATTTTTGAAACTGGTGAATTTCCCAATCATTTAAAAATTGCTAAAGTGGTGCCAGTTTTTAAAAGTGGTGATAAAACTGTAATTTTTAATTATAGACCCATTTCCCACTTGTCCGTATTTGATAAAATCATAGAAAAAATCTTAAACACGTGCTTTAGGGAGTTCTTAAACAAATCGGAATTTTTCTATGCTCATCAGTATGGATTTAGGGAAGGAGCGGGTACTGAAATGGCGTTTGTGGAGATGACAAATTTAATTTATAATGCCTTTGAACAGAAGGAATATGTTGGAGCTCTATTTCTTGATCTCAAGAAAGTATTTGATACGATTGATCATAAACTACTCCTTAATAAATTATATTGCTACGGATTTCGTGGAATGTCTTATAAATTAATCAGTAGTTATTTAACTAATCGACTACAGTACGTAATGATTGATGGGATCAGGAGTCATATACGCGATGTTAGTTGTGGGGTTCTTCTAGGTAGTGTGCTAGGGCCATTATTGTTCCTAATATTCAGTTATCTACGAAACAAAAGATCATTCTGTTATAATTAATAATATGGAACATGATATGAATATTTTGCTTGAATATTTCAAGTCTTACATGATTTCATTGAATCTAGTAAAAAATAAATTTATGATTTTTCATTCGCCACATATACCAACATTCAGTGTAATATCTTTCAAAATAAATGATGTCGTAGTGGTTCGAGTTGAACATTTCAAATATCTAGGGGTATTGATTCTCGTATGGCATGGGATGAACATGTTGCCACAACTTGTAGTAAAATGGCTCCTTTGGTTGGATTTGTGAGAAGACTCATATTACGTGGCCAAATATGTTCTGATATTAATGTATTTTGTATTTACTCATCCCAGAATTCTGTACGGGATTGTTGTTTATGGTACTGCCAGTACACTAAGCTAAAGAAAGTTCAGATCTTACAGAACAAAAGTTTGAAGGCAATTTCGAGACTACCCGCACGTTTTCCTACGTTAGTTTGAAACTGAAGCTAACGGTATTTTACCAATAGGTGCGTTATACGATTACCAAGTAACATTATATACGTATAAGACATTGAATGTATCTTCAGTTCTCTCTAATTTAGAATTTTATCGTTACAATCATAATTATCACACCAGATTTGCCAATAATATATCGTGTGGTTTTATAACAAAAGAATTTGGACGAAAATCAATTAGATTTTCTGGCCCTTCGTTATACAACAAGCTACCAGAAAATATAAAAGAATCAGTGAATCTCCATCATTTTAAGAAAAGTTTGAAGCTATATTATCAAACTCTTATAAATAATTATATAGGTTGAATTTTAAATTTTGTTTATTGTATTAAATTATTGTTTTATTAATACTACTGAATATATAATTGTATAATAGAATTATTTTTAAAATTAGAAATACATACATTAGTACATAATAGTATATCTTGAAGCTCATTTATAAAATTGATTTCCCTTAAAAGGTCACGAAATTCATTGGGAATCAACTTTGTAAATTATAATAAATATTGTAAATTTTTGTAATTTTGTAAAAAAATAAATGTTAAAAAAAACACTTTTGGGAAAATTTATTGACCGAACTGGAGTCACAAGATGTGCTGGTAAATTAATTATTATGGTACACATATAATATATTTTTATATTGATACATGATAATTTTATATAGGTTTCTCCAACAACGATAGAGAATGTTGAGACAAAGTGGCGAAGCCGTTATCGTGCATAAAAAAACGCGAAAGATCGAGAGACAGGCTCAACATATACAAAGTTTTTGTACATGGAAGAGATGGAGGAAATGTTCCGTGACAATCCTTTAGTTAGTTCACAAAATTCGGTATCAGTTGGAATTGAGAATCAGCTATCAAAATCAGCATGTATGCGAAAAAATTGACCAACAGAAAATGTAGGCGACTTGGGAATGGATACATCTTGGGCTATTAATTCCAAAACAAATAATAAAAGACAACATAAGGAATGTTTGAAACAAACAACATTTGAATTAAAAAGAAAATATTACGAGGAGAAAATTAATGAGAAGAAACAGAAGCGTGAATTACTTAAAAAGTACCTAGCAAAAAAGGAGCAAGATAGAGACAAAAAAGATCAACTAATTTTAAGGATGTTAAATACTTACTAAAACACGTAAAAATTTACCTTGAAATACAAATCTCTTTGTTATATTTTTTGTTTCTTGCCATGGAGGCTGTGATTAAATAAAAGATATTATTTTTCCAATGAAATACATTTGTTTATCCTATTATATCCTACAATTTTTGTTATTTTTATTAATTTAATAAACCATTACTATACATATTCGTAAATATTTCGTGTCGTGCACCGCTTCTAATGGGAGGTTCTGATTCGCAGTAGTCGTTTTCCGAAATGCAGAAATTATGCAAAACGCAAGCCGCTACAATACAATTAGTAATAAATCCTAGATTAGGACTTTCAAAGAATTTCAGCCTTTGAATTCGAGTTTTCAACAATCCTAATGCATTCTCAACTACAATTCAGGTTGCTGAATGTAAGTAGTTAAACTTTAGTTATTTGGCATTTAAATTGCCAAAATCCTTAAAAGGTGGAGCTATATAACTAGCCTCGGCATACGCTGATTCACCCACCAAGTAAAACACCTTCCGGTATGATTAGTGATGGATCCTCACTGATACGCCTATAAAATGCGGGCTTACGAAGCAGGAGGGCATCGTGCACTGACCCTGGCTTGCCACAGTGAACATCAATAAACATGTTTTTGGCGTTTACAATTCCTTGTAACAACAAACTGTAATATTTTTTTCTATTGCAGTAAGCATCATTATTTATTTTTGGAGGATTAATGCGAATATGGCTACCATCTATTGCTCCAATAACCCGAGGCACTCTCTTCATTTTTGCAAACTGAATTTGGTTAGTTTGCTGTTCTAATGCTTTTGGCCATTTAATATAATTATGTATTACCCTGTATTTAATATAATCATGTATAGAACTCTGTGTAACATTGAACCTATCTGACAGTTGTGGATAAGTTTCGGTGTTTGCAAGAAACCATAATGTAATATACATTTCTGCGTGAGCACCAATTGTTTTGCACTCTCCTTGCTCTATTGGTTGTGTGAACACTATCTATATTACATTCATTGATATGAAATAAAAAAATATACATACTTATATAGTTATTTAGCATAATATTCTTTGGGCAGATGACAGACAAGCAAAAATGATGCTTAAACTGTAAGTCTGTATACTTGGGCAAACTTCAAGAAAATTATGTATCCTAGCGTTGAATAATCGTAGGGTAAACTCGTGCCACTGCTACTTTCATCAAGCGCCTCAACAAGAACCTAAAACAGACTATAATTAATTAATATCATGTGCCGATCTACATGTTTAAGTGTCTGCACATCCCATCATTACTTTCGACTATTCAATTCGTATTTATAGGTCATGGCTATTCAACCAGAAATTCTAGTCAGTTGAAGTGCCCCCAAATTAAAACGGAATTTGGCCGAAAATCATTAACATTTATTGGACTATATATTTATATTAAATTACCTGAAAATATTAAGAAGGCTGTACAAATTTTTATGTTTAAACGAATTTTGAGTTGGAATATCAAATTACATATCTAATATAAGTTTCAAATTTATTTCTAATTTCAGTAGTCCGAAAACAAAATATGCCTTTGCTTAGTTTATAAAATTTTCGGGCTGGCCCGAAAAATTTAGCAAAACTGCATTACCTTTGACACTTATTCCGAATTGATTTTTACATTGGCACAGTGGCAGGCGCCATTGAAAACCACTACAAAAGAAATTTTTTTTGTTAAAAATCGTTATAAACTGTGGCTGACACGAACCTTCTTTCCACCTCTTTAATTTCATATGGCCTACACTATTCTCTTGTAAATGAGTATTTAGCTCGAAATATCGGTAGAATAAAATTTAATTGTTAACATTCAACATGAATGACTAAATAATTTAAAAAAATGTATTACTGATACCGCATGTTTTATAAAATAAAAATTAGTTTCATTGATTTATTAATTCCCGTGTTTATGACCAAACCATGGTATGATGACCAGTTTATCAATTTATTTTGAACTAACATACAAAAGCTATATTCACAACCTAACAGATACAATTAAATGAGATCCCAAACACTTTTGCAGCTTTTTTAATGCCAAACACGAAATTGATGGTTATCTAGCCTGGGTGAGATTTAAATATAAAAAGACGTGTGTCCAAATATCAAGACCAACAATCTGTTTATAAAGCAGAAGACATTGTTAATTATAAAGATCGAACTACTAATACATTCATATTTACTCCACATATTTAGCCAAAACATATATCCAGCGACCATTAGTAGAATTCAGAGAAGGATGATGGTTCTGATGGTATTCCAGTCATTTTTGAAAAATTCTGTAAATTTAGCAATCCCTCTAAGTATTTTGTATAGTTAGTCATTAACATTGGCAACTTTTCTACGGAAGTGAAAAATAACCACAGTGCTGCCTATTTTCAAAACCGGATCTAGAAATTACCTTTCCTTATGATGGTGCTTCGATATAGAAAGGATGGGTCCTTATTAATGCGCAGATTCCGGTATGAATCGTTGATGTAGTTTTGAAAGTGGCCAGGTTTTGTAACGAATCGCACAATATCTCGTCTAGTTACCGTCGGTGTGTCAAAGCATTAGCGCGCTGAATAAAATATTAATTTTCATAAATATTTCTTCCACTGTAAATATATAGATCAAGTTCCAATGATGACATGTTTGTAGGATAAATTGATGGTAAATAACACAATGAAAACAAAAAATATTCAATGGAGGGGCAAACAGCTGTCTATATAATGATTGGAAATTTTGGTGTAGGGCTGATTTTTGTTTTTGCCTGAGAAACGAGAAATAATATTCAAGAGTATCGCGCAGTGAACATTAATGTATAGTGTAATACAGAAAAAAAATAAACTAAAATAATTTGCCGATTGTAATTAAAATTAAAATTATTAAATGTGTAATTGTAAGTTGCCTATGTAATTAGAAAAAATAATAAATAAACGAAAAAAAAGCTAACTTGTGCAATGTTTTCGAGGTGAAGCACACTTGAATGTTTCCTGAACTGGTGAAACGGTCGATACATTCATTACTAAAAATAAATACTAGCGTGTGGAGATGCCAAACTTCCATCGTGGTGCATCCCCAGATAGCGGATAGGGGAATGCTCTTTAACTGGCTTGCCGGAGGGTAGGTGGGAAATAAAATACCATCCGCGGACCAAAACTGGCTAAGGGAAGGAGCCCCGAACAATAAACCAACCATGGCAGATCAGAAGGAGCATAATGCTACGGTGCAGGGATTAGGATGCCCAGTACTGGCGACTTCGGAAAGTGAGCGAGCGGGCTTCCAGTCGTCGATATCCAGCGACCGCAATGCTTTAGTAGTGGCAAGCTTAGCTACTAGAGCAGATAGAAGTATAAGCCCCCTATCTCCATTAGAACTCATGCATTCTCCAACATTAACGAAAAGACACCGTATGCCTCAAGACGGCATTGAAATGACATCAAAATTAGCCTCGCTTGAGCGCCAGAATAATGAACTAAGGACAAAATGCCAGCAATATGAGTTACAATGTAATAAATACCAAGATATTTTGGTAAACTTACAAAACAGAATCGAAACACTAGAGAGGCAAAATAAACCTTCTACGTCTACTAATGGTAGAAGTCAGAGCCTACAAAGTCTAACCAATGACTACTTTACGGATGAAGAGGAACTTGAGAAAGAAACCCAACCTAGACAAAATAAACTAAATGTAAATAAAAAGAGGAGCCTCTCCAAAACGCCATCACCAAGGGTATTTCTACCGCAAGATAACGAAATACCAAAACAACCACAACATTCACACAAAAAGGAACCCTTACCACCACCAATCAATGTCAGCAACGTTAGAGATATTAATATACTCAGAGCTCAAGTATTGGCAGTGACAGAGAAACCAGCTCAGTTTAAAGCAATATCCAATAACGACATCAAAATAACAACGCAGTCTGAAAATGACTACCGTAAAATTAAAAAACTACTTAGCGATATAAAAGACACTGAATCCAATAACAAGGATACTACACTATATAAGATGGAATACCACACTTATCAGTGTCATCAAGGACAATGACGAAGCTTACCGTCATCTACCAATCGCGAAGAGATAAAATTGGCAATCGAGGACCATGGTCATAAAGTAACGAACATTATTAACGTGCATAAAAAGTCGACAATTAATAATGAGAAAATTATTAGAGACTTCCCATTGTTTTATGTAGATCTGTTGCAGGGGGACATATACGAAAATAACCAAAACAATAAGGACATATACGAAATTAAGAACCTGTTATATTGTAAGGTGTCTATTGAACCACCTAAAAAGGTAATAGGTATATCTCAGTGTACAAATTGCCAACAGTTATGACACACAAAGAACTTCTGCAATAGGGAAGCCAAATGTGTCAAATACGAGAGAATTATCAAACAAGACAATGTCAAAAGCCGCGAAATGCTATTCCAAGTTGTTCACTCTGCCGAGAAAAAGGTCATCGGGCTAGCTATAAAGGATGCCTGCGCTCAACTACCGAGAAAAATAACAGTAGCAGAGCGCCTACAGCAAAAACCAAACCTACAATATGATACTATTAGAGAGAGGGTTTCCTACGCCCAGGTGACCAAAACCTCAAATAACAATCTAAATCAAGAAAGCAGGCAGAAGCCTGTGCCCAATGAGCCAACCATTAGTAATATAATGAAAATGCTCACCGAATTTCAGGCAGAAATGAGACAAAATTTCAAAGCCAGTTTACTAACAGGGTGGATAAACTGGAAGATAATTCCAAGCCACCAAACAAACCGCTAGAACATAAAAAGTATATGACTGTAACATTCCTACATATAATTGCCTGGAATGCTAACGGGCTTAATGCAAGAGCTCAAGAACTAGAAGTATTTCTAAGAACCAATAACATAGATGTAGCTTTAATATCAGAGACGCACTTTACGGAGAAAAACTTTATCTAAACTACAGGATATAGAGCCTATTGGACATTGCATCCTAGTGGTCGTGCTCGAGGAGGGACAGCAATCTTAATCAAACAAAATATCCTACATTTCCAACAAGAAGAAATTAAGGAACCATTTATATTGTACCGCAAGCAACCGTAATAACGATTAACCATGGTGGTGCTGAACTAAGTTTAGGGGCGATCTACTGCCCACCAAGACATAATATCGTAAGAAATCAATATGTCAACATTTTTAATAAACTTGGACCAAGGTTTATTATAGGAGGTGACTACAACGTCAAACATACTGCGTGGGGATCTCGACTCATAACACCAGGAAAAGGAAAAGAACTCCTAAGTGCAATAGAAATGTCAGGTTGTGAATATGACTCATCGCGTAAACCTACCTATTGGCCTACAGACATAAACAAAGTTCCTGATTTAATTGACTTTTATATCTCAAAATGAATAGCCTCAAATTACATTGAAGTCGACGACCTTACTTCCGATCACACACCGGTCTTTATGACTCTGAGTACATTAGCCATAAGAAAGAAAACCAAACTTAACCTGACTAATAAATTTACTGATTGGAAATTATTTAGAGAGAAACTGGACAATCTCATTGAGTTAAAAGTTAGTCTTAAAACAAAACAAGAACTTGAGTTACAAACTAAATATTTTATTAACTCCATGTGTGATGCGGCTAAAGAGGCTACACCCGTATTAGGTGAGAAAATCGTGCAAGAGATCAACTTCCCCCTGGCGATTCGAGAACTGATAAAATAAAGGCGGAGGAAAAGACGCGTATGGCATAGAACCAGAAATATTATTGACAAAAGAAAATTTAATCGGGTAAGTAATAAAGTTAACCGATTTATTAAAGAACATAAAGAAGCTTGTACTGAAAATTATTTGAAAGGACTGGGTCCTGAAGCTGACAAAAATTATTCTCTTTGGAAAGCTACTAAAAGATTCAAGAGGCCAATAATCCAAGTGCCACCTATAAGGAACATAAATGGAGAATGGGTGCAACGTAACGAAGAAAGAGCAGAAACAAAAAGTCACCTGGAATTGATGACATTTCGCCAAGGATGTTTAAGAAGTTATCAAACTGAGCAGTGACTATGTTAACATATATATATAATATATATAATGCTTGCTTTCGACTTACATATGTGCCTGAGTGTTTTAAGGTTGCACAAATAATCATGATAAAAAAACCAGACAAACCAGCCGAGCAAATGGGCTCATACAGGCCGATCTCTTTGTTACCTACTATTTCAAAATTGTTTGAGAAGTTGTTATTGAAACGACTAAAACCAATGATCATTATACCTGACTTCCAGTTTGGATTCAGGAATAAACATTCGACAATTGATCAAGTTCATCGCGTGACTGCAAAGATAGAACAAGCACTTGAAGAGAAGAAATATTGTCCTACCGTATTTCTAGATGTATCACAGGCTTTCAATAGAGTGTGGCATGAGGGTCTTATCTACAAGATAAGTAAATTAATGCCAAAAAAAATTACTGCCAATTGCTCGAGTCGTATCCCTCCAAACAAATATTTAGAGTAACACATGAAGAAACATACTCCAACTTTTACCCAGCCATAGCAGGGGTGCCCCAGGGTAGCGTATTAGGACCCATCCTATATCTACTTTACACTTCTGATATACCAACAACGGAAACACCCTTCATCGAAACTTTTGCTGATGATACCGCAGTATTGGTATCAAGCGACTCGCAGCACCAAGCAGTAGAATACTTACAGCACGCACTCGATAAAATCAGCCAATGGACCAGTACATGTAACATACACGTTGCGGCACAAAAATAGCAACATCCATACATTTTTCAATGGGGTACAAATTCCCCAAGCTGAATCTGCAAAATATCTCGGATTGCATCTCGATTCAAGATTGAACTGGAAATATCACGTTGGACAAAAAACAGAGCAAATGAAAATTAAACAACGTGAGATGTACTGGCTAATAGGAAAACATTCTAAGCTTATCCTGTACTGTAAGCGCCTGATCCACGAATCGATAATTAAACCAATTTGGACGTATGGTATCCACCTCTGGGGCTGTACTAAACAATCAAATCGTATAATTATTCAACGTTATCAAAACAAATTTCTACGTACAATAACGAGTGCTTACCGCTACGTAACTAACGAAGAATTACACAAAGATCTAAATGTTAAATGGATTGATGAAGTGATCCAGGAATTTGCCATCAAACATGAAAGAAGGTTACTGCAACATACCAACAGTGAAGCAGTACAACTTCTTGACATAACACAAGAACTGAGACGGATTAAAAGAATTCAACTGCATGAGCTAGTCATCTAATAAATAAAGTTTCATTATTGGGAGCAGAATATTGATTTCTTGTAAACCCACACTCGCTCCACTTATTAGTTTCAAATAGTTGCGTTAATATCATCAGTAATAAATTATCATGTGATAAGATTGTACTACTTAAATAAAAAAAAAAAAAGTATGTAGGGTACTGGCAATCAACTAATTACCCTTTCGCGCCATTTTGTTTAAGCCTCAAGCATTACAGATTATGATCATGTTCCGGAAAACCCACCCCTATTCTGCTGAGCGAGCGCATTTGACCGATATAAATAGCACATCTCCACAAATTTCAATTTCATACACATTTAAATTTATTATTGACCTTTGCACAAGTCCGTCAGAGTTTTTTTTTTTTTTCAAAAATTATAAAATTCCTGTGACTATTAATTTAATTAAAAAGTATTCACTTAAAACTGTTCATTGGAAATACATATTTTCATAAAATAAATAATAATTTTGGTTTAAATAGCTTTTTAACAAAACGTAAACTGAAAAACCACAATTGGTTTTTTGTCGTTTTTTCAATATTTTTGGTTCAAAAATTATTTAAAGCTTAAATTTTATACTTTGTCATTTATAAAGGATAAAAACCAAACTATTTTTCTGTTTTCTGTTCGTCGTTCTGTTTGTTTGTTATTTATGTATTGTCTCATTCATAGTATGTATGGAAAACATAAAGTACTTATAATTTTCATTCATTTCATTGTTTTAATTGTAATTGAAAAAGTATAACTTTTATGTATCATTATTACTACTATTATTTTTATTTAATACAATAGAAAAAATATTGTTGAATATAAAGCTTTTTTGTTTTACTTGAATGAAAGGCAAAAGCTTCTTTATTTCAATAACGCATATTCAAATAATGAAAACGGAAAATATTCCAAAGCAATATTTTTTGATAAAGCCTTTCCTATGACCTATCCGATTTTTATTCTTCTCCCACTAATGACGAGCTTTAAAGTAATTGGCACTACGATTTCTGAGAAACTGCATAATACTACATGATGAGAATTAATTTTATCTTGAAACGAATTATGATAAATATTAGAACCTAATATTATGGCAAATTTAGAAGCAAACTCCTGAATGGAGAAGGAGAGTATTGACCTTAACAGGACATTGGATGCCGGATGAAATAATTTAAACTTGAGACAAACATTAATGGTTGACAAACATTAAAATGTTCAATACATCAAAGTTTTGACTAAATTCGGCAATAAACTATATACAGTGCTGTGAAAAAAAAAATTGGGCAAACATATTTTATTGCAAATTGGAGTCTTTTTTGATAAAATTACAAAACTTTTGAACGCAATTGGCTTATTGTTTCATTTTAAAGACATGTATGACGTAATTTTATGAAAAAAAAATTTAGCTGCAATTTAGTGGGAAAACCCCGAAAAATGCCATAATATTCAAAATACGGTGATTGAAGTTAAAGTAATGGAATAAATAAAACACTTATTTTTTAATTTTTTTTGTTTTTTATTCATTTATAGAAATACCATCTTTAATATTAATATTTTGTTTAACCGCCTTTTGTTTTTTTTACATCGGTATAACCCCGCAACTGATGTGCAAAAAAATTGGTCAAGCAATTATTTTTATTTTACGCCTACTGTTCTTGGCCGACATTAGGGTGCAGATGTTTTATTGCGTGTATTTTTTTTGTTTCAGTATAAATAGTGCATATTTTGTAAGATTAAGTTATTCTGTAAGTGATCCT
This sequence comes from Nephrotoma appendiculata, assembly GCA_947310385.1. Taxonomy (NCBI): domain Eukaryota; kingdom Metazoa; phylum Arthropoda; class Insecta; order Diptera; family Tipulidae; genus Nephrotoma; species Nephrotoma appendiculata. The sequence continues at coordinate 110,835,548 of OX371225.1, forward strand.
AGTCAAATAAAGAATAAAGTGCAATTTTAGGGGGGAAAATGGGAAAAGTTAGTAAGCAGTGTAAAAGCAATATGTTGATTTGGGCGCGACAAAATTTAACCACGCGTGAAATAGCAGAAAGATTAAACATTCCTACAAGTACTGCCGCGTGGAATTGATTGATTGATTGATTGATTAGAATGTACGGCCAAGACTAAGCAAGGATCCCGGATACACCGGGCCTACCATACACCCCTTTTACATATAACAAGCTGAAGGGATAGAAAAGGTTGTTAGGTATGATAGACTTGACCCGGTTACAGACACCTAAGTAGTCAATAGTTAGTAAAGCACAAGACGGCACAAATATTTTTGTTTTTCGGGATATAAATAATCAGCAATCAACATCCTAAAAAATAATTGATTAATTAGTAAATGTCCTGAAATAAAATTTCATTATTATGAGTGATGAAATTTTATTTAATACCATTTCCTCCGCCATCCCCTCCCAAAAAATAAAAAAAATGAAGCAGTCAATGTCATGACGCCGGGCCCGCCACACACCTTTATTATAGCATCTTAAAAAAATTGATAATCAACAATGTTGGCATCTTAATGATAAATTTCCTGAAATAAAATGTCATTATTATGCGTTAGAGATTCCTTATTTTGTACAATATAATTAAATTATTCTTGAATAGAATAAATGTAATGTAATGATTATTATAACTAAATTAATTATAATTTGATTATCGTAAAACAAATAAAATAAAATAAATCGAATCCAAATATTGTAGTATCAAACGGATGGATCCCCTCTTCAACGGATAACCTTACCATCCCTAATGAACCAATATGTTTATTAATAAAAATAAAAATGAAACAAAGACATCTGGTTTAAAAAATATCTAATCTGGAATCTATAAGGTAATATATAAATAATGAATGTGTCACAGGTTAAGAATCTCCAATACCTAAACAAATTAACACATTATAATTTATTCCCAATCAGAATTAAATAAAACTATTAAGCTAATCAGGAATCTGTAAGATGACAGAATTAGTAATGAGTAGCTATTAGAAAATAATCTAATTAAAGAAGTGCCATGATCCCGAAAATACAAAAGAACATCTAAGTATGTATAGTACATCAATATTTGTCTGAATATAAATTTTATTGTGTAGCCTCCAAGAAAAAAATAAGTCAACCCATAAAGTTTCCCTCCACCGACACTTCAATGTTACATATAACCATAGTCATTTTATCCATAGTCATTTAATCTATTAAAATAATGAGTCGTGAGACAAATTAAATCGTAAATATACAATTAAATTAAATTAACATAAGAAAAATTACAATTAAATTGTAATTACAATTCGTCCTATAATTAAAAATTTGTTATCTAGTTAATAGTGGAAATCTATTATATTCCTAGCGACGGAAATTGTCACTTCAATGCAGTTCTTGAAGCAAACTAACTTCGATCTGAAACTAAAAATGGCGGTTAACAAACAAGATCAATTTGGAAGCTTTACACCCAGTAAAACCTATTGAAAGAGCTAATAAGGAAGGAAATTCTTAATTACAAAATATATATCTAAACCAACTCAACCCAGGATTAAAACGTTTATGTACAAATTATAATTTATTAATTTCTAATAATAAAACTCAGTATTGATAACTATCCAATCAAGAAACTATAAATAAAATATAGTATTAATGTTCATTATCTCAGACGGCTCAAGAATCTTAAAAGATTTAGAAATTTTAACACTTTAAAATGTATTATTATTATTAGTAAGTCAAAATACGACCAAGTAGAAGCCGGACAAAATACACGGCTTGCACGTATGCAGGCCCACATTGCACGAATGCAGACCCCACCCATCCACATCTCGCACATGTGATGGAGAAACAAACCCCCAGTCACCCGAGCACAAACTCCGTCCAGCCATCCCCCATTCTGATAAAGTACCCCTTACCCTCAAGCAAATCTTCACTCAGAACTTCACCATTCTCCGCTATGACGTCCCTAATCTAATGACTACCGTACAATAGAGAAGAAAAACGAACGAAATTACCACTCTTCATACGATACACTCCATCCAGACTAAAAAAGACACCACCACAGAAAATGGCAAATCTCCAAACGAAAACGACCTCAAAAACAAAAACCAATTCACCAAATATATGATATACAGACAAAGTCAATGCCCAGTAGAATGAAAATTTATTTATCAGCCGCACCTGCTACAAGATACAAACCAATAAAGCCAAAAAACTCTCCAAAAAACTCCATAGCATTTGCACGAAAACTTCTCCCCGTGTTTACTTTCCACATACGTACAAATAAAGTCCGTACATTTCGAGACGGCCACATACACATGCATAGACACTGATTAAACAGTTATCTGATATTATATATTCTTCATTCATGCACGTTCATTTCACACACACATACACGTTGAAACACATTTTTACATTAAATGTGCAAGTAAATATGTAAATAAAACACAACGTAGGTTACAAAATTACCATAACCTGAAAAAACAAAAATCGTCGGACATCAAACTTGTTTACTCGCAAAAACATCAACAAAATTTTTTAATGAGTGTAGCAAAACAGAATTGAAATAACCCTTTCTCGCCCAAAAAATACTCACAATAACCCACTACATGAAAATACTGGTATTTTACACCTTTGTGTTATAAAATTTGAGAGTTACCTAGCGTTAATATATTTAAATTTTTGTAATAAAAATTCAAAAAAGTCCTATACACATCAAAAAAAAGTCAAAAAAGTCCTATACACATTGAAAAATTACATACAATGCGTATGATGCATTCAAACAACGGCATCGAAATACTCGTACATATAAACGAAATTGTTATACACATATTCCGTGCCATTGGAAGCGCATTACACACAAATTATTATAACTATTCAATATGAATAACTTTTCACTTTACTTAAAAAACACACAAATTATTATCAATATTATTATTATTTATTTGTATGTTCACATATATTATGTGTTTATTATGATTCTCGCCTCACCACACCACTCGTCGTGACTATCTAAGTCACCCGAGTTCAAAATTGGTATTGTGATTCTCCCTTTTATTTTGGCGAGCCGTTGTTTGCGGTGTCGTATGTGGATTCTTGTATTTTTTAGAGTTTGTTATTTATCGTTATGGAAACCATATAGTATTGTCAAAAAGTTTTAGTTGTTTACAAATAATTGCATAAAAACTGTTAAAAATATAAAATAAATTATATAAACAATTGTGTATACTATATAAAAAAATTGTACGCGAATTTTAAAAATTAAAATGATGACGAGTGTAGATTTGTTTTTCGAAGATGAAATAGAGGAGGAACCAAACATTAACGTGGCCCAAATCAGAAAATCAATAAGAAATAAATCTGATCCATTTACACTTCCGAATAACAAGTACGAGTAAAATTGATTTTTTAAATATTTTTTTCCTGATGAATGATTATATAATTTGCAGATTTAGAGGTATTTTTCGAATAAATAAGGATGGGTTATCATATTTGCTGGATAAACTCGAAGTAAAGTTTAAACCATCCAGTTACACATCAAGTATCCCGCCGATATTGAAATTGTGCGCAGCGTTACGTTTTTTTGCGACTGGGAGCTACCAACAAAATATTGGAGATGATTTCAATATTGGTATGTCCCAATCTACAATTTCATTAGCAATAAAAGAAGTTGTAGACTTAATGGAGCAATATCTTTGTAATGAATGGATACAATTCGAAACGACTGAAGCGGATAAGCTGAATTGCAAAATCCATTTTATGACGAAATACAATATCCCTGGAGTGATTAGTTGTGTGGATGGGACGCACATAAAGATTATTGCGCCAAGCAAAGAGGAACGTCATTTATTCTACAATAGGAAAGGTTATTATAGTCTAAACACAATGGTTGTGAGTACTTAAAAAATTTAAAGTAGGTATACATATATAATTTTCAATATGACATTTTTTATATCCTCTAGGTATGTGACCATAATCTGAACATAAAATACGTAGATTCGAGACATCCTGGATCGAATCATGATTCATTTGTTTGGAATAACAGTGCTATTCATTTTTCAATGGCTGAAAATTATGAAAACGGAGATCGCAACAGCTTGCTTTTAGGTATGGTATAAATATATTTTACTCATATACTGTATGCATTTATATCTAAATAAAATTTATAAATTATTATTACAGGCGATTCCGGATATCCACTGCTACCTTACCTCATAACGCCATTTAAACAAGCAATACCAGAAAGTCGAGAAGCTCTATTTAACAAAGTGCACTCTTCTGCTCGGAACGTCGTAGAGCGGACCATTGGAGTATTAAAATCTCGATTTCGTTGTTTATTGGCTGCAAGAGAGCTACATTATAGCCCTGATAAGGCAAAACAAATAATAAATACGTGTTGTGTATTACATAACATGTGTCGATTTTATAAAGTCGATACAGAGGACGTCGAGGTATTTATTGAAGAAAATATTTTAGAATCTGATTACGCAGCTGAACAACCTGTTATAAACGTAAACATGTTACAGGAAGGAAAACGAGTTCGAGATCAAATTCTTAATTCATTATAAAATTTATTTCTTTTCTTGAACAATATATAAAAAATAATAATAATAATAATATAAAATTTCAATTTTTCATTTTTTCATGTTTTACAACATTATCACAATATTCCATAATAAAAATTTAAATTATAAAATAAAAAAAAAAAAGTTAAAAATAAAATTAATAATTATTTCAATATTTCAATATGTAAATCAGTTAGGTAGTTTTCGTTATCACTTTGTAATAAAATTGATTTAGTTTTCGGAATCGCTACAATTTTGAATGCCTAGTTTGCGCTCCTCGATTTCCAGTTTCCTCTTTTTTAATCGTAATTGCTCCAAATGTAACTTGTATGTGTTAAGCTCATGTTCTTGCTGCTTCTGAAATTGTTGTTCCAAAAGTTTCATTTTTTTTTCTTTTAATTCGTAAGTTTTTTTATAATAATATTGGATATTATTCGTGTTCTTTTCTATTTTTTTTAAAATACAAACGGTTTCATTATATTTGGAGGTTTGCGATTCTAAAAGTTGTAGGCGTTTGTCCTCTAATATTTCTTTCGCGTTTTGTTTAGGCCGTTTAATTTTGTTGGGACATTGATTTTCAATATTGAAATTGACCTGGTCTATTGGTGTATCGTTAACGAGTTGGGTTGTTGTGTGATTATTATCGTTTTTATTGCCTGAGCAACTATCATCGCTGGTTGATGGCAATAATGAAAAATGTATATCGTTTTCTAATACTAGATTTGTCTGTGTATGGGGTATTTCAACTATTCTTTTCACTCCAAAAGTTGCCCCACTCGGAGCGCCGGACTTCCTTAAGTTGAGTATAGCATCCACTTGATTTTCCAGTGAGCTCAAACAATGTTGCGAATAACGGCCACCTTCAGTTGCTGTAATTTCCGTATTATTTTTGCTTATTTTTTGTTTAATATTTCGTTTATAGTCGTTCCAAACCTAATTATAAATAAAGGCATATGTAAATGCTTCCCTAAAGTATAAGTATAATAAATACTTGCCTTCCTCCATTCCATGCTTTCTCTAATTGGCGGCCCCAAGCTATTCAGCACTACTGACAAATTTTTCCAAAATTCATTAACTGTTTGTTTGGTTTTTCCAACATCTGGAAAACCACGAGCAATATCCTGATTTTTTTCCATTTTCTTCAACAAGTTTGATAAACTGTTGAGTTGTGGTAATTTTTGGTTTATTTCTTATATGAAAGTAATACATTAATTATTAATGTTAAAATGTTAATAAAACTTTTTATTTCTAAAACCAAAAATACTTACAAGCTCTTGCCGTCCATGATGATTTTGAAAAAAAAAAACAAAATTACTTTGTCACTTGACTCTCACCACCATATTTTAGGTGAGCATATACGACATTAGACTCGCTTACTGTGAGAATTATAATACCAAAAATTCTATGCGGTAGTCGCCAAACGACACGCATGTGACGATCACTCGCTCACTGCGAAAATCATAATACCAAAATAGAATTATAGTGACGACTCGTCACTCGGTGACGAGTAAGTGAGATTCATAATATACCTATTAGTAATTAATTAATTAATTTAAACACATTTTAATTATTTACTGATTTATATAGAGGAGAGACAAAACACGTCTTTCCTCTACGACGTTCAATCGCCGACCTCCTACAAGTAGTGCCGTGTGGAATATTAAAAAATTGAGAGAGATGGGCAGTACACAAAGACAGAAAGGCTCTGGAAGGCCCAGAAAGACAACGCCACTGGAAGATCATTTCATAATATTACAATGTCGTCGGAACCGTTTTAAAACTTCATCGGACATAAGACGAGATGTTGAGCGAGCAACAAAAAAAAGAAATTTCACCCAGCTTAGTGAGAAAAAGACTTGTTAAAGCTGGTTTGAGAGCACTTAAACCAGTCCAGAAGCTTGAGTTCACATTACTAGTGAAAAAACAATTTTTGCTATGTGCTCAGGAGCATATTTCTTGGACTCCAGAGATGTGGAATGATGCGATTTTCCTCGATGAATCAAAATTCAAGCTGTATGTTGGGGATTGAAAAATTCTGGTAAAAAGAAAACCGGGCGAGAGGCTTGGCAACGAATGTCTTTTAAGACTTCCACCGAAAAAGGAAGGAATTATGGTCTGGAGATGCTTTTCTGGAAATGAAACCGCTCGATTGTGCTTCCTTAGTTCCAGCATTACAGCATCTGTTCATCTGCAGGTCTTACACAACGAATTTGAGCCTTCTGTTTTAAAGCTTTTTGGCGAGACTTGCAAATTTATTTTTCAACAGGTGACCGCTCCGTGCCATACCGCCAAAGTTGTGAGTTATTAATTTTGAATTGTAGATAGAAAAATTAGCTTTCAGATAAACATAAATATTTTGTTAAAATTTTTTTTTTTATCTCATCATTTAAAGGTAAAAAAGTACTTCGAAGAAAGAAGTATCGATGTGTTGAGCTGGCCCCCGTATAGTCCAGACTTAAATCCCATTGAAAATATTTAGTCTATAATGAAGCTAAAAGTAGCAAGAAAGCGCTCAGATTGATTCAAGCTTTAAACAATTTGTTGATGACGATTTGAGAATCCATACCTCCTACGACTTTGAAAAATTTATCAAATTCGATGAATCGGAGGTGTATTGCTATAATGAAACCAAATGGCGGTCCACTAAAACTTTAATATTAAAGATATAACTTCTATAAATCAATAAAAAACAAAAAAAAAATTAAAAATAAGTGTTTAATTTATTCCATTACTTTAACTCCAATCACCGTATTTTGAATATTTTGGCATTTTTCGGGGTTTTTCCTCTAAATTGCAGGTATATTTTTTATCAAAAAATTACGTCATACATGTATTTAAAATGAAAAAATAAGCAAATTGCGCTCAAAAGTTTTGTAATTTTAGCAAAAAATAGTCCAATTTGCAATAAAATATGTTTGCCCAATTTTTTTCCACAGCACTGTATATTACAATAAAATACACACTAAATAATTTCATAAATGATACAAGAAAAGCTTTATGTCTTGATATAGTAGACAGACATTTGGTCCAATATTGACTTTATATTTTAAAATTACTCCTTATGCCGTTATACAGAACATTTTAGAAGTAATGTACCTCTTCGCATACATATGTGGTTAAATGTTGCAAATTTCACGTTCCTGTAATAATACAGAGATAATCTTTTGGTAAGAGTTTGACACTGTTGATCGTGAAATCTTACTATGAAAGGTGTCCTATATAAATAATCATGAAATATATTTTCGGATTAATGATTGATTGATTACATTAAGAAATTTTAATTTATAATAATATTTTTAACAATTTAACAATTGTCATGGAAAATATAATTTAAAATTTATAATTCTTTGGTGCCGTACTGGATTTATTTATTGCTCAAATTATTAAATTAATTTATAGATGTGCGAAAACCACACCCACTATTCTCATCTTTACGTATAGAAGCTTCTGAAAATCTTTTGTTTACGAAGCGGCAGTTACAATAACCACTAAAGATACAACAACAATATTAATAACACGGGAGTGTATCTTTTTCTAACATACTTTTGTAAAGTTATAACCGTGTCTGGTGTTCAAATGAGAGTATTCCTCTTTTGCTGTCTTTTTACATATAGATCCGTTCACTGTTTAGTGTGAAGTATTCATAATGGACACCAAGATAGGATATCCGCGCAATGACAGTCTACTACTGGAACCGTTATTGAAATTGTCCTAGACATAAACATGTACTCCTATTTTACAATCATAGGCTGCGAATAATTTAGGTTATGTTTCAGTGGTTGACACTTAGGCCAATTTTGGCCCATTGTGATACCACGCATTCACGCCACATCAGTAACCCATTCACCTACTCACACAACTTCAGTATATCACCTACACATTGCAAGCTCCATGTCAACCTGTATATTGACGTGAACGGTGGGTCGGCGCTGAATTCGGCACTCCATCAGAATGTCTTAGTTGTGTTTATTAACATCACCGATTATATCGATGATGAAAATTCGATTTGCATCTAGCCTCTGATAGGATTCGTACCCAGTACCTCCCAGTCCAAGTGCCGAAGCTTTAACCACTGCACCACTTGTCCGGTCAAAGGGTTAATACAAAATGAATTATGCGATCAATGAAAAGGACCATGTTGGGAGCATAACTTAAAGTTTCTCCTCATTAAGCACTCTGTCGACAATTACTTCATTTATATCGTCAATAGTGAGATTGTAAAATCCCTCACCGCCAACTGCTTGTGCCAGGTTGATTATTTCAGTATACATTTGATTGGCCACATTTGATGGAGCAGTGCCTACAATTTTAACTCTATCGGTTGAGTATAGAAGATGTGACAGACACCATGAATGAAAAGCATCTGGAAGATTCAATCGATACAGTGAATTTACCCACACAAAAACTGCAAGAATTAAATTTTGCCGGTACATCTCAGAAACCCACACAAAATTTAGAATTTGGCGTAAAATGGTCGCAATCTAATATCAATTTATTGATTGCAGAATATGCCGCAAGAAAGGATAAATTTAGAAATCCAAAAATTAAAAAAAATGTTTTGTGGAAAGAAATACAATTAAAATTTTTAAATTTCCGTATAGAAATCGACACGGGCCAAATAAATAAAAAAATCGCCTATTTGAAAAAAAAAAACGTTATATTGGGAGTATGTATCATGGCAAAAAAGAAAGTAATAATATTGAAAAAGAAAGGAAGGAAATTATGAAATGAATTTTTGGATAAAATAATGATGCAAAATATTTTTTTTTATTTCCTATTACAATATTTCCTTGGACTTCATCAAATTCTTCATCAGCTTCTTCATCAGATGAAATATGATCATCAGGGTTGCCATCTTTTAACAAAATAAAATTATGTAGAACAGATTTTATTTTTTTAATTTTTTATTTATATTACGACTGAGTCTTGTACCCATTTAGTAATTTACATTGCATAATAAAGGATTTTGATTAGTCGGCGTAATCAAGTGATTATCTCCAGTTTCGTGTAACTCCTCCTCAGATTTTTCGATATAGTAAGTCTACTGACCTCTTGGTCGTGACAAGTCCAGTGGTTTGGTTCTTTGAATTCTTCTGGTTGGTGTGATAGTCAGCATACAGCGTATGTCCAGATTTTCATGCTAATGCAGACGTTGTAGGTATTTTGTTGAGTTGCCGTTTCGAATGTACCACGGTGCATTAACAATACATTGCATGATTTTATTTTGAGCTGTTTGTATGATTTTGATATTTGTCTTGTTACAACCCCAGAGTTGGCTACGATATGTCCATACAGGTTTCAGGATTTGTTTATATAGCAGCAGTTTGTTATGGATCACTAGTTCAGATTGTCTCCCTAAGAGGTAATGCATTTTTCTAAATTTTATGTTTAGTTCTCCTCTCTTCTTTTTTATGTGTTCCTTCCATCTAACTTTAGCATCTAAAGTCATGCCGAGATATTTAGCAGTATTTGCATGCGATGCGGTACTACTATCGAGTTTATCTTAATTGGTATATGATTAACTTTTAGATTTGTGAAGTTCACTTGGATTGTTTTTGCTTAATTTAATTTGATTTGCCATTTTTTGTCCAATTACATATCTGGTAAATAGCCTTCTGTAGTTTACCAGTGGAGTCATTGATGTTCTTTGCTGTTGCGAGTAGTGCCGTGTAATCGGCAAAAGTTTCCATTGCTGCTTCTGTAATTGGTATATCTCTAGTATGTTCCCTTGTGGTACTGCTGGTGTTATTCTTTTTAGTTGGGAGTATTCATTTTCATACTTTACTCGGAAGTGCCTCTCTGATATGAATGATTTTAAAATTTGAAAAAATTGCTCCGGAAAATCTCGATGAAGTTTGAATTCTAACCGCAGGTTCCATACTTTGTCGAATTATTGCGCAACATTAAGGAATATAGTTGAGCATATTTGTTTGTTTTCTAGGGATTACTCGATTACATCAGTAATTCGATGTACTTGTTCTATCGTAGAATCCTTTTCCCTAAACTCAAACTGATGTGAGGGGATACGAGTCGTTTCGATAGTTAGTTTTAGTCTTTTAAGAAGAACCTTTTCAAACAAATCGTCTCGATAATGTTGGTAGCAAAGAAATTGGCCTATATGAAGCTTTATCATTCGAAGGTTTCTTCGGCTTAAGTATCACAATTACTTCTGCAACTCTCCATTGTCTTGGTAACGTACCTTAGTTGAAATGCTGCATTCACATTATTCATGATTTCATTATTGATGTTACAGGTGTAATTTTTATTTCATCCTGTTTATTTATCGGGTCATATTTTCCTCTTCCGTTTGTTTGGGGGTAAGGTTGGAATGTTTCTTCAAGGTGATTTGTAAACAAATCTGCTTTTTGTTTAGCATTTCGAGCCCAATTTTCTTTATTTTTAATTGGAAGAACCTGAAATTTGGGTCATTTAAGATTCTTAGTTTCCATAATGAATAATAAGTATCTTTTTGCTCAGTTAGAGCGCAGAGGTATTTATTAACTGACTGATTTTTATCTTTTATTAGGTACTTTAATTTGTTACATAAACGTTTAAATACCTCTTGTTTTCCGGGTTTCAATGTTTTTGCCATTTCTTCCGTGCTTGTCTTTTATTTTTAAGAAGTTCTCTCACTTCCTCTGGATTGCTAGTATTGCGCTTCCTTTAGCAGTCGATCAAGATTTTCTTCTACTCGTTTTTGAAACTAGTTTGTTTAGATTTCTCAGTATGTCCTGTAAAACAACATCCACTTTTAACTGTTTCTACTCTGTAAAGCTCTGTACTGTAAGTAAAGTTTTCATTCACTCTTTCTCTTTGTATGTTAAAATTAGGAGTTGACGATTTAAGTAGTAGCAGTACTTTCGGTGTTTATAGTATTTTTATAGATCGTGCATTTCTTGGTGTATCTGGTTTCCGTGATTTATCTCTCATTTTTTGTAGTTCTACTGCTACTTCATATCCTCTGTAGTTAGCTAGATGCTGGCCATTACAGTTGATACACTTCGGTGTCGTATTTCGGGGAACTGTGCAGTCGTCTATACATTTTTAATTGCAAAATTTATATTGTTAGAGTCAATATATTTTAGTCACCTAAATTTGCCTTTTAATGGACCAAATGCTCCTCAAAACTAAGTTTCGTATTATAGATGATCTGCTGCTTTGGTAGATGTTCATTATCTCTAAAGGGGGTAATTAAAAAATTACATGCACCGTAGGCAGAATCACCCATCAAATGGGATTCTGGCTTTATTGGTGGATTTTCGGTTTCCAAAAATTTATAAATTGGAGAGCTTTTAAATACCTTTGCGTCATCCACTCAGCCTGGCATTCCAACAAACACATCTCTAAAAACCATGGTGTGGTCACAAATACCTTTAAAAACTTACACAAGCTTACCTTACATAATTCATAAAACTTACCCTGTAATATGATCGAATGGAAAACTTTTCGATTATAACCCTTTTTCAACCAGGAAAATAAAAAAATTGGCTCAATTTTAGTCCAACCCACACAAATGTGTGAGTAAAAAACCATGGTATGTAATGGCATTGTTGATAAAAAATTTCGCTTGATTTGAAGTAAAACCAACACAATTGCGTATATAGATTTAGTTTTTTTTTCGGACGAAAATAAGTTAAAAAGGAATTCACAAATGTGTAAGTTGGTTCAAAAAACATACAAAACTAATTTTTTGACATGTTACTTTTGCCCTACCCGCACAATTGTGTTAGTAAAACACTAAAGGGATAATTATCGATTGGGTTATTCTTTGGTTGCTTTATTGCTATATGGCATCCATCGATAGCACAAACTATACCGGGGATACAAGATTAAATCTCAAAAATCTGAAAAATAAAAGAAATATGTTGGTAAAAAACAATTGCATCAGAAGTTAAAAATACAACTCTTTACATAAGAGATTTTGGTTTGCCCCTCGAGGTTTGGAAACTTAATGCATTTGAGTGTGGCAATTAGTTCAACAGGTTCTTTAAAAATGTAATGTCCCGTGCTGGATGCCATTTCAAACCGATCGCTCACTGGTAAAAATGAATTCTGCTTACTGAGCGATATTTCAAAACAGTGATTTTTTCTGTTTTGAAATATATCTGTTTTTTTTTTTTTTTTGAATGGTTATACTCTTCATTACAGCGGCCATCAGAACGGAGGAGAATTTAGAGTTGGCTTCCTCATCCATCGGCGCGTGAAGCATCATATTATCGATTTCCGCCCTGTCAGACTTCGTACGAAGAAATTTAACATCACGATCGTTAATGTACATGCACCCACCGAAGATAAATCGGATGACATCAAAGATTTATTCTTTCTCGAGTTAGAGGAAGTCATCAATAACATACCGCACCACGACATTAAAATCATCGTGGGCGACTTTAATTCAAAAATCGGTAGGAGTGCAGAAGATACATCGCACATCGGTCTTAACAGCTTGCATCTAACTAGTAACAACAACGGACAACGCGTCAGCGATCTGGCATTAATGAACAACTTAGTTGTATCAAGTACGTTTTTCGTACGGAAAACCAAATCGATCACGTCATGGTGTCTAAGAGACACTCCACCAGCATATCTGACGTTAGATCTTACAGAGGTGCCATGATGTACAGCGGTTATGTGCTTGTCATATTTAAATATAGTGCAAACTGTCATCTACGTTCAATAGACAAGCACAAAAAACGTTCGATGGAATTTCGATGCTCTAAAAGACCAAGCGTTACTGCAGAGTTACCAATCAGCTGTCACTAACTATCTAGAGCAGCCCAGCAACAAAAAAGCATCCATCCATTCCTTCTAGCATCTAGGAGCAGTGGCACACTATACAGTCAGCCATAACCACTGCGGCGCGAAACACTATCGGAAGGAAACCGCTGAGATCCCGCAATGATTGATTCGATGATCAATGCCGCCTGGTTGTCGAAAATAAACGAAAGCTTCGTGAAAAATGGTTGGCCCGTAACACTAGAAGCACTCAAGCAGAATATTTCCGCGCCACGAAAGCTACGATTAAATAAAGGATTTTCCAATAGGAATGATACAATTTAAAAATTAAAAAAAACACAAATTATTCAGTGAGACCAAACATTTTTTTATTTGAAAGGTTACATTTGCCATTGTATGTATGGAAAATAATATCATTCAAATGACCTCCACGACTTCTCCGTACGTACGTCTGTCAACCCAATTTATTATCACGTTATCACATAAATTTGGCTGTATTTCATCAATAGCACGTTCAATGTTGATTTTTAATTGCTCAATTGTTGTTGGATTGCAGCATAAACTTGTGACTTAACATATCCCCAAAGAAAGAAATCACAAGGTGTTAAATTTCATGACCTGGGAGGATAATCAACTTGACCAAATCTTGAGATAATTTCATTACCAAATTTTGTTTTCAATAAATCGATTGTTCAGGTGAGCTGTGTGACAGCTGGCATCGTCTTATTAAAACCACATATCTTCCAGATTATTCTTAACAACAGCAGGAAACCCAAATCTTTTCTTAAAATTCTCCATGTTGTTATTTGAGAACGATTTAATTGTTGAGAACGACGTGGAACCGATAAATTTTGATTTTCTCTTACACTTGCTGCTACCAAATCAATATTCTCTTGTGTGCGTGCAATTCTTTGTCGTATTGGTACTCTTGTATCGTATAAAGAAAATTCACTTTCAAATACTACTTCGCCTACAATACGAATTACCTACATTCGACAATACGAATAGTGAGTCTATTAACTGAATAATGTCGTCCATAAATTCTTCTTAAACTTCTCTCTGTATTCACAAATGAGCACTGATTTTGATAAAACAATTTAACAATTTCTGAATGTTATTGAGGAGGTCATTCATTGAAAGCATTCCAAGCGGAAGTAGGAAATTCAAGGGATTGTTTTACTAAAGCCAGGAATCTCACTAAAGTCTTCCACCTAAGAAGTACAGCCATCAAAGAGGGGAATGAAGAGTTGAGAACAAATGTGACAGATGTTCTCTCAGTATGGCAAACCTATTTTCAAAATCTGCTAATTCGAAATGACGAAGTAAACCTCATTAGAGCAATAGCTCCTCCAGGTGAAGAGGTCTTTGTCGAATATCCCACAGTGGAGGAAGTAGATGCAGCTCATATGTCCGTTGCAGACCGCGCTCATATGTCCGTTGCATAAAAAAGGCGACCATCTTCAATGTGGAAACTATCGTGGTATTGCTCTATTGAACACTGATTACAAAGTGTTGGCCAATGTTGTACTTGCCAGACTCTCCCTTTCGCCGAAAACATCATTCAACCAGTGTTTCACCATGAGGATGATCTTAGAAAAATGTTGGGAGTACAACATAACCATACATCAACTATATATAGATAGACTTTTCACAGGCATATGACAGTATAAACCGCGACAATCTTTGGGCCGCGCTCATATGCCTAGGAATTCTAAAGAAACTCGTTTCGCCGTGTAAATTAACAACGTCTGGGTCTGTATGTAGAATCGTAATCGAAGGAACTGTGTCAGACTTCTTTGAAATAACATCTGGTGTTCGACAGGTAAATGCACTCGCGCCTGTGCTGTTCAATTTGGCGCTTGAGTACGTAGTGAGGAAAAACAACATCGAAACCGCGCGCTGTATATTTAATAAATCAGGGTAAATTCTTGGATATGCAGATGATATCGTGCTTCTTGGCCGAAGACCTAGCAATATCAAAGACAGTTTCATACCGCTCGATCGCTGCGCAAGAAGACTTGGTTTGAAGGTGAACAGTATAGCAAAACCAAATGTGCATCAACACCCTGCAACATCTCCATGGTAAATCTCGGAATTGGCGACCATAACTTTGATAGCGTTGAAAACTTTAAATACTTCGGGTCAGTTATAACATCATCGACAGACATGCAGGCAAAGCCCGAATCGCTGCCGCACAACGAGTTTTTTATGCCCAATCAAAATTATTGCGATCTAGACATCTATCGCAGTCGTGCAAGCTCGCAATTCATAAAGCACTCATAAAAAACATTTTTATTTTATTTAATCTGTCTAAAATCGAAATTACGTCTATAAAAAATTAGTTTGGACACTCGCGTAAATTTCTGTCCAAATTATAAAAGTGTCCAACAATTTAAAAGTGTCCAGAAACTGCATACCGGTTGTAAATACGTTTGTGTGTGAAATGAATTAACACTTGTTTTTAATAAATGGGATGAAAATCGGTTAAATTTGCATTGATTTTCAAATTTAAATTTTGTTGTTTTTAAATTATGCAGTACTATGCTGGGTAATAACCCACCCAAGACTGCGCTAAATGTAGTAAATTACTGCATTCAGTGAGATCAAAAAATTTCTAGTCAATAGAAACAATTTCATTAATTTTTGTTTATTATTGTAATTGTTTTTGTTACAAGACGCTTGTTTACAATAACATCGCGAACAAAAATTAATTATATTATGACGTATTTAGAAATAGTTGTAAAACTTGCATTATATTCCTGTTTTTCAATTATTGGTCACCGTTCTGCCTGCGGTAACCACCTATTCCAAACATTTTATGTATATTTGCATTTGATTAAAAACATGTACGTGGCCATCGATACGATTTTTAATTAATTGTTTTGAATTTTTGAATTTCAATTCAACTAAATTATGCTTTAGTGTATGCATACATACGAGTACACATATAACATATGATATTGGTGGGTTAATCATTCCATTCTAGTTTTATAAAAAACTATATATGTTTCAACATTTTTATGTGCTGTTTAAAAATAAAGGGTAGCTAGCCAATGGGTAACAAATGAAAAACATAACCGCAAATCGATTCAATTATTTTGTTGCTCTATTTCGGGGTTAAATTTTATATTTTGTGTGCGCCAAATCAATTGAGATTGATTATAGGTCATTTGTTTATGAAAGGGTTCATTTGAAATATTATTTAATTATTTCTATTTGATTGGTCATTAATTATAAAAGCAACTTAAGTATTAAATAAAATTGATACTATTTATTTATCACAACTACATATTTATAAATCCTTTTACAACTATATTATATATCCTTCTCTTTGTTATTCAGACAAATTTAGACGATTACCTTAGAAGATATCTTTAAAGTAAAACTTAATCATTCCCAATTCCCAATACAACTGAGGTATGGTTGACTGTATCTATATCATACTCCAAATGTTGCATATTTTCTTTTGCATTTTTCGTGGGTTCTGTGTGGTTATACTATTGATGGAGTTGTCTGCCGGTATCAACAATTTACGTGATAAAAACACGATTTTATTCAGGTAACATCCAAATTGGATCTAAGTTTTCCTATATTAATAAAAATCAATTGGCGCATGTATGACTGATCATCACTTGGGAACGGCTAGGCCGATTTAGCTGATTTTATTTTTGTTGTGTTCGTAATTACCAGGACAATGTTTTTTATGAAAGAAAATGTTCGAAAAATCTACCGGAAAACTTGGAAAATTTGGAAAATAGAAATACAATGTTTTGTACGGGATTTTGCACTATCCGATCCAGATGGTCTTTTATAAGAGAAAAATTGGAAAATCTGAGTGGAAAACTCGGAAACTTCCGGATAAAACTGGAGAATAGCTCGATTTGGCTCAATCTTATTTTGCTGTGTTTCCAATTTTTAGGAATTGAAACTGGTTCTGGTTCTTACGAAAGAAAACCCACCGAAAAAGTCGGAAAACCGAAAAATGATGTGGTGTACGGGATTTTGCACGTATCCGATCCAAATGATCTTTGGAAGGAGAAAAATTAAAAAAAATCTGAGTGAAAAACTCGGAAACTTCCGAAAAAAGTTGAAGAAAATTGAATTTTTTTTTCTAGCGCATCAGTTGAGAACGGTTAGATTTGGCTCAATATTTTTTGATCGAGAATTTGGACGAGAGCGGCAATACGATCGAAATGCTCTGAGTCAATCTGCACGGACAAAAGTCCAACTTTTGATAATCAGCAGCAGAAAACCGCGTACGACACATTGATGATAGAAGTTAACGTCGGCTACCGAGGAATCTTCTTCCTCGATGTACCAGACGGAACTGGCAAAACGTTTATAATTTCATTGTTTTTAGCTTCGATTTCCGCACAGAGTCAAATAACACTGGGAGTAGCATCATCTGGGATCGCTGCCACATTGTTAGAAAGAGGACGGACAGCTCATTCTGTACTCAATATGCCCCTGAATTTGCAAACGATAGATAAACCGGCGTGCAACATTTCCATAAATCAGCAATGGTGAAAGTATTACAGACTTGCAAAATAATCATTTGGAATTCAGGACCTCTTTAAAAGTACGATGATTCTGCTGCCCGGCTATTTTCGCCAAACGCTGCCAGTCATTCCAAAATCAACAGATGAAATAAATCCCTGCTTGAAGACATCGAATTTATGGAAATACGTGAAAACTCTCAAATTAACAACGAATATGCGAGTCGCGTTACAAAATTATGAATCGGCGGACGTGTTTTCAAAACAATTAGTAGACATTGGCAATGGACAAATTCAGGTTGACGCTTCGACGGGCCTCATTTCTTTTTCACCTAATTTTTGTCAATTCACAACCTCTAAAGAAGAATTGATCACGAAAGTGTTCCCGAATATTGGTGCAAATCATAAAAACCATGCTTGATTGAGCGGGCGAGCCATTTTGGCAGCAAGAAATAAGGACGTAGGCGATTTGAATATAAAAATTCAAAGTCAAATTGTTGGCCAATTGCATTCATTTAAGTCGATCGATTCCATTACAGATCCAAATGAAGTCGTTAATTATCCAATTGAATTTATTAGATTTGCCAGGAATGCCGCCGCACAATTTGCAGCTCAAGATCGGATCGGTGATTGATAATCATGTTATGCAACCTGAACCAACCAAAACTATGCAATGGAAGAAGACTCACTGTTAAGAAGCTGATGAACAACGTGATTGAAGCAATGACAATCACATAGGAAAGTTCAAAGGCGAAATGTTCTGATTCCAAAATACCATTGGTTCCAATCGACTTACCGTTTCAATTTAAGCGTGTTCAGTTTCCGGTTCGACTTGCATTCGCAATGACGATTAATAAATCACAAGACTAATCGTTGTAAATGTGTGGAATAAACCTTGAATTGTCGCGTTTTTCCATGGGCAGTTGTACGTGGCGGGCTCGAGAGTAGATAAACTATCAGCGCTATTCGTTTTCTCTCCGGACAGAAAGGCAAAAATATCGTTCATTACCAAGCGTTACGATGAACGTATTACTAATTGGCTGCCGAGGTCATGAGATTTGATAACTCTCGATTCCTTTCAGAAAGGTTATTTAAAGTCACCTGATTATGCTGATAAACCAGCAAAGAAGCTTTGCGGATTATTGATTTAAAAAAACAATAATTTAAATAACAAATAATCTGGCAAATTTCAATTTTGGCTATTTTTTTTCCTGGGAATGAGCTTAGGAAAAGGATTATATTATGAAATTAGTGACATGTTCGAATCCGAGAGATGCGTCCTCTGAATCAAGGGACGCATTCTTTTGCGTTCCTGTACCATTCATCTGATTGCGATGAAACGTTGATGATGGATTAGGTGCATGCACGCGAAGGTTTCTGAGTTGGTAAATTTAGGACTGGGACCTGGGTCTAGAGGCATCGGTAAAATGTTTTTCTAAAATTTCAATTTTTGATGCTTCCAGTGATGCTTCCGATACTGAATTCAGTACCTGATGAATTGATGTCATATACGATTGCAAGTACAGTAACCACCGGAATTGCCTGCAACATATCCGTAATTCATAGTAATTTTAATTTCTCTCGTGCAACGCCAGGTAATTCAGCTATATAGTTCTAAAATATATTCGATTACACTTTTACAACAAATATCAAAGCATTTATATGGCGTTTACTTTCTTTTGCATAATAAAATAAAGTATAGTAATTATGAAAAAATTTTATCTCTAGATTTTTGCATATTTACATTTCGTTATATCATTATATGAAGTTAAAAAAATAACTTTTTAAAAAATCTTTGTATGTGCGTTCGTGCAGACTAAATGTTTGTGTCCTCTCTACAGTCCAGACGGTTTGTCTGATCGGGGTGAAACTTTATAAAATAGCTTTTTTAGGCCCTGTACAGCCCACATGGATTGATTATGAAATATATGAATTATGAGAAAGTCGACTATGAACTAACAGATTCTAGATTAAATTTGCAATATAAACAATTTGTACATTTTGCACATTATAAATGACGATTTTTGGCAAAACCTATATTCAGCACAGATGAATTGACTGATCGGGCTGACACTTCATGACCGCAAGTTCAGTTGCTCAAGTAAATCTCCATGTGGATCTGAAAAAATTAAACTCATCTATAATAAGTAAAAGAAGTCGTTAAAAGCTCCGATTTAGTTGTTTCGCCACGATCCTTTGAGAAGAAATTAGAAGTGATATTCTCACAAGAGAGGACCGGGTGAAAAAGGCTGTTCTGAACCCTGAATATGTTAACTGTATCACAAATAGTTAAAATATTCGGGAAGGTGACTGGGTGTAATTCGATGTATTGAACTTAATCCCATCTCTCCGGTTCCCAACCACCGCAGCATGTTCTAACCTTGAAGTAATTGCGATAAGAGAGACCACAGGCTGGTTGAGTTGTAATGTAACATCTGAAAGTAATACCCGCATTTTTACGGACAATTAGGTTTCGATATTTCTTACGTCGAAACAGCCCTCATTTGTGTCCGTCCTATTAACGAAACTGTACATCAGTTCAACATCCGGTTGATGGAAGTGCTAAGGCATTTCAATATTTCGGTAGAATTTTAGGGCAGGAGGTACAATCTATTTCATCTCACTTCGCTCAAGCATACGTTGAAATGCCGTTCGTTTAGTTGAAACTTATGCTGCAGGAGGAACCTATGAGACTTACAACCGAGAGATGGCTTAATAGCGATAGATAATCACAAAACCTGCCAAGATCCAGACAGCTGATTTCCCTGCGAACACTTGATATTAGCGTGTTTTTGCTTTTCAGATTTTTGGTTAAAGCGCCTTCAAAAAGGTAGTTCTGTCTAAAACTTATTTATATGGATTGTCTTCTAATTGTTGATCAAAATTTCTTCGGTTTCGATTGCTTTCGTTATTTGACTGAAATATCTTTGACTGGTATTCTCGGTGCCGATCCAAATTTGACTTAAATCGGGAAAAAATACTAAGTTCCATTAGGTATGGCTATTTTCCAGATTTTTATTGAAAAATCGACAAATCCAATCCCTAAATAGTTTCAATTTCTACACACCGAATTTTGCTATAATTTGGTTAATAAATGAAATCGTCCCAAACTCTTGTTGAATTTAAAAGTTTGACAGTCGGTTAAGAAATATCTCCACTTAAAAATATCAAACCTCAGAATTTCAACAATTCAGTCGTAAATACCAGATTGGATCGAACTTATGGTTATATACAATTGCCATGGCCAAATTCCACAATATTGTCCAACAGTTAATACAATTATAACTAGATCAAATTCTATTTATATATGCCAAATTCCACTCTACATAGTCATATCTCAGAACTTCATTTTCAGTTTTACTCAACATGGCAAAATTCCAGAACCAAAGTTCTAGAAGTATGAAAATTAAGAGTTTTAAAGGAACTGGATTCTGACTAATCAAGAATCTGAAAACCAGAATTTGTTCTTTTTTAATCGATATCTTAAATTCAAAAATTTTGATTTTCGAGATTTTGATTTCTGGGTTTTTGAAATCCGCCATTACGAGGGTACCCCGTTATTAAAACAGAGACGAGTTACTTTTTCCGGTGCCCCGGAATGCGCCCATAATAAATACGTATGATTTACAAGACCTGTTCAATATTGTATTAACAGATGTCACCAATGCAATCTTGAACAGGTCTTCTATATTAAATTATATATATACATATCCCTTTTCCAGCCAGACAATTTTTTTTCCTAAATTTAAATCTACCGTATACACAAATGTGTATGTCAATAACCATAGTTTCTAATGGTTTTTGTTTTTTTCATGATTCTCGTTCGTAACATACACAATTGTGATCGCAGGCCGGAAAAGTGATATCCAAATGTGTGTGCTATATCGGCTTTAACGGACATTTATTTAAATGACGTAATTTTATGTACATGTAGATTTTGCATTTGAATTATACAAAAGTATATAACCGCATGTGTTCAGCTCCCTAACAACATTATTTTAATACCGTTTTAATTAAGTATTTTTTGCTCATCGGGTAATGTTGCATAGTGATTACATCTTCCTCCATTACACTTCACCACAAACCTTTTTGTTTTGTTTTATACCACAGTTAGCAAAAAAATATTACTAAAGCTACTGAAAAGGATGCAGATTTTATTTTTATTATTAGAATATCTGTAAGATGTGATAACTGAGATGAAAAAATGTGAAGCAAAAAAATATTCTCTATGTTTCAGCAGACAATTGAGATTATTTCTGGAAAACAATATTTCATCAAAATCGGATAATCCGAACAACAAACTTTATTTTTTTCCGTTTTATACCGAAAAGATTTTTACTGTGTGTTAAAAAAATATATATAAAATGGGTCGGTTGCAGAACATGTAACTAAAAGTGAAATTTAAAATCTTTTATTGTAATAATTTTCTCAACTTGATTAAATGGACCAACACAATACATAAATGTCGTGGAGGTTAAGGTATTTCAAGCTTGGCATGTCGATTTTTAATTGCGACTATTTTGCTTATTTCTGAATGTACTTCTGAACTTTGGGTATCATCAAAATTACCGAAAATTTCTCATTAAAACGACAAATTCTTCAAAAAATGTTCAGATTTATCATTCACGAATCCATCCCCAAATTATTCAGTACAAACTACAAATTATTTTAAAAATTTTATTTGCCTAAATTTATTATTTAATTGTGAGGAATAATGTATCGATTTATGAGGTCACGATTGCTCACGGGCAGTACAATTATTAAGATGAACGCTGTAATAACCATATTGAGTTGATAACCCCTGAATATTAGTTGGTAAATATTAATAAATGTTTACCTAACTCTCTAAAATCATCCAATTTTTTGTGTATCTAGATTTAAAACTAAAAACTTATACATAGTAGTTCAAGTAGCACAATTTAGCGCTCAATAGCGCATAAACACCACATACATGGAGCGCTCAATTTTCTATTCAAATTGATGCAACCAATTTCATGTTATTGAGATTAGAGGTATATTATACCATCCATAAGAAGTCGTTTTGGGATGAAATTTTTTGTCTAATGCGAAAGTGATTCCGGATGCATATGGAATTTTCTCTTGTTTACTGGAAAGACACTAAGGATAGATATCATTATTCAGAATATAAGACCTCATCACGTATTGTCCTTGAATTGACCCATGAACTCTTAGACCTTGGATATCGAAACCATGTGGATAACTGGTACACTAATATTAACCTTGCTGAAAAGTTTTGTGCTCATCAAACCGATTTAGTTGGCACAATGAGAAATAAGGTTGGAATTCCATCAGAAATAAAAAACTCTTATTTAAGGAAAGGAGAAAACATAGAGAGGTATAATAAATAAACTGATGATAATTAAATGGCGAGATAAAAAAATATTTCGATGCTTTGTGCAATACATGACGGTAGTATGATAGAAATAGAGAGAAATAATAAAATTAAGAAGAAAAGCGTCTGTAGTTTATGATTATAACAAGGCAAGAAAAAGACTAAAAAATAGTACAAGAAAATTTTTCTACAAATTGCTGGATATTATTTTTACGAACTCTTATTTGATATGTAAAAAATGTCATGGAGAATTAAAACGTATTGGCTTCTTATTGGAATTTATCGAAAAACTATTAAACTACATTCTGATAGTTCATCAAATATTTATTTATTTATTTACTGATACATATTTTGTGAACGCCGCATCTCAATTGAACATAACAAGCTCATTCGTTTAAGGTATGTGGCTCATGATTAATACCAAAACTTTCGATGTACGTAAATATTCCACCGGGCGGCGCCGCTTCACTCCAGTAACAACAATATAATTTACAACTTCTCTCGAATGGTAATTTTAAGCCAGATGAAGTTATTTGCTTTTTAAACACTATATTTTCATTTTTGTATAAAAAAAATTCAAAAATATATACAATATCTGATGTATGAATTTTTGACTTATTGATGATACACGTGTAAGAATCACAACAATCAGTTTCGAACGGATGAGATTACTGATTTTGAAAAAAATCAGCCTTCTCATCAGGTCGCGACGACTGACGTTGCATATTTACATTGGAATATTGTCTATATATAGAACAATACCATGTAGTTGTACTACTACCGGATTACTGCATAGCGTACGAAATTCGTTTCTTTCACATTTCTCATCTAAACTCATCTAAACGTTCTAAACTGATTGTTGTGATTCCTACACGTTTATTATCTATAAGTCAAAAATTCAAATTTATCCGCGGTCCAGCGTTAATGGAAAGAAAAGTATGTGGTGATTGGAAAGTTGATTGTGTATAAGTAAGTGTCGATTAACATAGTTGTTGTCATACAGATTGATGCTAAATAGAAGAATTTCCTACGGTTGTGTATTTAATTCGAGTGCTGAAAATAAACCAATATACGGAACAATCTCAAACACCATTACAATCGAAAAACCAAAATAAAATCTGATATTTGCCTAACACGAAAGTCAAAGCTGTAGTACGCTATGGTAAATACGTCTCAACTTGGTCGCCCAACATCAACTAACTACACCTTTACGATTACTTGTAAAGCTTTTTCGTGACATAGTACCAAGTACAAAAGCAAAATCAAATCCTACACTTAGATGTTCATACTGTTCGAAAAAAGGAATATTAGAAGAGAATCCAGATATTGGTGTCCAACATGCAAGGTAGCATTATGTATCGCACCTTGATTTCA
The DNA here is from genome assembly GCA_947310385.1 of Nephrotoma appendiculata. NCBI lineage: Eukaryota > Metazoa > Arthropoda > Insecta > Diptera > Tipulidae > Nephrotoma > Nephrotoma appendiculata. The sequence continues at coordinate 110,860,115 of OX371225.1, forward strand.
CCACAAAATTTCTGATGTCAAATTTGTGCCGATTTCTCAACGATTTTTCGGAATGTTAGTGCATTCAGCGTGTTGTGACATTCCGAAAAATCGTTGACATGTTGTTGTTTTTCAGCTAGAAAGAAAAATTTAAACAAACGCGCCGAATGCACTAACATTCCGAAAAATCGTTGACAAATCGAATGCAATTGTTTTTTTCGGCACAAATTTGATATTGGAAATTTTGTGAATTGAATTCGGCTTTCGTCACTCGAACATTTACCTCGTTAAGAGGTTTTTTTTTGATATCAATAATTTTGACACAGCAAATTGAAAATTAATTGAATTGAGATTCGTTTTATTGTTGTCAGTCAAAACAGTTCACACACGCTCGATAGCACACAAGTGGAAAATGTAATTTATCCGATTTGATTAGTTTTAAGTTTGGTAGATGGGTGGGAAATGAAGATAGTTCTTGCGATAAGTGCAACAATCCACTGAAAAGTCAGTGTTAATTTGAGAATATTTTCACTTGTCATTGCCGATCAATACTACGTGAAAATTAATAGTCTACAATTTTCTTCTGTACCTCAGACAGAATTAAGCTTTGGAAATAAAAGATTTGTTTTGTCAAGTGCCATTTTCCATCATGGCACAGAATTAAAAGAAGGCCATTACGCAGTAATTTTGAGAAAGAATGAAAACTTTTTTGGAGCAGATGATGGCGTCATCTCACCATGCTCTTGGCCTCGATATAGTAAAGACTTATATTATCTTTTTTATGTTGAAAAGTAGGGTCAGGTCTCATCATTAGGTAGTTTTTTTATTATGTTCAGCATGATAGCCTACGTTCTGGTGTACTGTTTCTGGTGTGTGGTAGACGATTCTATTTCTTTATTTTGCATGCATTTTTTCAATCTTCATTTTGTAGTATTTTAGTAGATTTTATTTCAGAATCATTTACCACATGCCACAAACAGGTCATGCCGGATGTGATCTTATTACGCATCCGGTTCTCGTAGGCTATCGGCTGAACATTTGTAGTTTAGTTTTTAGTGCATGTTACAGAGTAGTAAAAATTTAGATCAGATGCATGTGTTTTTGGTAGAAATTCGATTGAGTAATTCAACAATTTTTTTTGCATGTTTCTTGCTGTTTTGTCACTAACCGCATTCGGCTACCATTCATTTTTGATCCCTTAAACAATACAATAAAATATACATATTTTAGCGTGTTAGTTGGAAACAAAAATTAATGGTAGCTACTCTCTCGCTGACATTCCATCTTCATGCGATGGGAGGAGAGATAAGATCTATTGTTTAGAGAAATCATCATAAAGATTAAAAAAATATCGATTTTATGCAAGGAGACTGTCAAATGTTCAATGTTTTTGGTGATTTTTTCGATCAAATCAATTTGTCAGTTGTTTCATTTTTTGTTTTGAAAAAAGGGTCACTGGTAAAAATTCTCTTAGAACTGATAATAATATGATGTATTTATATTTGTTTCATTGTAATACGTTGATTCACTATCATTATGAACCGCAACGGACCGATATTAGGGTGCATTTGAGCCAAAAAATGAAATTTGGCAAAAAATTAGGGTGGCTTTTAAGTTATGGAGCTCAATATCTAAAATATACGAGTTTTCTGGGACAAACGGTTGACGTCATATTGTAGGTGAGAGAGATTTGTGGCTAACAATCCTGAAAATATGAACCAAAAGTCTTGGGCTAATTTTTTAGCAATTCGGCCGAGTGTGGCCGGCCGATTTGGCCTTTTTCAGTTTTTTGGCCAAAATGACCCTACTTTTTTGAATTTTTTTTTTATATGCTATTTGATAGCTGGCGCCAATACCTTTCCAATGATATGCATATGTCCGGGGTATGTCAAATAGGTTCAGCGCTGTCTGTGTGGCCAAAAATGGCCGTTCAGAGGCCGGCCGCAGCCAACATGGCAGCCAAATCAAAAAGTTGTAGAACAAAAGTTGCTTAGTTTTTCAAGTATACAAACCCTGAAAATATGATATCAAATAAAAGAAGTACGGACAAACAAACAAACAAACAAATACCAAAGCAAGATTAGATGGTGACGTCATAGGAACATTTCGAAATGTCATAACTTTGGTCAAAATCATCCGTTTTGGACGTTTGAGGTGTCGTTGAATTGGTTTTGACTCTACAATCATAATTTGCTACTTAAAAAATAATTGGAGCAGTTATACCCGAAAAACTGATTTTTTGGGGCAATTTTCGGAAGGTCATTTCTCCGCTCAATGTTGGTAGAAATTCAGGCGTTTATACATTATTTGGGTCTACTTTTGAAGACCTTTCCAATGGTATATAACATGATCCCGGCGGCCTCAAAGCGAAAAAGTTCGAAACTAACTGTATATATATACGAGTTCGTCTTCCAGCACAGTAGGTGCTTTCGTCACTCGTTTGGACTGCCGTCCAAAGTGATAATTGGTTAAGCGAAATAGAATGTTAATTGATTCCTGAAAATTGAGACATAAACTGAGTCGAAAGTAGTGGTGGTACAACATGCCGCCCCAGTATAGGAACGAAGCACACATTTTGCAAAAAGTGTGAATGCAGCCAAAACTGCTATACAAATTTTGAATAACTAAATATATTAGGACAAAATTTCATCAGTACATATGGAGGTACAGATAAACAATTTTTTAATATTTTCAAAGCAAATTTTTTTTATTTAAACAGACAACGAAATCTTTTATATTGAAGTTTATTTTAACAATCAATTTATCCTTTATTTTATAATTTTATTAAATATATTTACTTATACATATTATAGGTTAAAACCAATTTAATTCAAGACGATTCGATAATCTTATGTTTAAATTAACAGTTTTCTCAATACTAATTATTTCATAAAGCAAGTTTAAATAGTTAATTAACACAAATTAGAACGTCAATAAGAAATGTCACATTGTTTGTAAACGCAGTAAATTGAATAAAAGTTAAACATACGTCTGCTTTAAAAATAAAAATACTAAACATTGTACGTTCATTTTTCTAGCAATCGAAATAAATTATATCGATTTTTTCCGCTAAAATTTGCCCTTGGTTCCTATACAGGGCGTCAATTCGCGTTCCGTGAAATAATGAATATGAAAAGTTTTTTTCATTAGCAATCGAGTAGGTTTGCATTCCCCATAAGAAATTTTGATTTCACACAGTAAAATTTAAAATTTACGTGCGTATAATTCAAGCTACTAGATTGCCAATGAAAAAAACTTTTCATTTTCATTATTTCACGGAACCCGAATTGACTCCCAGGTTAGGTTTTCCTCGTCCTTTAAAGAGCATTGAAAAGGTTTTCTTGTTTATATACGGCCTCAAAGTTAAACAGTCAACTACCGTTTTATGTTATCAACGCCCAACCTTTTACACCGTAACATAATTTTGCCGTCTGTTAAAGGAAAGGTTGACGTGTGAAATATTGCTCTAATTTACATTCTTACCGTACAGAATAAGAAAAATCAGGGGTTCACGATAAATTTATTTTCAATTTATATATATAGTACATATACTATTTTGTTTACTATTTTGTATTATTGTTATTTAAATTGAAATTAACCCTACAGTGCGCAATGATTCATATATGAATCGTTTCTATTTTCACTGTTATCCTTTGTGCAACATAAGAAATATAAAAATTGTTTGCTTGATTTTTATTAAGGGGAATCCCATTTGTAGAATTTCTTTTTTTATTTTCCGTAACATTTACTTTTAATCGCGTTTAGAGCAGTGTGATGTGACAGTGACAAGTGTTAGTATAAACATTACAAGCGATTTCTGGTCTGTTTGAATTATAATAATTAATTAATCGATATCAAGGTATGTGTACATTAATTTTTTTTCGGATTATTGTAGTGTTGTGTGTCTACTTTTGTAGATTGATGGATATTTTTGTGTACAGTGATTCTGTAATACGGTTAAAATTATGCGATTCCATATGTGAATGACTGCGCGTTTTGGGTAAAAGTTTTGGTTAAAAAGTTTGTGTAATTATGAATTATGTGTTAGTTGGTATGTTGGCTTCCTGGTGCGCTTTCTGTGTTTTCCACCTTATCTTTTTTTCATTTCTAATGCGGAGTCCAATTTTCTGTTTTAGATGCCTCTTATTTATAAAGATGGGTCTAAAATTTTGGACTTACAAAATATGCAAAGCGATGAATTATTCGATTTTATTGAACATCAGGAAACGTAGTCAGCTTTGCAGTATACATCTAAAATATTTTCTTCTAATAAAAAATAATTCATTTTTAATGTGCTATAATTATACAAATATATGTTATAGTTGTGAATATTTTGTGTACTTTTATGTTGTGATTTTTTTTTTTTTTTGTTATTATTAGTTTTGAGCTTTTCACCATATTGTATAATATTGTAACAATTTCTGTGTATATTCTGAATATTCAAGTGTACGCTTTATAAATATGGCACCTAATGATTGCTCAATGTGCGACAAACACGCTAGTGAAATTTTTTTAATTTGTTACGGTTTATGTAAAAAAAGTTGCTCATTATCGTTGCGCGGGCTTAAAAAAAGCATCATATGAGTTTATATGTGGCAGTAAATACGTTCATTGATTTTGTGATATGTGTAGTGACTTACTTACAACATTTACTAGTAAAATTGTGGAACTGTCACAAATTTCAATGAATATTGAAAAATCTCTTTATAATTTAGAACAGTGTCAGGTGGCAAATCTGAATAATGATGATCAAGATATTGAAAATAAGGATAATATTGACCTGGGCTCTCGTGATTCTGTCGGCAATGTTGGTTATGCGGATGTAGCTTTAGAAAGTTCTAATCCGGAGTTGTCATCTTCTGTCAAGCTTAGCTTGGCTTCTCCATTGGAATTACCTGCTTGTGTAAGTCTGTCCAATGATAATATAACTTGTCTTCATAATATTAGTGATAATTTAACAATTACTAATAATTTGGATTTGAAAAATGATTTTATTATTGGTACTGCTATTGATGGTAGTTTACGTACTGTGGAGCCACGTTCGCACATATTTGTTTCAAGATTGCATCCTGATGTTAGTGAGGATAATATGAAGCTGTATCTAAGGGACCAATTAAATATAAGTGATGTCAAAATTCATCGATTCAACCCTAAAAATTCGAATGGGTTTATACAAGATTATTCTTCTTTTAAATTATTAGTTTCAAATGTTCATACGGATAAATTGTTAACTGTATCATCGTGGCCGGCTGGTATTCTTGTGAAGAAATTTGTTAATAAATCAAGAAGTAATCTTTTTTAGTGAAACAGCATCCATCACAAAATCTGATATAGAGATTCAATGTGATAAATTTACTATAGATGTTACTAATCATACCATTCCAAATGATAAATCACATTCTAGTAATAATTACTTATTTTTTGGTCATCTTAATGTACGTAATTTAACGTTGCATTTAGATGAAGTAATAATTCTTTTGCATAAATTTAATTTTGATTTTCTAGTTGTGTCAGAGACCTGGTTAAATAACAAAATTTCAACTAGATCTCCTCAAATAAATAATTACAAATTTTTGAGGTCTGATCGTATCAATGCTCGTGGTGGTGGAGTAGGATTATACTATCGATCAAATTTGAATGTCAAAGTGTTATCATCTGGTTCAAATGGTAAAGTTCAGTTTATGGCATTTGAATTGTTTGCTAAGTTTAGTAAATTTCTTATTGTTGTTTTTTATAATCCACCTCCTACTTCTAGAGAGGATATTACAAGTATTAATGATATTCTTACTGATTTATTACAAGAATATGAAAAAGTGTTCTGTTTGGGCGATTTTAACTTTAATATGCTAAATAATAATTTTTTGACTGATTGTTTTAATATACTTAATTTGCATTTTTTGCCGTTTAGTGCTACGAGGTTGGAAAGCCTTTTAGACTTGATTGTTGTTTTTAAGCCTGACCGACATAATATTATCAGTTATGGTCAATGTCCGGTTCCTTCTATATCTCATCATGATTTGATTTTTGCTTCTTATAAATGTTGTCGCACTAGAGATAAGTTGACTTATTCTGTTGTGGACAAGTACAAGAAAATTAATTATGAATATTTTGTGAATTGTTTTTTTTTCTTCGATTGATTGGTCTATTTTTTATTCTTGCTCTGATGTAAATATGATTTGTTTAATTCAAATTTCTTATATTTAGATTCTATGTATGTTCCCCGCAAAAGAACTATTAACAATTGTCCAACAGCTCCATGGTTAAACCATTGAATTGGATTCAATTCAATATAGAGATTTGAAGTATTATAATTATAAAAGGAGTGGATTAGATTTGTGGGTGATTTTACTGCCTATAAAAGGACTCGAAACAAAACTACTAAGTTTATCAACCAAGCTAAGTATAGTTTTTATTTTGGTAATGTTTATAACTCTAAATTTACTTGGAATAATTTAAGGAAACTTGGTATTTCGTGTTATGTTGCTAAAGTTGACATAAAATTCACTGCTGAAGATATTTTAAATGATATCTGTAAATTTTGAGAAGATTTAGTGGTTCTGCCATTACCAGATATTCGATCTATTAATTCTGTTGATAATTATAAATTTGCTTTTAAATATGTTGATGAGCTAATTGTCATGGGTGCTATCCGTTCAATTAAATCGAATGCTATTGCATATGATAAAATTGATTTTAAAATGATAAAATTATTTATTGATCTGTTTCTTCCACAGGTGACCTATATAATTAACCAATGTTTGTCAAAGTCAGTTTTTCCTAATTTGTGGAAAGTGGCTTCTATTGTTGCAATTCAAAAAAATGATATTGTTGCCAGTCTTAAAGATATTCGACCAATAAGTATATTACCTGCCCTTTCTAAAGTGTTAGAAAAAGTAATGCAAATCCAAATTTTGCAGCATTTTAAAGATTTTGATTTTCTTTGTAAATTTCAGTCAGGGTATAAGCCTGAGAACAGTACTACAACGGCTTTGGTACACATTGTTGACGATCTTTCTTCAATTTTGGATGGGCAAGGTTCGCAAGCTTTATTGGTTTTATTGGATTTCTCTAAGGCATTTGATAGTGTTAATCATATACTTCTACTTCAAAAACTTTATTTATATTCATAAATTGTCTGGATCCGCAATTAATTTGTTGTACTCTTATTTACATAGTCGGGAGCAGTTTGTTAAGCATGGAGTTAACTGCTCTAGCATGGGTAGAGTAACTTTAGGTGTACCACAAGGATCAATTCTGGGTCCGTTACTTTTTTCTATATTTATAAATGATCTTCCATGGCACATTCATCATTGTTCTTTTCATCTCTATGCTGATGATTTACAATTGTATATCGGATGTAAAGCTTTACGTTTGAATGAGGCTGCAATAAAATTTAACGAAGATCTTAGTAACATTTTATTATGGGTTAAACATAACTCTCTTGCGCTTAATCCCAATAAAAGTAAAGCTTTATTTTTATGTAAAAATAATTCGAACATTATTAAGCCTACTCTTGTTTTGGGTGATGACACAATAAAATTTGTTCCGACTGTTAATAATTTAGGACTGATATTAAATTCCAAACTTACTTGGAGTGACTATATTAGCACATTGTGTCGACGTGTCAACTATAGTTTATATTCGCAAAGATTAATAAAAAAAATATGTCCAATTCAGTTGCGAGTATATTTGATTAAAAGTTTGATTGTACCTATGTTTGCGTACTGTGATGTGATTTTTAGCCGATGTGACAGTTCCTCTCTGCGACAACTAGAAGTTACATTTAATAATTGTATTCGATACGTTCATGGCCTCAGAAAATTTGATCATATTTCTGGTTTAAAAACTTCTATGCTGGAATGTACGTTGTTCGAGTATTATTTGATGAATGTGTTTATTGTTTGGAATGGTTTACCCCTTGAACTTAAACATATTAATTCTCTTAAAATTTTTAAAAAACTTGTATATTTAACTGTACAGAGAAATTGTTAATGTAATTATAATTTGTAATAATATTTTCTTACCCCTTTGTAAATAATTTTATATATAGATGATTGTTAATTTTTCTTTTTTTTTCTTTTGTGATTTTGTTTTATTTTTCGTAGTATAAAAGCTTCGGCTTATGCTTGTAATATATATATATATATATATATATATATATATATATATATATATATATATATATATATATATATATATATATATATATATATATATATATATATATATATATATATATATAATAAATAAATAAATAAAAAAAAATAAAAAAAAAATATTCCTGATGCCAGCGAGGATGAAATAGACGAGAACAGCGTTGAAGATGAGACAATTGTTTCTCCTGAAGAATTAATAGCTGACGATAAAGCAATTGTTGCTTCTGAAGAGATATTGGATGAATACTTGAAACAAAATGGTGTTGAAGAATTGACAATTCAAGTTCCTGATTTAGAACGTAATTTAGATCCATCGACATAATTTAGATTTATTTCTTATTGAGAAAATCATTGAAGAAACGATGAAATACTTTTTTCTAAGCACAGTGGCAACCTTTTCAATTTGTCAATAAATGAGCTTTTGAGATATTTAGGCGTTTGTATCAGAGCCATCTATGATTTTGAAGAGCCGTAATATTAAAAGGAGAGCTTTCAGTAGAGGGGAAGCTTTTATTGAATTACTATAAGAAACCGTGGTAATTGGAAAATTTTTGAACATGAATTTATGAATAAAAAATTAAACAAATCATCTAAATTTTAATTTCATATTTTTAATAAACTATTCAAAGAACACATATTTGAAAATCAGCCATCATAATGTAGTATTTATTTGGTAAATTTAAACTAAAGCGGAGCATAAATTTATTAATTTTCTATAAAAATGAGCTTTCCGTTTAGTTGTGTAGGTTTATAAAGTAAGAGAATAAAGGGTGGTGCCGCGGATTCCTCTTACATCCAATTTAAAATTTAGTTTTATAAAAATGTAACTTATTTGGTAAATTCTGGTCACATGCACCTCAGAAATTTTGAGATGAACGATGCACTTAATAGCAATCTAAACATTCTCCATTTATTACAAAATTAAAGAGAAAACGTGAGCTGAAACGAACTTTTATGAATCACCATGTAGAAACAACAATATTATTCATATAATAAAATTTTTACATCAAAATCTATTATTATTTTTGTATACAAAAAATCAACGTTGTCATGGTTTTCTTAATTAAATATTATTACAAAACAGAACAAAACGTAAAAAACTTCAATTTTATTCGATTGCAAAATCGAGCTTTCTGTAATTTGAAAATCCGTTTACAGATGTCTCTGTAATAAATTTACTTGAAATTACAGAAAAGTGTAAAATAATTAAATAACTATTTACGAAAATAAACCATTATTATTGTAAGTTAAGCGCAAAATCTTTAATATAATAATTTAACATAATTAATAAAACTCAAAACAATTATAATTTTTATTTATAAAACGGTTGGCATAAATAAAGCTTTTCATCGCAAAATATTTATCATCGTAGTTGCTGCGCGCTGAAAAACAATAATAGAAAAATGTCACATTTTTTCCAAATTTTTTCTTTTCTTATTTCAATTCGCTCGTTTTCGGTTATTTTCAGTTCCAGGAGATTTCCATAATCTATTGAACCAGGCAGTATACATAATAAATTGTTAAATTTTAGTTAACAAACTTTAGGTTTTAATATTTCGCTTTAATTTATACTTAGCGACATCTATTGATTGGTTTATTAATTACGAAAAGCTCTATAATATAATGTTTTTATTTTATGAAGCTCCGGTTTGTTTATACTACAGGATGAAACAGTATAGCCTGCGAATTTGATGCGATGAAATTTTTAACAAATAACGAAAAAACAGTTTTCGAAGTTTGTTCATCAACAATGTTGTAATAGAATTCAGAACACAATAACCCCCATATTACACAGCTATTCAAAAAGCATTTTTTAACGAACGTTTGTTTTGGGAAAGAAATGCTGAAATTTTTGAAGGAACACTCTATACTAATTTCTTACATACACATATAAACAAATTCTTATTTCTACAATAAAAAAAAATTTTGTGGTAGACTAATTTGAATATTTTTGCGTTAATTCGACATAATATGACTCAATTTTAAAATATGCTTTTCCTGAATATTGAACTAACCATTCAAATTAAAAATTGAAACGAAGCATTAATGTTTTTGTATACAAAAAAGCTTCTAAAAAACTATTAAAATACACTGATTGGTATGAAAAAGAACAAAAAGCTTCCCCTCTATGGAAAGCTCATGGAAAAAAATGGCGGAATGTTACGGCTCTTATATTAAGGAGGCTCTGGTTTGTATTATATCATCGACTTGTACTCATTCAAATATGAGAATGTATTGGAATGAAAATGTTGGGATGGACATTATCAGCAATTCGATTAGCCAGAAGTCTTTTGAAAAAATACGATCATTTTTACATTTTAGATCATTTTAGATCATTTAGATCATTTTTACATTTTTACATTACATTGAGATTCCTTGTTCGACTATTATAAAGCAATATAACCGACATATGTGAGGGGTTGATTTACTTGATAGCCTCATTGGTCGATACAAAATAAAAATGAGAACACGCAAATGGTACATGAGACTCTTTTACCATTTATTAGAGATCACTATTATAAATACTTGGCTTCTGCACCGTAGATCGAATAAGAATTCACCAATGAATCTAGTCGATTTTAGAATAGAATTAACTCGAACTTTGTTGACAATAGGCGCACCTAAATTGCTAAGCGGAGAAGACCATCCGAAGTACAATGGGGGTATGAAGCAAAAAAGAAGAGACGAAATGTACAACCATTACCTACCAAAGATACTCGATTAGATAGTATAAACCACTTTCCCATTTGGAATGAAACCCGATTGCGCTGTAAAAATCCAAGTTGTGATGCTCAAACATACGTGGTTTGTGAAAAATGCGACACAGCTTTATGCTTCAACAAAACCAAAAATTGTTTTAAAACATTTCATAAAAATTAATTTTTTCGGTACCCTTTTGCGCACTGATTTATATGCATCGAATTTTCTTTTAAATAAAAAACAATGAAATAAAACAAAATAAAATTTTTATTAGTTTTCCGAAGTTTATTTTCCATTTTCCCATACTGAGAAAATTATCTTTTCTGGAAAAAAAAATTGCGCACTGAAGGGTTAAATTTAACAAAAATAGTATTTGCGTTTCTCGAAAGCTCTTTATAGTGCACTGGGTTGGATACACTCGAAACCAGTCCTTGAGTTTCTGTCTTCTGGACTTTTTCCCGGGTATACTACAGTTCCATCCTTTAATGTGGTGTTAAGGTGCAGATCATCTACTCATCCGTCATACGTTCACCTGATCACTATTTCCACCGTAGGTTCTTTACTTTAGTGAAGGTTAGTGTTTTCTAATCACTTTTGTTTTCTATTGATCGACAGATACGTTTTTATGAGTGGTTAAGCCAGTTAACGAGTTGTAGTTTTGGAAAGAAATATTTGTTAGTCATATACTCTTTCTAAAAAAATAACGAAATTTCATTTAAATATAGGAAGGCAAAAACAAGAGGAAAGTAGTGAAACTTTTCCTATCATTAGTATAAGTTTTTTTCATCGCCTATTTCAACTTTACCAACGATTGAATCGACTTCTTATGAATTTATTTTTTGGACAAAAACAAATATTACTTCTGGACCAAATACCCAATAATTGCTGCTTAGGCACAAAACAATGAAAAAAAAGAAAAGGATGAGGGGATGTAGTTTAAGATTTGAGCAAGAATTTCGCACCTCATATAAATGATCTTGTTTGTTAAAAAAGAGAATGACTTATTCTCGAAACTATTGTTAATAGATAAATGAATAATAATTAAACTTTAATGTATGAATATATGGGAGAGCATAGTCCTAGATTCGTACCTCCTCGCGGTGCTCTCTGAGTAACTCTAAATTAATCAGTAGATGAAGTGGAGATAGATGAGCAGAGGAAATTCTGTTTATAGTCATTGACACTACATGTCAGTACATGTTCTCCAGGTTACGAGCGATTAGAGCGGGCATCTGCCTTAAATCAACTGACTCGCAAAATAAATCTGTTCAAGGTAGGACTGGATGTCTTAAGTTTTGTTACCAGTACTTGATCTACACACAAAACAAGTAGGATGAGCAGCAGGCTAACAACCTTCTCTCATAAAAACAAATAAATTATGAACCATACACAAAGGCCTCGATTACCATCTAAAAGCGGGAATGGAGAACTGAAAACGAACGTAGCTAATGTGGCTGCAGAATTGATTAAGCACGGAGGCCTCAAGCTCTTGCCTCAAATCTATATGATCTCATCGTCTCTATTTAGGACCAAAAAGAGCTGTCGGAGAAGGAAGGACCGCGCTGACATGTCTTCTGCACAACGCGACCGCCTTAAATGTAAAAATTATCTTGGCATAGTTCTATTGAACAGTATCTACAAAGTGTTGGCTAATTGTAGGGCATCTTTCTCCCTCCCTCCGAGCCTCTGATCACTCGAATAGTTTCACATATAGCATAAGAAAAAGAATTAGTCTGGAATCCAATGACGTTCGCAGAAGCGGCAAGGATATGAATTATTGGGAAGACATTAGTTCAATTACTCTGATCATGTTCTTCTTTATCACTTAGAAGACCCTGAAACGTAGGTATTTATATTATGAACAACCTCTCGAATACAACATAATGTAGCTCTCAGTGGTTCCTATAGTGGTAAGGGAGGAGTAATATCCTATGGTATCAGTTAGGACGATTAACGGACGATAGTGTGAACTAAATATAATTCGTGGACTATTTTGTATATTTAAAGCTTATTTAAAAATAAAATTAAATATTTAGCATCACAGAATTCAATGATCTTCCCTGAGTCTCGTATTTTGCTTTTTGTATGCACGTGTATTATGACATTAATGGATTTCAAGAAGCAAAAAAAATAAAAATAATACCAAGAGAATATTATCAAATAAAAAAATTTGAGATAAATCAAATTAATGTGAAAATTATTCAAATAACAAAAATGTATTTTCCATAATTTTTCCAGGTTCTCATTTTGTATATTCTTCATGTTTAATATTCTGTTAAAATATTTCTTAACAACTTGCTCGTCGTGTGTATGTTTATCATAATATTATTATTTACGAGAAGTATTTTATAAACAAGATGGTATTTGTAATAAACAAATTGATTGAATAAATTTATGAACGTTATGTTATTTTAGTAGGTATATTAAAACATGGCTAATTTATGGAAACGACATACTAAGCGCAAATAAATTTAAATACAATTTTAATTTATAATTATTATCTTATTAGTACACATGTAAATATTATATTATGCTGGCTTGGGAATGGAGATTTATAAAATGGCGAGAAAAGATTAAACTTTATGAAATAAAACATGGCAATATAATTTGTTTTTTGATTTATACACAAACTATTATTTATTTATTTTATAATTTTATTATAATATAAATAATTTTTACAATTCTATATAACATAAATATATTACTATGTTTATTTACAGAATTGATATTACACATAGTTATAATAAAACAAAATTTATTTGTATTGTTATAGGAAAAAAAGAAAACAACTGGAAAACAAATGAAAATTTTAAGACAATAAAATCTGAGATAAAAGTGTATTGTAATTTTTTGAAACTGCAAAGTAGTTTTATATTTTTATGTTTTTTTATATACATATATGTACGAGTATATATAATTTTTCTTCTAACAAAAATTATTTGTTAGAAAAAATAGAAGTGTTCAACGAAAGTCTTATTCTAATATGTATGTATATTGTGCATAGATAAATAAAAATAATTACAATATTCGTATACAACTGCTTATATCAAAGTATTAAAGCAATCATAACATGTAATAAAATAATAAAAATGAATAATGCCTCAACCAGTTAGACTTAAGAGATTAAGTTACACGCCGATTGTACCACTTCGGTTAGTGCTACAATCACCAAAATTTTATAGGTTTTTCGTCATAAATAAACAACTGACCTCTAAAATGTTGGTGGTCGTACCAGTGGTCCAAAACGGAGCACAACTTAAGCTCTTAAGTTTGACTGGTTGAGGTTTAACAATGTACACGCATTATTGTTAAACCTGAACAACCCGCAATAAAATAAAAATTTTCTTCTTTTCTTATAGAAACGTTTTATAGCCAAAATGTTGTTATTTTGTTAAAACATAAGTTAGTTATAATTTCCTAATTTCTTTACAATTAAAAAGTTAATAAATATATTGTAATCATGCGAAAATTAAAGCTTGAGGTTTTGGTAGATCTGGACGTTTTAAGGCCACCTGAAGATTTAGGACCCATTTTTAGGGTGAGCGATATTAGTCCTTTTGTTTGTTCTTTGTAATCAGTTTTAACATTAAAGAATGTATCTCAATAAATTTTAGAGCTATTGAAATGAAATTTTTAGATAAATTGCTAGGCTAAATAAGGTCAAACGTTAATTTCCATTAAGTTCTAAACAGTTCACATCTAAACTGGGTGATATAAGTCATGAAACTTAAAATTTAAAACAAGAAATTTTATAATCCTCTAAGGTTTGGTTGAATATGTTACTGCGGCACCTCGTTGTGGTTGTATCAAGAGCTTTTAGTTACATTTCCTTAAAGATTAAAGAAAATTCGTTTGGTTTAATATAGAAAATGTTAATTATTTACCACGTGATATTTTGGTTAGCGGGTATCTAAATTATTTCAAATCTAATTTCGCTAATTTATCGTTTGATAAAATGTACGCAAGTTACAAATACATTTCAAAACACAAACCATATATAGGTTTTGCACTCCAAATTCAACCTTTTACAAATCATGTTCATCAATTTCCAAATAGAATTCACCTTTTTCCAAAAGACTTTCATCCTTTTCCAAATCAAATCAAACTTTATCCAAATAAAATCCACCTTTATTCAAAACATAATCATCCTTTTCCAAATCACATTCACCTTTGTTAAAATCAAATTCATCTTTATCCAAATCATATTCATCCTTTTATAAATCAAATTCAACCAGAGACGTTATATAACTAACAGAACCTATTCAATTTAATAAATTTATTGTATTTAAATTCTAGGTTCAAAATAACAAGTTTTTTATTTGTTTAATCTTTGCTATCTGTTCTGCGGTCGAAGCACTTCTAATTTCTCGCGCATCACTTTCCGCGAATCACTTGCCAGCCAAAATAACAAGTTAATAAAGTAAATTAATCTTTACTGTGTAACCAACATGTTTGATGTTTCCTTCAAACTACCTCACCTGTATGTGAAGCTGGTATCCGCCTATCGCCCAGAATACCCAAAAATTTCATAGTAATTCTGGTTTTTGAGTGTAATTACTATAGTTTCGAAAAACTTGTATTTATTAGTGGTTTTTGCATTTAGCCTTGATTTTCAAATAACCTAATTTTATTATTAAAATACGGTTTGAATGTATATTTGGAAAATGACGACACCGTTTATTTGGCGTCGTTAACTTTTTTTTTTTAGTAAAAATGGAATTGGTTTTTGTAACTAATAGACACGTATAGATAACAGCGATTTTTGATAACAGTAAAATTTTGGCTGGCAACTGCGTAAAGTAGGACGTGAATATAGCGACCCGCGAAAGAGTTGGGACCGCTTCGGCCGCAGAACAGAATACAAAGAATAAAAACCCAAAAAAATAACTTGTTATTTTGAATCTAGAATTTAAAAAAAAATGTATAAACCGAACCTATTTACTGTTGGTTTAAATAACGCTTCCGATTGAATTTGATTTGGAAAAGGATGAATTTGATTTTAACAAAGGTGAATTTGATTTGTACAAAGGTGAATGTGATTTGGAAAAGGATAATTATGTTTTGAATAAAGGTGGATTTTATTTGGATAAAGTTTGATTTGATTTGGAAAAGGATGAAAGTCTTTTGGAAAAAGGTGAATTCTATTTGGAAATTGATGAACATGATATGCAAAAGGTCGAATTTGGAGTGAAAAACCTATTAAAGCTATGTATAGATATCATCGATTTTTGAGAACAGTAGAATTTAGGACGTGAATAGCGAACCACGAAAGAGTGGGCAGCTCCAGAACAGATTGCAAAAATAGAAAAACAAAAAGAAATAACTTGTTATTTT
Source organism: Nephrotoma appendiculata (assembly GCA_947310385.1). Classification (NCBI taxonomy): domain Eukaryota; kingdom Metazoa; phylum Arthropoda; class Insecta; order Diptera; family Tipulidae; genus Nephrotoma; species Nephrotoma appendiculata. The sequence goes on from OX371225.1 coordinate 110,876,284, forward strand.
AAATCTAGAATTTAAATACATTAAATTTTTTAAATTAGTATTCTATTCATTAAATTTATTAAATTAGTTATTCTGGATTAATAGCCAGATAGAATTTCTACATCGAAGGTGAGGTTATCAAGACGTTGGAAGTTTGGTCTGCTTGATGAAAAAATAAGTTCTGTTGGTTTTATATCGTTTCCGGTTCAATTTGATTTGGAAAAGGATGAATATAATTTCGATAAAGGTGAATTTCATTTGAACAAAAGTGGGTTTGATTTGAAAAAAGATGAATATGTTTTAAATAAAGGCGAATTTGGTTTGGATAAAGTTTGATTCGATTTGGAAAAGGATGAAAGTCTTTTGGAAAAAGGTGAATTTTATTTGCAAATTGATGAACATGATTTGTAAAAGGTTGAATTCGGACTGCAAAACCTATATATAAATGTCTGTTCACATGGACGAAATAATAATTATTCACAAAATATGTTCAAACTATCAACAATGTAGAAATACCGATTCTATTAATTGGCGATTCAGAGTTTCACTTATCCGACAATCTAATGAAACCTTTTCCACCACAAAATTTAAGCAATCAAGTGGAATTTAACTTTAATAAAGTCTTGGACCGGTCAATAAGAGTTGTAGAAAACGGTTTTGGGCATTACAGGGCCAGGTTCAGAAGGATTGGTAAAGGATTGGAAGTTGATATCCCCACTACAAATAAAATTATATTGCATTCTTTACAACATATGTAATGAAGTAAATGATTAGATTATTGATAGTTGGAATGTAGAAGATGATGGAAGGACACAGCCATTAGCACTGTAGGTGAGTGAGATACAAACGGAAATACTATGATAAGAACTTTGACAGAATATCTGGAAACTCAAAGAATATAAGCTCATTAAATTAAAAAAACAAATTTATTTAGTAAATTCAATATTTAAAAAAGCAAATGTTTTTTCAAATTATTCACAAAATTTTATCACAACTGCTTCATCGGTTTTGCACTCCAAATTCATCATTTTACAAATCATGTTCATCAATTTGCAAATAAAATTGACCTTTTTCCAAAAAATGTTCATACTTTTTCAAATCAAATCCAACTTTATCCATATCAAATTTATCTTTATTCAAATATATTCATCATTTTATAAATCAAATTCACCTTCGTTCAAATCAAATTCACCGTTATTCAAATCATATTCATTCTTTTGCAATTCAAATTCAATCGGAGACATTATAAAACCAACAGAACCTATTTAATTTAATAAATTTATTGTATTTAAATTTTAAATTCAAAATATATGTTTTTCACTTCTAATCCAAGTTTTTTCATTTCAAATTCAATTTAAATTTTTTCAAATTGATTTCTTTTTTTTCATTTTAAATTCAATTTTATTTATTTGAAAATTAATTTTTTTCATTTCAAATTGAATTTTATTTATTTGAAAATCATTTTTTTTTTATTTCAAATTCAATATTTGTAGAAAAATCTGTAATTATTTTTAATTATTTTATTAAAGTTATACAACTAATTAATGCAATGGTTCTCCAACTGGAGCCAATGGCAACTTCATGGACATATCGACATAATAATTATTGCAATCGGCTGAGATAACAGTTGCCACGTATATTTCAATTACACTTATTAAATTTATATTAGTTTGTGAATCAGCCAGCAAGTCCTCTCGCTGACAATTTTATTTTTGTTTTTTCAAAAATCAATTTTCAATGGGATTCAAGATCGGGGAGTACGGAGAAAGAAAAATTAATGAATGAGTTGTCTCACTAACTTTATCGCGCACATCTTAAGTTTTGTGGATTGTACAATTGTCCAGAACCAGCCATACCCAGCAACTGGCTTCAGCCAGCTTAACAAATAGTTCATCAAGGATTTTAATAAAAATATTAGCATTAACAGATGAGTTTGCTATTATTTGACTGTATATGATCCCATGATCCCATGTAAATTCATAACTGCTATGAGTGAAACATTTGGTCCTCTCACAGTTGGTACTATTATCCAATTGTGGATGGAACATCGTCCCTTCATTATTTACATTATTTAACAATTATTGAATTTGAATTGAAAACAATTGATTTTGAAATAAATAAAATTGAATTTGAAATGAAAAAAATGAATTTGAAATGAAAAAGTTGGATTAGAAGTGAAAAACTATAAGTTATTTATTTTTTTGTTTTTTAATCTATGCAATCTGTTCTGGGGCCGAAGCGCTACCAACTCTTTCGCAGTTCGCTATTCACGTCCTACCTTATGCAGTTGCCAGCCAAAATAACAAGTTAGTAAAGTAAATTAACCTTTACTGTGTAACCAAAATGTTCGATGCTTAAATCAAACTACTTGCGTCTTGGTAACCTCACCTGGATGTGAATCGGGTATCCACCTATCGCCCAGAATATCCAAAATTTTCATTGTAATTCTGCAGTGTAATTACTATAGTTGTAATGAAAATGAACTAACATCAATTAATCATGTACAAATCTATATTTCAGCGATTAAATCAGCGATTTATGATAACAGTAAAACATTTTCTGTCATAACTGCATAAGGCGGGACGAGAATAGCGACCCGCGAAACAGTTGGGAGCGGTTTGGCCCCAGAACAGATTGCAAAAATTAAAAAACAAGAAATAATCAACTTGTTATTTTGAATCTAAAATTTAAATACAATAAATTTATTAAATAGGTTTTGTTGGTTATATGACGTCTCCGGTTGAATTTGATTTATAAAAGGATGAATATGATTTGGATAAAAGTAAATTTGACTTAAACAAAAGTGAATTTGATTTGGAAATGGATGAATATGTTTTTAATAAAGGTTAATTTGATTTGAATAGAGTTGGATTTGATTTGGAAAAGGATGAAAATGTTTTGGATATAGATGAATTTTACTTGCAAATTGATGAAAATAATTTGTATAAGGATGAATTTGAAGTGCAAACCCTGTATTTAAATTCTTTTATTTTTTAGCTTTATCCACAATTTATTTTGATTATTTTATGCCATTAACATGTTTTCGCCCAGGACATCTGAAGATGATCAATTGAACGAAAACTTTTTAATAGCATAGCATAAAAACTAAAAAATAGTGTGAGTCACGTCAGAAATCCCATTTTGGAAAACCCATCATTTTCTTATTTTGTCGAGTAGTATTTGATTGTGCAATTTTGTGCGTCTAACGGTAAAATTTGTGCATAATGTATTTTGAAAGATAATGTGGGATTTCTGGCGTGATTATCACATCAGAAATCCCATAGATCCGTTTCATGATTAGAGCCTATGTTTTGCTTTAGTTTAGTTGTGCAAAACTGTGCATGTCAAAAACAATTTAGTTCTCCTCCAAAATTAGTCAGGATTTTACCTAGAACGGCTATATCTACCAATTTACATGGGATATGTACAACGCCTATTCAAGTAGATCAACTATGGAAAAATATCGTATATTTCTAGTAACAATGTTTAGATTAGATGTATATAACCTAAAAAAACAAAATTCAATAAAGTCATACTCCCCATTAGCCAGAATCGCACTTACAAGTCCCTTCCTTCAACCCTTATTTCAAAAGATCAATTTATGAAATTTTTTATATGGGTGATTTCTGGAAATCCCACTTTTTATTAACTAAATCACTTAAACTAGTTGACATGAACATTCAGACTTAATTTCATGATTGTGCATACTCCCCATCAGTCAGAATCGCACTTACAAGTCCCTTCCTTCAACCCTTATTTCAAAAGATCAATTTATGAAATTTTTTATATGGATGATATCTGGAAATCCCACTTTTTATTAACTAAATCACTTAAACTAGTTGACATGAACATTCAGATTAAATTTCATGATTGTGCATACTCCCCATCAGTCAGAATCCCACTTACAAGTCCCTTCCTTCAACCCTTATTTCAAAAGATCAATTTCTGAAAATTTTTATATGGGTGATTTCTGGAAATCCCACTTTTTATTAACTAAATCACTTAAACTAGTTGACATGAACATTCAGACTAAATTTCATGATTGTGCATACTCCCCATCAGTCAGAATCGCACTTACAAGACCATTCCTTCAACCCTTATTTCAAAAGATCAATTTATGAAAATTTTATATGGATGATATCTGGAAATCCCACTTTTTATTAACTAAATCACTTAAACTAGTTGACATGAACATTCAGATTAAATTTCAAGATTGTGCATACTCCCCATCAGTCAGAATCGCACTTACAAATCCCTTCCTTCAACCCTTATTTCAAAAGTCAATTTATGAAATTTTTTATATGGATGATATCTGGAAATCCCACTTTTTATTAACTAAATCACTTAAACTAGTTGACATGCACATTCAGATTAAATTTCATGATTGTGCATACTCCCAAGGGTTGAAGGAAGGGACTTGTAAGTGCGATTCTGGCTAATGGGGAGTATGACTTTATTGAATTTTTATTTTTTAGGTTATATACATCTAATCGTAACATTGTTACTAGAAATATACGATATTTTTCCATAGTTGATCTACTTGAATAGGCGTTGTACATATCCCATGTAAATTGGTAGATATAGCCGTTATAGGTAAAATCCTGACCAATTCTGGAGGAGAACTAAATTGTTTTTGACATGCACAGTTTTGCACAACTAAACTAAAGCAAAACATAGGCTCTAATCATGAAACGGATCTATGGGATTTCTGATGTGATAATCACGCCAGAAATCCCACATTATCTTTCAAAATACATTATGCACAAATTTTACCGTTAGACGCACAAAATTGCACAAACAAATACTACTCGACAAAATAAGAAAATGGTGGGTTTTCCAAAATGGGATTTCTGACGTGACTCACACTAAAAAATAAAAGTATTTAAATAACTATACAGTAAATAATTTACTAAAGGCAACATTTGTGTCCAAGCTAAACAGTTTTTTTTTGTCTTTTTCATCTAAATGATATAATATTATATACTTGTTTTTGTTTTATTTTGTTACTGTGCTCTTTGCGTATTGTATTGATTACTATAAAGCTCTGATAGTTAAGTTTTGCATATATAAGCGGAACTAAGATTTATGATTAATATTGAATACAATAAATTAAAAGCAAACAATTGTAAGAAAATAATTCAAATTTCGTTTAGTAGTAAAACATATTTTAAACAATGGCGTTTGGCTTGTTTACATATTTTTGATATTTTAAATCTCGGTGTGAAATTTTAAATTTTTTTTTTTCAATTTTGTCAAACAGCCGCAGACGGCAAGTTTGATTGGGATGCGGTGAAATGGAATCAGCTTGATCTTTACAAATAGAGCGAAGTACCTGGGTTTCATTTATGACAGAAAGTTAAACTAGACACCTATAAGTTATGAATAAGCTGGACTAGTAATAATAAATAATACTAATTTGTTCTAAGCACATCTCTAATACTACGAACTACTGCTCAAAACATGTTTTGATGAGAAATTTGGAACTCATATTTGGCCGAATTACACTAGAGAATTATGCTAGAATAGAAAGCAAAAAATTCACGGTAGCTTATTCTTATTTCAAAACGTAACTCTCTCGATGAATTTAGACAATATGATTGAAATATGAAAATTAAATTAGTACCCGGTTAATAGAATTTGACATAACAACCGATTTAACTTCAGAAGGTTTTATAATAAGATAATTATTCAAAAGCCAACTGTGTTGACAGAATATGCTTGTTACAGAGATTGTCGAAGATCACTTTGCACATTATTATATTGCTCAATAAGTTGTTCAAAGTACAACGAGTTATTGTTATTAGTGATGAGATAAGAGTAACTGCACTTACCACATTTTCCACTTTGTCATGTGGCTTTTTAAATATTTTCTTTAAAAATAATTCATGAATCATCATTTCAACTATATCTTTGCCATTGATATCGAAGACGATATTCTAATTAAAAGAACACTCATTGTGAATTTCAAATCTAATTTAAGAGGAGGGAAAGCGCATGGTTAAAAGTCCTTAAAATTTAAATATTTTACCAAACCTGGATTTATTGTGATTCTATTTACTCTCTGGTGCTGTGTTTGTTTAATTAAACGCAGCAGCTAATCCAATGTAACGGAAACGGGTCGACCGGTCCACCATGTAGGCCCTACTAGAAGTTCAGCTTAAAAAGTGCACATCGAATCAAAATTTAAGTATTAGCAATATACAGCCAGTAACGAAAATGATCATACTCACTGATTTTTGAGAAAAAAATACAAAATATAAGGATTATAGAACTTATTTTGCAGTTTTTAATAAATTAAATAATTTTACAAATTAACAAATCCAAAAATACAAAATAGAAAGTAATATTACCGTTTATAATAAAAACAAAAAAAAGATCAAGAATTTTTTGCAACGAAAATTATCATACACTAATAGCACGACTTTTTTAAATCATTTACATAAATTATGTTAAATATTAAAATTTGGATCGCTGGGAATACATGGTATTCTAAATGACAATTTGAAACCATCCGTGACGCAAATCGGTCGCGTGCCCTCATGGATCTTCCAGCAAGACAACGATCCTAAGCATTCGGTACACATTGTGAAAGAATGAATCCTGAATAACGTCGCAATCCAGTTACATTCGCCACCCCAGTCGCCTGACCTGAACCCCAATGAACATTTATGAAATCACCTGGAACGACCAATATAAAAATACAGGATTACCAGCAAAAAAACATTGCATGAAACAATAATGAAAGAATGAGGTAAAATTTCACCGGATGTTACCAAAAAGTTAGTAGAATCGTTGATTTGAATAGTAATATCTGAGACAACCTTAATGAGATATTTCATCCTATGTAAACGTAAAAATTTAAACTGCGATTTCATTTTTGGTAAATAGCCGCATACAGTCAAATATATTATGTTTTTTTGCGTGTGCGTATACGTATACGCAGTTTAACGAAAAATCACAGATACAACGATGACATTGGAATTATCAGAAGTTTGTTTTGTTTTCATTTGTTAGTTCAAATGAAAAATCTAATTTGATTGTCTGTGGTAATATTATTATTACTATGATTTCTGCCGCTACGTTTGGTTAATGTCGCTACTAGTCGCGGTTTTTCTTTCTAGCAACATTAAACCCGAACAATTTAATTGGTGTTGTTTTTTCTATATAAAAATTGCATTTGTATTATTTATCAACTTTTTATTACATACAAATATATTATTTTGAAATGTTACGACTGCTATTTCACTTACATATAATTGTACAGGTTCTGATTGTACCATCAGTATACATATAACAAAATAAATAACGGGTGATTTTTTAAGAGCTTGAGAACTTTTTTTTAAAAAAAAACGCATAAAATTTGCAAAATCTCATCGGTTCTTTATTTGAAACGTTAGATTGGTCCATGACATTTACTTTTTGAAGATAATTTCATTTAAATGTTGACCGCGGCTGCGTCTTAGGTGGTCCATTCGGAAAGTCCAATTTTGGGCAACTTTTTCGAGCATTTCGGCCGGAATAGCCCGAATTTCTTCGGAAATGTTGTCTTCCAAAACTGGAATAGTTGCTGGCTTATTTCTGTAGACTTTAGACTTGACGTAGCCCCACAAAAAATAGTCTAAAGGCGTCAAATCGCATGATCTTGGTGGCCAACTTACCGGGCCATTTCTTGAGATGAATTGTTCTCCGAAGTTTTCCCTCAAAATGGCCATAGAATCGCGAGCTGTGTGGCATGTAGCGCCATCTTGTTGAAACCACATGTCAACTAAGTTCAGTTCTTCCATTTTTGGCAACAAAAAGTTTGTTAGCATCGAACGATAGCGATCGCCATTCACCGTAACGTTGCGTCCAACAGCATCTTTGAAAAAATACGGTCCAATGATTCCACCAGCGTACAAACCACACCAAACAGTGCATTTTTCGGGATGCATGGGCAGTTCTTGAACGGCTTCTGGTTGCTCTTCACTCCAAATGCGGCAATTTTGCTTATTTACGTAGCCATTCAACCAGAAATGAGCCTCATCGCTGAACAAAATTTGTCGATAAAAAAGCGGATTTTCTGCCAACTTTTCTAGGGCCCATTCACTGAAAATTCGACGTTGTGGCAGATCGTTCGGCTTCAGTTCTTGCAGGAGCTGTATTTTATACGGTTTTACACCAAGATCTTTGCGTAAAATCTTCCATGTCGTCGAATAACACAAACCCAATTGCTGCGAACGGCGACGAATCGACATTTCACGGTCTTCAGCAACACTCTCAGAAACAGACGCAATATTCTCTTCTGTACGCACTGTACGCATTCGTGTGGTTGGTTTAATGTCCAATAAAGTAAACTGAGTGCGAAACTTGGTCACAATCGCATTAATTGTTTGCTCACTTGGTCGATTATGTAGACCATAAATCGGACGTAAATCGCGAAACACTTTTCGAACCGAACACTGATTTTTGTAATATAATTCAATTATTTGCAAGCGTTGCTCGTTAGTAAGTCTATTCATTATGAAATGTCAAAGCATACTGAGCATCTTTCTCTTTGACACCTTGTCTGAAATCCCGCGTGATCTGTCAAATACTAATGCATGAAAATCCTAACCACAAAAAAATCACCCTTTATAAGGTTGGAGTTATCATTGAATGAAGTAACTTTAGTTTTAATTTGTTTCGAAAAATAGCAAAAAAAAAAAATAAAATTTTTAGTACTTAATGTTATCTGTTCTACAAAATTCTTTGACATATGAAAAGTCAAAAATATGCCATTTATCATCCTAGAGTCGCTAACTAACAATACAACAACGCGTTTTGTAAAACACATTTCGTATATTACGTGAGAGTTTCGGTCGATATGGACCTCCTACTGAACAACTGGTTCAGTGGAAGGTCGTAGACCTTATCAGCTTGTTCATCCAGTTCCTACTCCTGATGCAGTGCCAGCTGTTAGTGAAAGTGTTCGTAATCCAAGCCCCTCAACCAGGCATTGTTCACAAGAACCAAACATTTCACGAACCATATTACGACTCATTTTGCATCCATACAAAATTCAACTAACTCAATTGAAGCTATTAGACCATTTAAATCGTCGTCGTTTTGTTAATTGGATGCTTGAACGAAATGAAGGTTTTTCATCAAAAATCCTCTTTAGCGATGAAGCAAATGAGGTTCAGTTTATTGGGTATACGTCAATAAACAAAATTGTTGAATTTGGGGAGGGAAAAATCCTCATGTTATTCACGAACCAGAAGTTCAGCCTCAAAGAGTCACTGTTTAGTGTGGTTTATGGACTGGCATCCCGGACCGTTTTTCTTGAAAATTAACAGGACAATGCCCTTACAATGAATGGGGAACGTTATCGCAACATGTTAGCTGGTTTTTGTGGTCCAAATCGAATAAACTGCGTGTCAACGACCTTTAATTTCAACAGACAGAGCGACATGTCACGCAAGTAGTGCAACAATCCATTTATTCTTAACAAAATTTGCTGATCGCATAATTTCAAGAAATTGTGAAGTCCCTTGGCTACCAAAAAGCTCGAATTTAATACCACTTGATTATTTTTGTGAGGTTATTTAGACCGTAAGGTGTATGCTAATCATCCACAAACAATTCAACAACTTAAAAGCAACATTCGAGCTGAAATTGAGATCATTGACCCGCTTTTATTGAAAAAGTTCATCGAAAAATTTGATGTTTGGATACAGGGCTGTAGACGAAGCCGTGGTGGGCGTATGAACGATATTATTTTCATATATAAATGGCATTCAAGGTGGTTACCTTGCCTTATCAATAAAAGTTATTGCACCTTTCTATTGATATATACTTATATACAATTATATATCAATAGAAAGGTGTAAAACACACATATATCAGTCGAGTAGTTGTAAATGACAAAAATATCTTATCGTTTTCAACCGATAAGTATAGTGATGTTGATAGTTTTTTTAATTATATCTTTGTTATTTTTATGTTAATCTTTATAATCATGAGTTAATCCCTCCCAAAACCAAACATAATTTGGTGAAAAAAAAAATAGAATAAAACGATTCGTAAGATGGCAAAATTTTTTAAAAATTCGTCAAATTTAAATAATAATTGCGGATTAAATATACAGAATTTTAAAATAATCATGTATTAATCCCTCAAAAATACCTTTAACTTGGTGTTAAAACAAAAACTATACCATTATCTAAATTTTTGTAGCCACTAGGTGATTTGCGCGTAACTCTTATTTTGATAAAATGAGTATCATACAGCCTTATTTGAGGCCGTACAACTACTGAACAGTACAAACGAGGTAAGGCGGCTCAAACGAATCAAACAGCATGAGCTAACTGTATGAAAATTATAAACCAAGGGAACTGGACACTGGTCCAGCAGACCCACACAAGTTTATGCTTATCTCATAAGTACTAATGTCAACCTTACTAATGAATTAATAATGTTTAAGATTGTAGTAGCCATATCAATAAAGTTGTTATAAAAAAAATACAGCCTTAAAGCAACCTTCAATCGAAAATATTTATAATTACTTTAATAGGGAAAGTCTTTTTAAAATATTAAGTGTAACACTGAATTTTTACTGATTTTTCAGGAAATTCATTTTATATACAAAAATAGACAACGAATTTAATCTTGGAAATAATGTCCATTAGTTAGCTCACATCGCTCACAAATGAGCCATGTGAGCTATGTTTCTATCCCATAGGTTTCAATATAGCATTTAAATAAATCTGGGTGTAAAAGTAACTTGAACTAAGCTCCACGAATTCAGTTTCACTTATTTCGGCTTTGTAAAATAACCCTAGAACCAGTGATTTAAAAACACAGCTCACCTCGCTAGAAAAACATAGCTCAAGAGTGTAACGGGCCTTACGTTTGTAGGAATATACGTGGCACTGTTTAATGCGATCTATATGGATTGACTTCCAGCGCATTCGAAACAGATGGCTCAAGGAAATCCTTAAGCAAGTATCCCGAGTTTTTAATAACACGCTCGACACAATTTATGGATAGAATGACTAAGGTTGGTTCCAAATCATTACCCTGGTACTTGAAATCGACGACTTTTTATATAAGATTTCACCCAGAGTGGGAACTGTACTCCAAATGTACATTTTAAAAAGTCGTGCTGAGTATCAGAGAACAGAGTTCTTTGATAGTGCATCAAATACTACATCCCAAACAGCTTGGGAATGCAGCACAATGTGGGCCTTTAGATCAGATTTACAGCCTTTGTTATACGAATGGTGATTATGAATGAATCGTTCCATGTGTTGGAGAAAATTCCAAAAGAAACTGATCTTTTAAAAACGTCATATTTGACCCCTTGGATCATTGTGTGAAATACACACAACCCTTACAAAAATTGAGAACCTCCTCAAGTTCTTTTTTGGCAGTTTGGTTTCTTTCGTACTGATAAAATGTTGGTCTACTCATCAGGTTGCAACGACCAAACTGCAAAAATGTACATCCTGCTTTATCCTATGGTATAAAACAAGAACAAATTGATTTAGCGAATTATATCACCACCGCCGTGTAATTAAGTTTAAGTTTTATGAATGTCATAGTAAATAATGCGGTAGATATTCGATTGGTTAGCAAGCAAGCAATTTGTTAGCCGAAATTATGACTACATCAATTTTACCAAGGAAATTTAAATTTCAAATTATATTTTCAATAAGCTTTTTCTTATTTTTTTGCGAATGCACAGTAGAACAACACAAAAACTTGCTGTTTAATTTTCGAAAAATTGTGCAAGCATATTCGTTAAAAGTTTTGGGTCATTAAACCGGCGATTTATCTGATTTCTTCTTAAGATTAACAAATAGCGTATGAGTTCGCAGTGAGATCAGATGCATCAGGCTTATCCATTTTCCGGCCCGTATACAGAATTGCGTATGAAAATTTCAATGAAACAAAATGAAAGAAATAAAATTTTTGAACTCGAAAGGGTTATTTAATTATTGTTAAGTTCGTTGGCCAATCTACTGAATTCATAGTCGGCTATCGAGTAATTAGAATAGTCATCTTCAGAATACGTTTTTAAAATTTCTGCTATCGTTTGTTCCGGAGGATTCGTAGAGCATGTAGTTCACTGCTATACCATCGCAATACAATGACAAACTGTTTTTCAGGGAAATATATGGTACTAGAGTTTGGAAAAGCCGCGTAAGTGCTATTATTTGTAAAATCTAGTACCCACAAATCATATTTGTCACGCGACAGTAATCGAAGAACTAAAATAATTATTTTCAAACGACTGAATAGGTAATTATCGTTTGTACAGAAAATATAATGAAAGAAAATAATAAAAGGAATATTATGATGTTGAAGCCGCACAAAATATTAGAAAATTTCAGATACAAAACTTGTTTTACTAGTCTATGGGTTGATCGTAACAAAAAAGAAACATTATAATACAAAATATTTCTAGATTTTTTTAATTTTAAAACAACCAAAAATTTAATTCAATGTGATGCATATTATACATATATAGTATGTACGTATTTTTGAGGCTATAAAATGATAAACTAAATAAATTCGCTGATTATTTTGTAAGGATATTTCTCTTTAAAAACTTTAATGTGTTCAATATGAACTATTGTTTTTATGGTAGCAAAGATCATAACGGATAATCTTAGAAAACCTTTTAAGGACCATTTTTAAATTTGAATTACCATTTTTATTAAAATCTCTTTGGACAAAAGGCTTTAAGAGTATATCAAGAAAATATTAGGTTAACCCCAGACAGTAGCGAGTCGACTATCAGCATGGAACATATTTATAAATTATTACAAATTGTATTCCTGTTCCTTATTATGTTCTGTTGTGTGGTTTTCCACCAACAAAAAAACACAACCGCACTACAACACAATACAAAAACCACAAAAAAAGAAAGGAAAACCTCATTCCGTTGAATAATAATAAGTTGAAAATTACAAGTTACAACCCATTCTTTCACTACTTTTACCACACCATCACCACCGTCATCGTAGCATCATCAACATCAACAAAAACAAACAGAGCTCGCACAGAAAATTGAATTTATAGTCTCTTAAGACAATTTTAGCAAAACATGTATGAATTTCTGGGAAATAAAAAACCAACAACAAGAACCAACTTTTTTCCTTAATCTTATCTTTTTTTTACACTAACAACAATACATATACTCGTGCATACACACACAGTACAAACCAAGAACGCTTCACGGCAGTATGAAAATATGAAAAAAGAAAAACACTGGAAGCATGCAAACATACATTACATAAAAATAAAAATTAAATAAAAATAAATTTTCCTAGTTTTTCCCGTTACTTTTTTCGTTTTTTTGTTTTGAGAAAAACTACATTAAACAAATGAAAAACGATGAAAATTTGTGACAAAAGTAGAAGTAGAAAAACAACACAGCCGGAATTTGTTTCAGAAAATATAGAAATCTAAAGACGAAAAATAACGATGATGAAGAACACGAAGAAGAAAATAAAAACTTATTCTCATTTTTCTTTAAATTTAAGTTTATTTAATTTTATTTTTCAAAGAAAAACGAACAGAAATAAAACAAAAATCTTGATTAATATGTTAAGCTTAAAGATTTTTATTTCATTTTGCGCAACAAACAACACGCCGCCGACGACGGCGAGAACCACGATCAAATATAAGCTCAAAATATGTCAATTAAACGATTTAATGAGCTAATGAAATATAATATGATGTGAATTGATTGTGTGTTTTGGTAAAAAAGGCATAACAAATTTTCTTCTGTTTTGGTGGTTTAATGAGCTTTTAATTAAATGTAACGAATTGCTTTATGTCGCATGTTTAACGCTTTTCCATTTAATTTTGTTAAATAACACATGTCTTATTATCAATAAGACAAAGTATAAACAGAAACCGAAATTTAATTAATGTTTAATTTTATGTGAAAGCAAAACATGGAAGTGGGAATTTTGGTAGTAGATGAGGTTTGAGAAAAATAATATAATTCAACTATAAGTGTGGATAGTAATAATGATCCTCTCAAAATAGTAATAATGATCCTCTCAAATCCTCTCCTCTTCATTGCAGACGAAACGAGATAAAAAAAACAATTAACACAAGGTCAGCAAGATTATTATCGCCTTAATTAAGAAGCCAAAAAAATTTAAAAATATTCTATATCCCATTTGCTATTCCTCAACAAATTATTCCGTTTTGATGTTTAGGTAGTATATAACTAAAATGGCGAGATCAGTACACCTACAACCAATGAAATACAACTTTAAAAAAACTAACCGTGTGGGGCTACAAAGTTACCTGGAATCCATCAACTGGCAAATAACTCTCAATTCCAATGATATAAACGAAAATGTGGACAAATTTAATGACATCATGCTTCAAGGCTCGAAATGTATGTACCTATGTGCTGTAAACCACAAAATGCTCACCCTCATTGGTTTGATGATAGACTAGTTAACTTAAAAAATTGGAAGTCGAAAGCGTATGCCAAAATGTTGAAAAGCGGGTTAGAAGCGGACAAAACTACGTTTCTACAACATAGTAATGAATTTGAAATTTATTTCAAATCTAAATACAATTCGTATCTTAATCAAATTCAAGACAAAATCAAAGTAAATCCAAAACAATTTTGGAAATACTTTAGGAATAAACGCGAAATTGAAGGATACCCTGCTAATATGACGTACAACAATACCTGCTCTTCAAACGCCAAAGATATAGCTAACATGTTCGCGTTTTTTCAATCAGTCTATAGACCAAGCGTTACTAGTGGATTGTACGAACAACCCAGCAACAACAACACATCAATAACTCCTCCTATTATTTTTGAGGACAACATTTTATCGGCTTTAAGGGGGTTTGGAGATGGTTGCGGTCTTGACGATATACCCTCTTCTATTCTGAAGGAGTACGCTGAAATTCTGACAATTCCATTATGTTATCTATTCAATCATTCCTTAAACACCGGCGTGTTACCTGAAAAATGGAATATTTCAAAAATTACTCCAATTTTTTACAATCACGTAAACGTGATGATATCTCATGCTATATCAACTACATCATCAATTCCAAAATTATTTGAGTTAGTATTATGCAACAGCTTTAAATCCACAATTGCACGTCATATATCAATAAACCAGCATGGGTTTATGCCTGGCCGATCCACATCGACTAATCTAGTTGAAACCACCAGTAAACTAATTAACGAGATAGAAAAACACCGTCAAGTTGATGTAGCGTACACGGATTTTAGTAAAGCATTTGATTCTATCTGTCATCATAAAGCACTCCAGAGTTTATTCAATTTTGGGTTTTCTCTCGATTACATAAATTGGTTTAAATCATATCTATCAAACCGGTGCCAATTTGTGATAATGGGAAATGAAAAATCAAACTGTATTAAAGTTACATCTGGTGTTCCCCAAGGATCACACCTCGGGCCTTGGATTTTTATTGTTTTCATAGACCGAATAACCGAGATAATCAAAAACTCAGACGTGCTCATATTTGCAGATGATGTGAAAATTTTTCGTACTATTAATGGATTGTTAGATATGGAGAAACTTCAAGAAGACTTAGATAGATTAAGTAAGTGGTGTGATCGGAACTCACTATACTTAAATATTAAAAAATGCAAAATCATGTCTTTCCATCGTAAACGAAATCCGATCATTACTTCATACAAAGTCAACAACGAAGTACTGCAAAGAGTCAATGAGGTTATAGACTTAGGTGTTACATTTGTTGAAAACGCCAGTTTCAATATAGGCATATTGAAATTGTATTGCGAAAGCGAATGCCATGTTCGGATTTGTTAAAAGATGGACAGGTGAATTTAAGGATATTCAAACCTTATGTTCACTCTATTTCGCTTATGTTCGATCTCAACTGGAATACGCTGTAACGGTCTGGAATCCATACTATGCTGTACACATAAAAAGAATTGAAAGCATTCAAAAGAAGTTCCTGATTTTTTTGTAAAAGAAAAGTGACTGGGATTACGACCACAACTTACCATTCCATGAAAATGTGGCTCGCTTAAACCTCCATACTCAACAAAATGCACGGATTACAAAATATGCACGCTTGAAAATAGACGACTTCTCTTGGGCGCAGCTTTTATTGGTAACGTTTTGCTTGGTCACGTAGATTCAGCTTACATCTTGGAAAACATATCAATTCACGTGCCATGCAGAACATTTCGAAACCATGAATTTTTAGCACTTGAACACCATTCCACCAACTATGGAGAAAACAACCCCATTAATAGGATGTCTAAATCTTTCAACCTAATCTATTTGACTTCAACTTATCAAAGGACAACTTTAAAAATAACCTTAAAGACTTTTTTCTAAATTTTTTAATTGTTTAAACCAAAATTTGGTTTATATATTTTTTTTTTTCTGTTTTAAAGTTTTTTGTTGTTTTAATATAATTTTAACTATAACTGTAAATAATCTGAAATCATACATGTATATTACAAAATAGGTTTCTTTAAATAAATAAATAAATATATGAGCTCCCTTTATACTTTCTAATTAACAGAACTGATAAAATTTGGTTTCTATGCTGGAATTATGATTTCTAAATGGTCACTGACAGACATTATTGCCCACAGAGATATATTTTACATAGATTTTTAGATATAAATATATCTCGTTTCAGGGTCCCATACGAAACGACACATTTTACCACATGATGTGCTAAAACAGGCTGTCACAAAACAGGATACCACAAAACAGTACATGGTACACTAAAGTACATGGTACGGAAGAGTACATCACACAGTACCAAATATAACAGTACGTACTAAAAGAGAACACCACAAAATAGTTAATAGTCAATTTTACGATTTTAATAACTTAATCTTGCAGGTTTTTAATTCCAAAAAATTGTTTAAGACCAATAATTTAAATAAATATATAAATAAAATAAATATTTATTTATTTATATATTTATTTAAATTTTTAATCTATTTTGCAACGATCGAATATTAGCGATTTAAATTAAAATAATGTTATATATTGTTAGGTGAAGGCAAATATCCACTTGATAATATCCTAATTACTAAACGTATTCACAGCTCCTGTCAGTAACATGTACTTTAGTGTACCATGTACTGTTTTGTAATGTACTGTTTTAATCGGTCCTGTTCCGTACCATGTACTTCAGTGTACCATGTACTGTTTGTGATGTCCTGTTTTATTACATCCTGTTTTGAAATGTGCTATAGTGAACGGCTTCGCTTTCTATATGCATTTAAAAAAAACTAGAGATAGTTTTGAAATAACTTTTGTTTTAAGAACTTCTCTTAAGCAATTACTGTACGCAACAAAAGTACCCACAATAGAAATTTTAATTGAAATGATATGCCTTGGAGATAATAAAAATGTATCTTGCATGCATACGGGGTGGTGGAGGTCATTTAAAACAAAATTTAATAAATTAAGTTGATTAAAAATTTATCAATAACTTAAAAGCAAAGAGCAGAATCAAAAATTTCATACAAAAATTCATGGGTTATACAATCGAAATGGGTCATGCAATCTCACAAACGCAATTTCATGTTATGCCATACTAAATAAAAAACTAAATAAAAAAATATGTTTGTATACAGAGATACGCAATTACGGTTACGCATATACAAATACAATACATATGTACCCGATTTTTTTTTTATTCATTCGTTTTTCTGGTTTTACTTTTAAAAGGAAAAAAAGAGTTTAGCTTTGCTCAACAAAAAAAAACACTAAAAATAGAAAATGGCATGATTTTGTTCGTGACTTCGTATATTCATCGTATTTTATCGGAATAGATTGTTTTTATTTTCACAAATATAAAAAAATATAAGAAAAAACTAAACATATGCATAAATGTATATGATATAGTCCCTGCTGAATCTGCTACAGAATAAAATGTAACAGTGAAAATTCGATTTTTGTGCTCCGATCATTATGTGCAGACTCAGGTTAATATGAACCTTCCATCCCACTGATATGGTAATGGTATATGATTTAAATTTCTGATGGCCAACACTAGCTCTAGACATTGAACGAAGTAGTCGGATATCCCTATGGAATCTGCTACAGAATAAAATGTAACAATGAAAATTTGAATTTTTGTACTACGATCATTATGTGCGTTCAGGTATTTAGAACCTTCTATCCCACTTCTATCACATAAGCAGAATAACTACGCGATCATATGAGATTGCATTGAAAACATCAGCTTCCAAGCAGAACTAGGAAAGTTAAGGGACTGTTTTGCTAACGCCAGGAATCTCACTAAAAACTTCCACCCAAGAAGTATAGCCATCAAAGACGGGAATAGAGAGTTGAGAACAAATGTAGCTGATGTTCTTTCAGTATGGCAAACCTACTTTCCAAGTCGGCTAAATCGGAATGACGAAGTAACCCCCATTAGAGCAATAGCTTCTCCACATGAAGAGGTCTTTGTCGAATATCCCACAGTAGAGGAAGTAGATGCAGCTATTAGTAGATTGAAAAATGGAAAGGCACCCGGTCTCGATGGAATCCCCACAGAATTAATTAAACTCGGAGACGCTACTCTTTAACAAATCTATACGATTTCAGCGTCTCTATTTGGGACCAGGAAGAGCTGCCGGAGAATTAGAAGACCGCTCTCATATGTCCGTTGCATAAAAAAGGCGACCGTCTTAAATATGAAAATTATCGTGGTATTGCTCTACTGAACACTTACAAAGTGTTGGCTAATGTTGTACTTGCCAGAATCATCCTTCTCGCCGACAACATCATTGGTGACTATTAATGTGGCTTTCGTACCAATCGATCGACCACTGACCAGTGTTTTACCATGAGGATGATCTTGGAAATATGTTGGGGTACAACATAACCATTCATCAACTATTTATAGACTTTTCACAGGCATATGACAGTATAAACCGCGACAACTTTTGGGCCGCGCTCATATTCCTAGGAATTCCAGTAAAACTCGTTTCTCTGTGTAAATTAACAACATCTGGATCTGTATGTAGTATTGTAATTGAAATAACTCTGTCAGACTCCTTTGAAATTACATCTGATGTTTGACAGGGAGATGCACTTGCGCCTGTGCTGTTCAATTTGGCACTTGAGTACGTAGTGAGGAAAAACAACGTTGAAACTTCGCGCTGTATATTCAGGCCAAATAAATCCGGCCAAATTCTTGGATATGCAGATGATATTGTACTTCTTGGCCGAAGACCTAGCGACATCAAGGATAGTTTCATACCGCTCAATTGGTGCACAAGAAGACTTGATTTGGAGGTGAACAATACTAAAACGAAATTTTTAACAACACCCAGGAACATCTCCATGCGAAATCTCAAAATTGGCGACCATAACTTTGATAGCGTTGAAAACTTTTAATACCTCGGGTCAATTATAACATCCTTGAATGATATACAGGCAAAAATAAAAGCCCGAATCGTTGCCTATGATGGCCTCTAACGACTGTAGATTATTATCTATAAACATGAACCACGAAATAAAGCAAATATTTGGAGGTTGCGATATTATCGGATTCATCAAATCCAATCGAGTTAAATGGCTCGGCCACGTTACAAGGTCCCCACCACAACGGATGACGATTAAAGTGTTCCATTCACACAAAGCCAGAGTGCTTTGTAGAGGAAGACCCCGACTACGCTGGAGTAACGACGTCGAACAAGACCTACTCGTATTCGGAAACTGGAGGACGAGAGAGATGGACCGAGACGGATAGAGGACTATAGTGCGGACGGCAAAATTCCTTCATGGGATGTAAAAGCTAGAGAGAGAGAGAGAGAGAGTGTTTCATGTAAAACGTATTATGTTTTTTTTTTTAATTTTTTATAAGTCAAATCTCGACTTTCCATTAAATTTAAACTATTTGCGTTTAAGCATTTATGAAGCTAATTATGCATACATGGTGACAATTAAAAAAATAAATTAAAGATTCAACCAATCTAACGAAAAAATAGAAATAGTATAATATTCGTAGTTGATTCTTTTAAAATCAGAAGTAAATGCTATGAGATATTTTATATCTTGTATGGCACAACGTATGTTTAGTAGAAAACAATCAATTCATGGCTAGAAAATACATCGACTGTACATTGGCCGTAAGGCAAAATATTTTGGCTTATGGGAAGGATTAAAATTAAGCGGCAAAAGTGTTCGCCTCCACCAGTTATTAAAATGTCTTCCCTAATTTTGCGGACTCTGGATTTTAACTGATATTTCCAGTGAGTAAGGTACTGCAAATTACAAAAATATGACATGTAAAACTTCAAAACTATCGTTTTCAAATCAAAAAATTTTTCACTGGCCCTTTCAACGAATTTAATTTTCTGGCAAAATTTTCCTACTTCCCCTCTAAATATTTTGTGTTCTCTGGAGTGTTCTTTCTGGCCTTGAATTGGTTGTTTTTTTTTAAAACATAAATATGCCTCAAGCTGTTGTTGTCCGAGAAGAACGTATTTGTTTTATATTTTCCATCTAAATAATACATTTTTTTATATACAATTATCAAAAAATGCTTGAATTTACAAGATATAACAACATACTTACGTTGAAACACGATTTTTATTTTATTTCAATTTATGTGCGTAATTTTTGTTTTGAATTTTAAATATGCGTTTTCGCAGAATTAAAAATTAAACTGACAGGTCTCCACTTTTTATACATAATATTTGAAGAGTTTTTGAAAGAAAATTTAAGCCTACAGCAATCAGAGTACCAATTAAGAGGTTCTCTTTTAAAAAAAACCTCTTACCAAAATATTTCTTCGCTATGATGCTCTTAACAGTATTAAGGTCAGAATCGCACGGTTATATTGCGAGGTCAAATAAGTCTATTTGAATATACGTAGTCTCAACAAAAATCTTTGTAGTTTCAGTAAGCAGGCACAATTCTGGTTTCCCTGGGAAAAGGAATTTAGAATATTAATATATGCTATATTAGTAGTTTGAATTACAAAAATTACTTTTTGGCTTGCTGATGGAAACATTTTAGAAACAAAATTGAATAGAAATCTGTTGTTCCATAAAATTTTATTGGGAAAACTATTTCCCGTTTATGTCGCGTACATGACATTTGAAATAAATATTTCTGAGCTCAAAACCAATCAAATTATTTGAAATTCTTTATACCACGCCTACTAGATCCGAACTCGAGTTGAAATTGTTTTAACTTTGTTGTTCTTTTAATACATTTTGTGTGTTACCATAGTATTTTTTTCCGAACTAATTCACGATGCCATGAACGTACTATTAACTATAGTTCACATATGTATATTTATACCAAACTGATTCCAACAGCAAGCTATAAAAATACAAGTCAGACAAAAGTGATATGAAATTAGTTCCCAATTCCCTAGTCACAGGAAAAGCTGGAATAGTGCTACTGCAATATTTCTTTTATATGTATATACTATCCGAAAAAAAGTTAAAACTGGCTTGATTTTCCAGATGACGAAAAACTTTTTCTTGCAAAATCGCAAATTATGATTTTCACACGATGTTCGGCACATTTTTCTGAGTTGCTTTGAGACGATTATTCTTTCAAAATGTTACACTGGAGGTTATTGCCATAAAAAAAACGATAGTCGTTCAGTTCAATAGTTCAGAGGTAGCTTAAAATTGAGTTACAATATTCCTTACACAGCACTTTGACGAAACTCGTAAATAATCGGGTATACACTACACGTATTGTTCTCAGAAGCACTTTATGTTCGGAAGACATAGAAAAATTAAGTCTAACCGCTTCAACACATTTTAACATTTCGGATAAATGGGCTATAATAATTTCTCATTTACAGGCTTCACTTTTCTGAAGCTTTTCAAACGCGAAACATAAAGACTGCTCAAAGCGGTTTACAATTTTCATGTAAACCATCTCTGTAGATGATACATAAATAAATGTTCATATCTCTCATCATGTGTATCATGTTCATGATATACCTATTTCAAGGCACACACACACACACACACACACACACATACACAAACATGATAAGAATGAACATATACAGATTGCACATATATGGCAAAATGTTGTTACTTTTGAAAATTTTATAAAAAATTTAAACAAGGCTGTAAAAGCTTTCGTGGAAAATCAACTTTTCTTTTTATATTTAAAAAATTTTTTGTAACCAATTGATGTAATTTATAGAATTTCGAAATTGGATAAATACGAAAAACATACGAAAATTGTAACAAAGCCAAATATCCGATTACATTAAAATAAAAGCGATTGAGAGAATAAAGAATAAAATAAAAAGGAATTTTGAAGGAAACAACTCAAAACGAGCTTTATTTGATTTATATCTATTGTCTTCTCTCAGTAAATTTTAAATAATATTGTTTTTTTATTCCCTATTCTCGTGTATACATATTTGCTGATAGTTACTCGTATTGGTTATATAGATTTTCTGTGTGAGCTTTTGTGCGCTCGATTCTGTTATACCGCAAACATAAAAATAAATCTCGAGATTACAAATCTTATTTTGTATTTGCGATCGTACAATCACATACGTACGAATCACATATACAAACGTACAATGTAGATATTTTATGCAAATCACATTACGTTTATGGGGTTGAGATTGTGTTTTTAGAAACACATTTTGTGGATATTTCGATATATGTATGTATTATTGTTGAGTGGATCATAATCATAAAATAGAATTGCACACAACAATATGGCGTCGACAATTTCTTATTTGGTATGTACTCGTACATAAATACATTCTCATTACTATATCGAAAAAATTTAATCAATTTTCCATTGTGTCGTGAGTTTACCTAATACAAAATTTTTTTATTAGACGTCTTTCTGATATAATATACCGAACATTTTCGTTTATTTATTATCCATTTTGTCGGAAGACAGGTAAAACGGTAAAATATACTCAAATTTTTATTCATTGAACCACTAAATCTTATTTATTTTTCATAAATTGGCATTTACATAAAAGAAAACATATTTTCAATTCAATTTTTGTATAATCTACATATAATATGGAGTATGTACATTAAAGAAAGTACAGTAAGACCTGGAATATCGAAGTTACAGCAAGCTAAAGGAATCGTTGCATCAAGATGTTTTCTAAAAGAAGTTTCATTATACGCTGGTAGAAAACGTGTTTCTTTATAATAGGCAAACATACTACACTAATATTATTAATTTTAGTTATCGCATACGCCCACGCGGCCTGAACGGAAAGTCTTCAAAAAGATATTAGAGTCTATTTAAAATTGTATTAGCGTTCCAGAATTCGTGTAAAAAAAATTATATAATATAAAATATCTTATAATGTAAATTATAAAAATTACATATTGTTCTCGAAATGAAATTTTGCGATTGCGAGTTGCGTATTAATCTTTCCCCTCTTGGTTCCATTGCATCGCCAGAAGGATACATCTGTTATACTATATTTTTTAATAGCTTACTAATATTAATTGACAACATATTACTGGTACGTTATATTACTACAACAATCACCTAGTCACTTGAAATTCACATTTACCTACTTGTATATACAGAGGGAAGGGTCGGCACCGAGATCTACACTTCACGGGCCTTACTTGTGTTTATTAAGACATTAATCATAATCGATGAAAAAATGCTATTTCACATCCTGCCTATGGTGTGACCTGCTGGTCAGTTTTAGTTACCTTACATGATCACAAACGTATTTTCGTGTAGTTATCCAAACAAATCTTCTTATCATTTATTTAAGCACTGCAGATGATTTTACTTTGGTGAAAATTCCCGTTCCTCTATGATTTATGAAGGCTTCTTGATACCTAACATAGAACTAAGATTTTAAGTCACTTGTAAAACATTTATTGGTACACTATGAACCTACTGTTTCGTATTTAAGTTTATATTTTTCTTTTCTCAGTGGGAAAATCTAAATATGTTTTCTGTTGTATCATGCTCTATCACCAGATTTTCATTTACCATAGAACTAATCGAAGTCACGAATGCACATCAGTTCAATCCAAACAAAATCCAATTAAATTCGGCGTTTTAGATTAATTTAACAATTATCAGTTATTAGTGTCATTTAAACATTTAAAAGGAATGTGGGTCGGCAATTTTTAATGGAGTTTTTTTATAGAATTTGTATATAATTATGTTGAAGTAGTTTTTCTTCGAAATAGCACATAATCCTATAAATTCTCAAACAGTTTAATTTTTTCTAAACGAACTTATTCCAGTTTAATTGAAAAGCATGAATTTTCCTCTCAAACAGAGAACTCTCATTGTTCTGTAAAAAATTTCAATAAGATTTTAATTCCAATCAAAATCCCGAGTATTTAAAATATCGTATGCCCATTTAAGAAAGCTTTCGGTGTGGCGGATTCCCGGGAAATATATTCGTGGAGGCTCAAGGGAATCATCGAGCGAGATAATTATTCTTATTGCGTGTTGTTCTTATCAATCAATTTTTGCTCTCCTCATGACGCATTTCTATCGGTTTTCAGCTTGGTAGTCTTTCATTATACAGTACTAAATTTTTCTGTAATTTTATCAGTCAAAACATTGAACAGATAGATACCTGTGGACTTTAAATTGTTTAAACAGGCTATTCGAAACGGTATACTCGACATATTTTTCTATAAAAAGCAACTCTGAACTGAAGACCACTGTAATGTATTTTGGCTTACAGAACCTTTTTTT
The DNA here is from genome assembly GCA_947310385.1 of Nephrotoma appendiculata. Lineage (NCBI taxonomy): Eukaryota > Metazoa > Arthropoda > Insecta > Diptera > Tipulidae > Nephrotoma > Nephrotoma appendiculata. The sequence continues at coordinate 110,900,940 of OX371225.1, forward strand.
TTCATAAAATGATACCAAAAAGAGTGGGTATAACATATGTGAAAGTTCATTGTTACAATAATGTTACATACAAACAGCCGCCGTGTTTCTCTGACTGTAAATTCAGAATTCAATTATTTTTACCTTCTAGAGAATTTTTTTATTTTGATATTAACTATAGTCAAAGAGTATCTTATGTTATAAAGCATAACGAAAGAAATGAAATATTTTCATCAAAAAATGCATGAATTATGCAATTTAAATTGGTTAACCAATACACTTAGACATCTTTATTTACCGTAATTTTTATCGTTTCCTATTAATCATCACGAGTATGACAATATTCGATACAAATTAAATAAAAAATATTGTTTAAGTATACTGTATAACCCATTTAAATTGCATAACCCACTCATTTTTTGATGCAAAATTTTGCAAAATATCGATTCATAAACTGCAGCATAATTACTCCTTATAAAATAAAAAAATTGCGAACTTAGTTGAACGTAGAAAGCACTATTGAAAATGATGATAAAATTTTAATGGACGCAAAAGAACGAAACATGTGCAAACATCTATTATTAGAAACAGGAGAAACCTGACCGGGATAGTTTTGGAATCAGTTCACAGAATTCTACCAATACAAGAACTTGGTCACTTGGTTAACAATCTATCCGACACGATTAATAAAGCAATATTTTAGGGCCGTGTCCTGGTAAAGACTTTTTAGAATCCCCCCAGTTACTCTATTAATAAAACTTTTTTCGATAAAATACGGGAGCCTGCGGAGGTATCTATTCTATATACGGTACTATTAACCAGTCCGAGTACTCCGAGTTGCAGCGCGGCATCCTTAGAGCTACTAATGGCCAACTACTAAATGGACTAGAGTATCTTCCACCAAACAATAAATAGAGGGAAATCGTGCACCATTAACAAATCTAACCCATATAAATTGACGGGATAGGTTATTTTTAAAGGTAGCCTCTAGTATATTGACTGAAGTAAACCTAAAAATATCAACAAAAAAAAAATAATAATAAAATATTTATTATTACTTAAGGCGGAAAAGAATATTCAATACAATTCCCAAAATCTCAATTATAAATAATCTTATCCACTTCTCTTATTAAAATTATTGGATACGCAAATTTCAACATATTCCACATTAGAAGTGTCATCGAGCATTAAGCACTCGAAATTTTAACACACATATTGGAAAGAAATCGTTGGTAACTGCTTTTATTTACCTTGTTAAGTTCGAGGCACATAGTTTTCGTTTCAATTGATAGAATTGATACAATATTGTAAGAAATAAAGAAATTCGATTTATGAAATACCACAAAAACAACTCAAAACGAAACGAAAGCTATGTGCGTGCGAATTTAAAAAAACTTATTGAAAACGAAACGAATCGGAACCAAACAAAAACTATGTGCCTCGAGCTTTAATCATTCAATGAGTGTGAAAATTCTCTATTACAATAATTTTAGATCTAGAGCAGTCTTCAAAAACAACAAACCTGAGGATAACAACCGGCCACTCACATGTCGGAATGTGAACTATCTACTCAAAGACTGAGTGCTTCAATTATAAAAAGAAGAATCGTGGCGATTAGATTGAGGGGCTCCGCCATTTCATATTTATAAGGAGAGGAACTTTAAAAGGTGAAGTGTTATCCCCTCATGACTGGAACTTTATCATTAGTTTCTAAGTGGAAGAACGTTCGAAGCTTTTGGCGAGAGTAACCCTTGATCCTCCTACTTCACAAGCGCTTTTACTGATTTTGGATATCAAACTAAGGTGGAAACGTATCGTAATATAAACGTTAAAAGTGGCACTAATGTGCTTTACTCGTTATACGAAATACTATTGTAATCATACCGTCAACTCTTAATTTTCAATTCAAAGAAATTCCATTTAGCCCAAGGCTTATCATTTAACCCTTTCGAATTCAAGAAATATTTATTTTTTCATTTTGTTTCATCGAAATTACTTTGATATTAAATTTTCAATTTTCTTGCTTTGTTGAATGTGAGCATGAATAGCGAAAGGATGTTTACTGCGTCTTTAATTTGCAAGTCTTTTATCTTGAGTTCTTCTGTTATATCCTCCTCGTGGGATGAAGGCCCTAGCTATAGTCTCGTTGATTAACCAGTAGGAAGCACTTCGTGGCATTTTGGTTGTTATATAGATCTTCAAACCGATGCCCCTTACCCCCAGAATAGTTGAATGGAATCGAATTAAATTTTGACAGAATATTACCGGATGGGGTCTATGTTTTTTACATCTATGATTTTTATAACTAGGTTTTACTGTATAAAGGAAATACTTATATATGAATAGGTATTTTTTGTACAAGCATGTTGTGTCTAAAAAGATCAAAAGAAATTTAAATGAAAAATGTTACCTCGTATTGGAGGGAAAATTCCCATACACATACACACTTTGCTTACGCAGGATACTTTTTGGCGTTTTGTACTGAAGGCAGAATCGAAAAGCACATTTAAACGATTTGTTGTTTCTCTTTCTTAAACGTTATCATATCTCTCGTGAATATTACGTTAAAAAATTTATCAGTTTTTATTCCCAGAAACATGTATCATGTACCCAAAAAAACATTTCTTCTTATGTTTTATGCTATTAATGGCGTGCAGTAAATAACTTTTATCAGTATCATCGATAATATATTGAATATGATGGCAGATTAACTTTTAGTATTTAAATTTTTGGGCACGTGTGATTAATGCGTGAGAAACTCAACAGAGTGGAAATTTTTTACGATAGTATCTATTTGGGTAACATCGATAATAATACGAGCAACGGATTAGTGTACTACATTTTATAGTAGTATTACATTTTCAATATTTAATAGATTGAACGTGGCGTTGTGTGATTTAAGGCTAAAAGACTAAAGTATTTGACTAACTTGACTCCAACATTTTTTAAACTTGTCTTCTACGTATTGTTTGCTTCATGCATACCAGACCAGTATATAGATAGGAGAGTTAAATATTATTAATATTCTAAATTCATTTAAAGATAATACGCCTACCTTAATTTTACATTTTTTTATTTAATTATGCCGGACCGGTAGAACAAAAACCAAATTAAAAAATAATCCATTTTCGCAACAGTGAATCACTCGAACAAATCAAACCGGTTAAAACAAAGCCAAAAAGAAAAATTATCGAATAGGAAAACCCTCAATAACAATTACAACAAAAATATAGTATTGAAGGAAAATGAAATAAAGTTTAATTTCATGAGAAATTCTATTCACATTTACGTTTACACACAAAACTTTTTAGCTTCTAATGCTATTAATGTTATACAGCTAGAGCGGCTTGAGAATAAATATCCACCCCGTATTTATCCTACATTTCAATTTTCATGTTTTACATTTCAGGGAAATCTATCGCAAAATTAAGGTATAACACAGTAAAAATCAACAAAACTAATGATCTTATCTGGTTTAGTAAAACAAAAGATACAAAAAATAAGATGAAAACAAAAGTTGTTTTCCTCGTAATTTTTCCTTTATCTCATTTATGGTAACTTCGTGTGTATATGTATGTCTTATTTATGTACGTGTATTGCGGAAAACTGAAAATAGATGACAGATTTTCTTGTAATTCCTATAACAGTGTTGGGATGTTTGGTGAATTGGCTTAATAAATGGAAATGGAATTTTTTTGGTAAGTGAGAAAATTACTTGATGTCTGATGGAGTGCAACTGGAGAAATATCCTTGCGTAAAGAGGTACCTTATCGAATTATTCAATTAGCCGAGATTCTATCTCTTTATGTTTATTAATAAAAAAGAACAGAATAAACGTTTATAATTCGCACATTGGTTGCAATACGCTTAACATTTATAATTTCAAGTAAAACCACAGCAGAAAAGACTCTGGGGAAACGCTGATGAGATTATCTTTTCAAGACATCCACTATTAAACGAAACGATAACCGTTACATGGTGAAATTACATTATAAGCCAGAGACAAATTTATTAGCTGATTTACTCGGTATTCCTATCAAACGGTTACAAAGTCCACAACCACAACACTATGTGTGGTTTGACGGGTCAGCCGTCCAACCAGCTAAGACTTTTTGTTTAACGATCATCTGCTTACACGGCCAACATTAGAAAATTTAAGATGCCGAGATAATTTACAAGCAGGTATAGATTCACCCAGACGACCATTGTTACCAACGAATTTGACTCGAAGTCGAAATAATTATACTGACATATGGCACATATTCAGCACCATAAATAGCAACAAAAGATTCCAATCAAATTTTAGACGATTTATTAACTGGGGTAGATTTAGTAACCCAAGCAATTCAGCAAGCGAATACAACATTATTACCACATACTGAATCGATCTGGCTATAACCGTCCGAATTAGTTTATAAAATGAATGAAATCATTGCACCATAATTACTAAATATCGTTTCGAGAGATCACTAACAAATTAAGGTAACTATAGGGGCAGTTAAATGAAGACACATTTATCAACCAAGTTATATTGGACGGCCCGATTCCTACAACGAAACGAAACATTTTATCAGAAACTGGTCGAATATTTTGTCTTCTTCGATTCGTGCAATGTGTCACATAATCAAAATTAAGAGTTAACGACGGTGTGTATGACGTTTATGAAACCCTGATGAAAATGATTTTTATTTTTAATTACAAGAATTAAAAAGCTTTTGGAACCAGTACCTGGACCAGATGCAGCCGACTGCATAGAAAATCACCACAAAAAACACCCAAACCACGATATTGCTTTACATTATTCCCATTTACTAGTGTATTTTAACAGTTGAAAGGTGTTGACTTAGACAAAAATTTTAACAATACAACTTTAGTATATAAATTCGCTGTTTTGACGCTGTTGAAAAAACTTTGAAAATGTTTTGAAAAATTCCGTAAATTAGTTGAAGCACCTTAATATACCCAAGTACCGTTGTGACTGGAACCAGCTACAATTTTTCTCATTCACATATTATCATGTTTCTTATCTTTTGAAAAGTCTTGAAGAGGAAACAATTTTGTCATTAGCACGTTAGATCATAAATCCACCGTTTTAGCGTTGATGCCCAACAGACCATTTGGCGAGACCTTAACAATATATACGTGTTACATATCGTTGTAAAGGTCTTGAAGTACTCAAAATTACCGTTTTAGCGCTGCAAGCATTTACATTTTGCTTATTCCAATATAATGATGGGACATCGTTTTAGAGGTGGTGGAAAAACAAAAATTTTTGTTATCACAGCTATAGTTCACAAATTCACTGTTCCGGCGATGGTGGTCAATAATCTCTATGCAAATCATTGAAAGACCTAGAACAATCTCACAAATTTAGCCGATGGAGCATAATAGTTAAAACAACCGTAGTGGCACTAAAAGAATCTGTTTTTCCTTATTCTTTTATATCATATGGTATATATCGTTTGAAAGGTATTTGAAAAACACAATTTAGTCATCAGCAAATCCACCATTTTGGAGCTGGTAACTAATTTAATTTAACTTAATAAACACTTTTTTTGTTTTTTATTTCGCAAGATAACGGGTTTTTCGCAAGATAAGTGGGAACGTCGCGTCACCGTGAAAACGAATGATGAAACATATTTAACGCCGGAAACGAAGGTTGCAGTCCTAGATGACGCATCCAAATCATGTGTATAAAGAAGTTAAGTTGAATGTCTAAAATTGATTCAGTTTACTAGAAGAGAGCAGGAAATCTGCACTTAGGATATTTAAACCCAATCATCTAAAGTGTGAAATTTAATTAAAATTAAAATTAATTTATTTTCAGCATTTTTTTTGTAAATTAAATAAATTTCAATAAATTACTGGCTAAAATTCAAACCAACAGAATCATGTGGCTACAAATTTTTTGATACAATATTGTAAATTGTGTATTGTCAAATTTACATAGTTCATTTCTGGTTTTGCTCATTCTTTCCGTGTTAATCATTATTTAAAATTGTATTGCGTATGCTATATATTAGGTGTGCAAGTAGAGACTCTTTTGGTCAAATTCAACTTTATTGAAAATATAATTGTTAAAAAGATTAATTATCGAAATATTCACCATTACTATCTATGGTCTTTTGCCATTTATCACGTAGATGATGAGTACCTTCGCGATAGAAACTTGGTGGTTTCGAAGCAAAATAGTCATCGAGCCATTTTTGCACATCTTCAACTTTCGTGAACCGCTTGTCTTTCAAATATAATGACATCGATCTGAACAAGTGGTAATCAGAGGGAGCCAAGTCTGGAGAATACTCCGCATGCTGTAAAACTTCCCAGCCTAAGGAGAAGATGAGTTCCTATAGGTTGATTTTGTTATGTATGTGGACGAGCAATATTACCTTCCGCCTTATTCTTTGACCGTAAAGGGTCTTTTTTCCTTCAAAGTGACACTTAATTTTATCAATTGGACCTGGTAACGTTCAATTGTAACAGTTTGACCACGTTCCTGTAGCGCGTACTAAATGACTCATTTCCAATCCCACCAGACACACAAAGTAACACTTTCTTGGCATGAATATTCATTTTTGTAACTGATGTTGGTCAACCCATGGTTTGCTACGTTTAGGATTATCGTACAAAATCCACTTTTCGTCACTCATAACGATTTTGTGCAAGTTGGTTCTTTTGTATCGAGAAAGAAAATTCATGCAGATGTCACCTCTTCGGTTTTTGTTTATGAGAAACCCGTTTGCCTACTTTCTGTATTTTCCCTTTACACGCAATCATAGTGATATTGCTTAGTGAGTAACTCCTAATTGATCTCTAAGCTCTTTTTCAGTTTAACATGGATTTTCATCCAGGAAAACTTTAAGTTCCTCATCTTCAAATTGTTTTACGGACGTAAAACACTGACGTGGATCGTCCTCAAGACTAAAATTGCCATCACGAAATCTTGCAAACCATTTTTTTTACTGTTGAATGACTCACAAAATGTTCGCTTAAAGTCGAATTAATCAATTACATGGCTTGAGCATTTTTGATTATTTAAAAACAGAATAGAATGACGTAAATGTTTATCGATATCCGATTAAAACTTATGTCATAGAAACAGAAATGGCAGCAGTTTTTCAAAATATTGATCGAATGTTGGCAATTGTTAATATGGCAATTCGACCATTTCTTTGAGTTTGAACTTCAATATTTCGTATAGACACCTTTCGCTCTGAAAACTGCGTTTATTCTGGAGTACATTCTGCTTATTAGTTTTTTACAAATTTCTCGCGCAATTTTTGTAACCACTGCATTTCTTTTTTTTGGCCATAATAAATCACTGGTGCGAAGAAACTTATCGCTAACTGTCACGGCTCTTTTGAACTCACTCCATAAGTGCTGTATGCAGTTGAGGTCCAGGGACTGAGGAAGCCAATCGAGAACTCGAATATCGTTTTCTTGGAACCATGTTTTTGTAATCCTAGCGGTATGCTTTGGGTCATTATCCAGTTGAAAAGTGGTATTTTCAATGGAAAGAGCCCAGCTACACAAGCTCTCAAGAAGATTGTGGTTCAAAATGTCTATGTAGTCCTTCGCAGTCATTCGTCCCTCAATCCTGTGAAATTTCCCAACTCCATTCCAAGTCAGACATCCCCACAGTATCAAGCGATCCGCCGCCAAACTTGAAAATTGACTGCACGTGTCTTGCAGCTAATCCCTCACCTCTTCCGCGCCAAACCCACTGCCTCCCATCTGAACTAAATCTATTTATGTTTGTCTCGTCCGACCATATTACCTACTTCCAATCTTCAATTGAATAATTTTTAAGCGTCCTCCCGAATTGGAGCCTCAGTTTTCTATGGTGCTTTGTCAAAAGAAATTTCTTAGCCTTGGACCGATCTCTTAAACCATTTTCTTGGAGAACATTCCGAAATATTTTATCACGCAAAGATTAACATTATCAATTGCTCTAAGTTGTTTATTGATTTCCACTGCATTATCGCACGCGCCAACTTTTATTTGCCTGACTATCTACAGTTTTACCGAATTAGAGAGTGCAGATTTTCGTCCAAGTGTGCGTTTCTCTGGCAAATTATCTAGTTCTTTTCAAACCATACTAATTGTGGAGGTAGAACAACCAACCCTACGTACGACCTCACGGTGGGAGTGGTCGCCTGTAGGGACTTTTCTATTAAATTAGCAGTATCCCTTAAGATTGGCTTCATCTAAAAATCGAAACATTCTTTTTAAGATTTGTATTAAGAATAATAAAAGTAGTTTGATAAAAGTGAAGAAACTAACTTCTCAATCGAAATATGATAAAATACCAATGCTCTTTTTCTGTTTTTGTGCACCGAATCACACACCTACTATATCCGCTATTTAACTCAAAAAATTGTCGAATAAGGTTATTCGTAAAGGATATTCGTAAACCTAACTGTACTAGTACCGTTATTTTTTTACAGCATAATATCCGCAGCTTGAGTAGTATCAACAAAATTTAACAATGCTATGAACATTCGATCAATATTTTGAGGAACTGTATATATACCCAAAATGGCGAGCCATTTGGATGCGTTTAAGTATATTTTAATGCAACCAACTTCAGAGCCGAGTTTCTACTTGCACACCTAATATATATCATAAAGCAGCCAATTAAAAATGGAATGGCTAAACGAAAATTTAAATCCCACCAAAAGCTCGAAAAGTTGTGAGTAATATTGTAAGTTTACATGTGTAGTTGAAGTGTGCTCGATAAAACCATGTATGATTTCATTTGACTCGAAAAGCAACGAGCTGTACTAAATTTGTAAAATTTGCCATAACATGGTTGGTCAGAATATCAATTGGAAATAATTATGTGTTACGCCAATTTTGAAAAATGACATAGAATACAACTTTTAAATTTATAAAATTATTGATTTAAATTAGATTAATCTGCTTGTTAAACATGGTTCGTTCGTATTAACTTGTGTTATTTTATTATTCGTGTAATTTAATTGTATTGATAGATCAAGAGTGTTTTTGTTAATTGACCTCAATAACCTAACTAACCTATTCAAATTCAGACTACATACAATAATCTATTAAATCAATTAAATTTTTTATTAAAGTTGAAGTGCTCCATTCAATTCAAACTTCAACAAGTCGATTTTACAATATTTGCAATTTAGATAATGCAAGACGATAACTCCCAATAATCCCAAAATGGAAATTAAAAAATATTTTCAATTTTTAAGCAATTGAAAACTATTGTAGGATAAAAAAAACTATTTTTTATTTGAAAAGAGATAATTCTTAATGGAGTACCTACTACACATACATAAAAGATAAAAATGATTATTGATTTGGGAATTTTTCAATTAAAATTAAATAGGAAAAAATACTTAAAAGGAAAAATTAAAATTTTCAATAGTTCTTACCAAAAAATAGTAATAATGGAAGGCAACAAAAAACTTCACAGTTTGATTGTTCATTTGTTTTTTATTTCGAGATGAGATTTTTTACGTAAGATGATGAAGGGTAACAAAAATTTTAAATTTCTATTTCGAATTTCTATTATTATTTTTTATTTAATACTTGGAATAGAGAAAAGCAAAAAGTTGTTCTAATTTTTTATACTTGATAGAAAATGGCTTTCGGCATAATGTAGAAATATTTTTGTTGTTTTGCTAAAGTTAAACTTAATTTAATATTTTTTAAAGTTACATAAAATTAGTTTTCATTTTTTTAGAAACATTTTGAATTTTGTTGAAAAAGAGTTAAGAAATGTTTATGTGTGTTTTGGAGAACGACTTTGTTAATTGGTCAGAAGGTACGATTCTGTATATCGAAAGTTTCAGAAAAGAAAATTAAGTTCAAATTTTAATTAATAAAATTTTTAGGTTTAAAACATGTTTACAATTTTATATTGTGTGTTTTGACGTTTAACGTTTGAAAACTCATTGATAAATGAATGAATTCTAACAAATTTAACGGGAGATTTCATCGAACAAATTTGAATTGATATCTTTTGGCGAATTATTTATCTGTTCTATAATTAAAGTTTTCCGGTTAAAAATATCTTTTTTACTAACTGGGACACAAATGAAAATGTCGTAAAACCAAAATATGCAAATAAATATTTTATACAAATATAACAAAACGCTAATAAAAAATAATATTTATTTCCACCGTCTTCGCAACACCAAATGATTTATAATATTTGTGAATGTGGCGCCACCTAATCGTTAGGATAATCATAATAAATTGATATTTAATTTTATTGGTTAAAAATGGGCAGAGAATGATATAGGCTGAACACGAATAAAAAAATGAAAAATGTTACTTTTGATAAAAAAGGACGTATGTACATTATTTACCATATCCGTTTTTCAATTTGTTTAGTACATTACATATATCACATAAAAGAGGAAAAGGATCTGTTAATAATAGATTTAGAGGTAAAGGATAATATTCTTTTGAGCAAAATCCTTCTTTTTATACTTTAGCTACCCTTACCTATCCAATATATTATACGTATATAGGTATAAGGTCGGCCAATGACTGCTTGCTGTAATCACAATTTTTGATATCCTTATTGATAGTTTTTCCTTTTCATAATATATATATGGGGTACCGAAAATCAATTTTACAATAATTCTTTTTTATAGACATCGATAAAAGGAAGGAATCTCTATTGTGATTCCGGTGAGAAGGATAAATTGTTCGATTACCAAAAACATTAATTTAGCCGAGAGCAACATATATACATACATAAATTGTGTGAGATTCGATCACGTTTAGCATGTAAATATGCAACGTATAACAATCACAAGCAACCGCTCAAAAACCGATTAGTCATAATACGTTTCATTTAAATGGCAAATCCGATTGTGTGCCAAAAATGCTAAAGTAATATGTACTATGCATTGCATAAACACATTCTGATTGGTACGGGTATTAAATCTAGTCCCTTCTGTTCATTTTGTTCATTTAACGTTTCCCAAAAGATAATCATGCAGAATCAATTTTTACAGTTCTCATACTTTATGTATTTACGAGTATGTGGATAGGTGCGGGTGGAAAAAAGGAGATTCAAATTTTATTTTTTTTAAACCAAAAATTATGATTATTTACATGATCCTGGGAAAATTATATTCAATTTACCGTTATACCAATTTTCTATTTAAATTTATTGTTAAAAGAGGATTTTCGTTTAAAGTATGTATGTATATGTAAAATATTTTGTTTGTCTCCGCACTCTATGTTATTATCGTCGTCGTCGTCATATAGACATGAAAAAGGGACGGGGAAGCTAAATAAAATCTACTTTGCAAATTTTATTCATCAATTTTTTTCTTCAGTCTATTTTGTTTCGATTATCGTTTGTTGCCGTTTATATTTTGGTGTTTTGCATGCCTATACATTTTGACGTACTCGCAGTATGGGGTGTTTTTAGTGATTATGGGAATAGCTGTCATAAACCCGCATCGGAAATGTATACGATTACTGATACAGTATTTTTGAAAAAACTAACCAAATATGCATTGGAAATAATATTATTATAATCTTCGCCGGGTATATCTACGTTTTTAAGAAAACACATATTCTTTTGGAAGGATATTAATTAAACGGATTAATTAAAATTAAACACACTGTTTAGTGTTTTCATTTCTTGTATAAACTGCAATTTTAGATGAAACTAAAAAGATCGTAGCTTAATTAGGATTCTCAAATGATAAAAATATTAATGTAAACTAATGAGCTCACTTTCATGGAAACTTCTATTTAATTTTCCAGATTCCAAAAGTTGAACATTATGATTCACAAAAAAAATATTAGTAACATTTTTTCACAAAAAAGAAAAAATATTAGTAACAAAATAGGGGTGTTCGTTAGAAGCTGACCACGGAAAAAAATATCATTACAGGGACTTCATCCGGTAATTCTTAGCCGGCTTGAGCTAAGGGTTGGGGTGGGGTTTTCGAAGTATATAATGATTTTTGTGGATCAAACAATAGTTAGAAAAGAAAATTAAAAATTTAAAATTAATTTAACACTATAAACATAACGAACAAAAAAATAACAATATTCTTATTACACATAGACTCAAAAATCTCTTCCCTTGTCGTTACCCTTATTTTTAATGGTACATATTAACACAATAAAAAATATCACAAATATTTACGACCGAAAAAGAATTAAATTGAATTTTATTATAATTATAATTAAGATAAAAAAATATGAAATTCATGTACATAATATAAAAAAAAGAAAACGTTGGTGTACTTAACTGGCGTGTTGTATAGGTTAGGTTTAAAACCATGTAACTGTAACTGCTCCTGAAAGAATCCGGTTAATTGTTATTTGGGTGTAGGAGATGTTGATGATATCTTTGGTTAATTTTTATATTTGTTTATATATTGATCTGGACCCAGGATCTCTTAATTTCAATGAACTTTTTGGGGAGCGATACGAAATCTCGCATTATAAAATCTCGCATTACAAAATCTCGCATTTAAAAAATTAAAAATCTCGCATTACAAAATCTCGCATTTTTAAAATCTCGCATTTCCAAAATCTTGCATTTACAAAATCTCGCATTTCTAAAATCTTGCATTACTTTTTTTTTTTAATCTGTTTTGAGGCCGAAGCACTCCCTGCTCTTTTGCGGTTTTTTATTCCGTCTTACTTTGCCAATCATCTGCCAAATCGAAGCCGTACGGCTGTAGGACCGATTTAAGTTACTTTCTGCATATTGCGAGCTCCATGCCAGCCTATACCGACATGGAAGTTTGGTCTTGTTAATGTTTTTAAAAATAACCAATTTAATTTTTTCATACAATAATTTAATTCAAAAAATTTATTTAAAATACAATTTATTAATAAAACTATCCCAATAAAATAATATGCGCAATACGCTGCAAAAAATCTGTTTTTTTGTTTTTGGTATATTTTCGCCACATTGCGCTCTCTCGACCTGCGACCTTGTTAAACTCCATTCCTTTCTCAAATCTTCCAATATTTTGTATATACCGGGGTGACGTTTTCCGACTATTACCTTGAGACGGCGGTGCCAAGCTTCTATACGTTATTTTGTGTTCGCGGGAAGGTCTTCGATCCATTATCGTTGTCAACGATAGCCCAAAATTCAGGTTTATATCTGGGCCGTTGAAAGTCTTCTCCAATATAATTTTTTTTAAATCAAACTCCCATGTTTTTACGTCCTCGACATTAAATTTCCTAGACAAGCTCTGGTAATTATTATCGACTTCGTTTGGTGGAACAAAGGCTACACTTTTAATCATCCTGATTTGGTTTTACAAATTTTCATCATTTCCATATTTTGACACAAGTCTTTCTTTTTGGATTTTGCGCCATATTATTTGGCCAAAGTGAGTGAAAGAGGCATCCTTTAATTGATGCGTTTGGGAAAAAACTTTGGCTGACTATACAATTGTTTTTTCAAAATCGCATATAATTCCTTCCGGATTGATTGACGGCAATTTTGTCACACGTTTAATCTCGCATAACAATTTTCCGTACATTTATGTAATCGCGCGCGCGATTACATAAATGTACGGGAAATTGTTATGCGAGATTTTGTAATGCGAGATTTTGTAATGCGAGATTTTGTAATGCGAGATTTTGTAATGCGAGATTTTGTAATGCGAGAATTTGTAATGCAACATTTTGTAATGCGAGATTTTGAATGCGAGATTTTGTAATGCGAGATTACATACCTAACCCAACTTTTTGTTGACATGATTATTTTTTTTTCTTTTGGTGCATTCAATATTGTATAAAATATTACGATTCACAAATAATTTTAAGTTGGTATATTTTTTATATAATTTAAATATTTTTGGTACTTATACGAATTATACAAATAATTTAAATATCAATTAGTTATTTGTGGTTTGATTGATAATTAATTTTTAAATTCAAAACTTCTCAACCGCTTTCTTTCACGTTTCATGAAAAAACTCCCCAAGAAAAGCAATATTTTTTTCAAAACCCTTCAATTTTTTCAAAATGCTACAACTAGATTTCCTAAAAAAAAATTGCATGTAATTTTTATTCAACGCTTTCCGGCATTTGTAGTAAACATAGCAAGTATAAAATATTTAGTATTTTCACACGAGTAAAATGTATATTAAAATCAAATGGAACAGTTGGAACAGTTCAACTTCTTAATCAAATTAACATCAGGTTATTTTTTGAAATTTAATTTAACTAATAATTTTAATGTTGTGTAAAATAGCAGAAAATTTCGAGCAGAAAAATGTATTTTGATATTCCGCTAGAGGCAGCACTAGCAGAAAAAAAATCTACTGATGTTTTTAGAAACCAATAGAAGCAGTAAGAGTATGTATATGTATAAGGACTATCAAAATATACTGAAATTACCACATCATCATAATGCAAATGCACGGCTAAACAAAAATATATAAATCATAGCTATGGTCACCTTCAAACATGTTACATTAGTCAAATTTGACTTAACCAATTCTATTTTATTGCGTGTGTATGCGTATAGTACCATAAAGTATATTGTAATCTTTGCCGTTCTATGTTTTATCAAACAAAATATTTGATCTAAAATTGTATTGTTTGTTTGAATTTGTAACGCGCTATACAGGGTGTTGATAGGAGGAGTCATTTAGAAACTTTCATCACATGGAATTGATGTCCTAAGTGTCACGGTAAGTAAGATGTGATATTTTTAAGTCATTTTTTAAATTACCCAAAATCTCACCTTTAAATAGTCATAACTTTTGGTTTGTAGTCGTAAAGACTCGATATAGCTTTTATTGTATTCTGCAATGCGATTTTATTCTAAACAAATCGTTATTTAATACAATTGGTTTAAGAAAACTGAGTTATGGGCTTCCTAATACTAAAAAATGTGTATAAGTATAAAAAATGTCTACCTTCTAAATACATTTTAAAAAAATAGAGGTTGTTTTGAAATAAAATTTAATTTAAAAACTTTTCTAGTTTATGCCCTTTTCAACGGTATGCTACATGTCATAGAAATCATTCATTTTGTGGTCAAAATAACAGATATTATTTTGCCGGGGTCAGGTTTAAGAATATACCTTTAAAGTTGCTGATAAATTTTTAGTCAACTCCACTCCGAGTACATGCAAGGTATCTTTTTCTTATTTCCACGGTTGTTGTGCGAAGTTGCATTTCATTTTTAATTTTTTCATATGTGGCGCTTAACATTTCAGTTAATATTTCTGTTATGGGTTTGTTGCGTACATCAATTCCGTAGCACGTCTTCAGACGTAGAAATCCAAGGATGTGTGGTCTGGGGACCGTGCGAGCCAATAAGAAGGGCCACCTCTACCAGTCCATGAATTTGGGAATGATTCATCCAAGTATTCTCTTACCGTTCGTTAGTTATGTGCTGGAAGATATTTCATCGATTGCAAAATTATTTTGCCTCACATTCTTTACCTGAGGCTCGTGAAAATTAAAGTTGCCGGTCTTCCTCAGACGACGATAGGTTGTTGAGAAAGTTTCGTGGTGCGGTAAACAGCAATGAGGATTTCACTCCTGATAAATTCTTCTCGATTCACGCGCATTGCAATATACAATGCCATACGTCAACAACATGTCAGCATTCTCTTCGTTACTAAAGTTAGACATCGTAATAACAGCGAAGACAAACGCAACAAATGCGCCAAAAAATGTTGTCGGTCCTCCTGTCAAACATCCTGTATAATAATAGTATACGTATTTCGAACGCACGTTGCTTTAAGACAGGAAAAAACGTTTTGACTAATTTGCCGTGTCGCCAGCTTTATAGAAAATTATTTTGTTTTAACGCAGATCACTTTTTTCGTTTATCTCTGCAACGATATAATAATTTATTTATTTTTTTCTCCATAATCAAAACATACACTCAGATGTATAGGTTCTAATTAAATAAACTAACTTTTATTAACGAACAAACCTGCGGCATTTATCAAGACACTCACCATGTAAATGATGTAAATTTATCAATTTTGATTTTTTATTTCGAAATTTCCATATATTGTAAAAACATTTCAAATTTAACATAAAATATGTTATTGGTTGATGTAGCCACCTTTAGCGTGGATAATAGCATCGATTCTGTCAGATAAGACTTCACACGCTGCACGAATGTCGTGTGATGGTATTTTGTCCCATTCTCGGTGGAGAGCAATCTTTAAGGTCGACCGTCTCATATTTTTTAGTTAATAATTTGGCCTCCAGAAAGGATCATATAGAAAACTTCATTGGCTTTAAGTCCGGGGAATATGGTTCCCATATTGTTGAGATGAAATGAAGCTGGGAACTTTTTCTTATAAAAAAGCATTGGGTTTCACGGGCTGTATGGGATGGTGCCGAGTTTTATTGAAACGTCCAATGGTTTCTACCAAAATGTAGATTTGTTGAGTTACCTTTACGCCCTGTTCAATGAAAACGAGTGGTGTGCGTCCTGTGGCAGTTACCGCGGCCCAAACCAACACTGATGCCGGCGCTTGTTTTCGCAGAGCAATTCTCTGGTCTTCTAAATTGTCTTTTGATTTATATTCTAACCAAACGCGATCGTTTTGTTTGTTTACGTATTGCTGAACTGTCAAAATGTTTTCATCAGAACAGTCCAAATTCTAAAGCTCGCCACCACCGTGCAAGTGTTGAACACATTTGCTCTTGCTAGGCGGACTACCTTTTGTGTATATGTTAAATCTTGTACTTTCTGTATTTTGTAGGACTTCAATCGTACTTTATTTTTCAATATGCGCCCCAGGCTATGAGCAGACAAATTGAGACTTTTCGCCAATTGAACTGCGCTTTGTCTTGGATTACGTTTAATTCTGGCCTTCACATTTCGAACCATTTCTGGCGATGTTTCTGTTATTATATGTCCACCTCGATGTCGTTTTTTGATGCTACGAGTATCATTGTAATGTGTAATGGTCCGATACACACACATTTTGTTCATATGTAGATGTCGTAGCTCATTAACAAGGCTGTTTGCGATTTTCCAGCCAAATGCGACGTAATTCGATATGCTTCCGTAGGCTATGTAAACAACATAACTCAACTCCAATGACATAAATGAAAATGATGACAAATTTAATGACATTATGCAGCAAGGCTTCGAACTTTATGTACCTACATATGTGCTGTAAACCACTAAATCCTCACCCTCAGTGGTTAAATGATAGACTAGTTAACTTTAAAATTGTAAGTCGAAAGCGTATGCCAAAATGTTGAAAAGCAGGTTGAAAGCGGACAAAACTATGTTGCTACAACATAGTAATGAATTTAAAATTTATTTCAAATCAAAATACAGGTCGATATCCCGATCAAATTCAAGAAAATATCAAAGTAAATCCAAAACAATTTTGGAAACACTTTAGGAATAAACGCAAAATTGAAGGATACCCTGCTAATATGACCTACAACAATACCTACTCCTCAAACTCCAAAGATATAGCTGACATGTTTGTGACGTTTTTCTAATCAGTCTATAAGCCAAGCGTTGCTAGTGGATAGTACGAACAACCCATTAATAACAACGTATCAATAACTCCTCCTGTTATTTTTGAGGATAACATTTTATCGGGTGTCAATGAATTTAGAAACGTCTTGACGAAATACCCTCTTCTGTTCTAAAGGAGTACGCTGACATTTTAGCAATTCCATTATGCTACATATTCAACCACTCCTTAATCACGGCCGTGTTTCCCGAAAAATGGAAAATTTCAAAAATTACACCAATTTTTAAATCGGATAAGCGAGACATGCTACAAAGGAATATCAACTGCAACATCATTTCCGAAATTGTTTGAATTAGTATTATGCAAAAACTTTAAATCCACAATTGCACGTCATATATCAATAAACTAGCATGGGTTTGTGCCTCGCCAATCCACATCAACTAATCTGGTTGAATCACCAGTAAAATAATTAACGTCATAGAAAAGCACCATCAAGTAGATGTAGCGTACACGAACTTCAGAAAAGCATTTGAGTCCATCTGTCATCAAAAACACTCCATTCACATTTGAGTTTTCACTCGATTACATAAATTGAATGATTGCACAAATCACACATCGGGCCTTGGATATTTATTGTTTTCATAGATCGAATAACCGAGATTATCAAAAACTTAAACGTGCTCATATTTACTGATGACATGCGAATTTTTCGAACTGTTAATGGAATGTTAGTAGATACGAAGAAACTTCAAGAAGACAGCGATAGATTAATACCCTTGACAGACTAGCGATTAACTAAGCGCGTTTAATCATTTTTTCGTCTTTATCTCTTAGTGTGTCAACTTCGAGATTAACTAAACGGGTTTTGTTTTAGGTTTAGTAACTAAACCGGTTTAGTCTTTAGTGCACTAATCTCTCAATATTTTGAAGTTTATTGCATAAAAATGGGTTTAGCGAGAGCGCCATCTAACAATGAAGGTTAAAATTTATAAATAGGACAATGTCATATGTCATGTGCTGTGATACAATGATAGATGCCGCTTACTTTTTGAGTTATTCCTTTCGAGTTCAATTTTTTTTTTGCTTCAATTTAAGTTCAACATACACAAATGTGTATATAAATAATAACAGGTTGTAATGTCTTCCGTATTTTAACGGATCTTAGTTAAATGGGAACTCTTAAAAAAGACCATAATAATTTGATAACAGATAAATTATATACCATATTAAATATTTGGTTTGATAACATTAATTATTTTATTATTATTATAGTTAGTGTTATTTTTCTGAACAAAACAAAATTAAATGGTGTACACAAATGTGTATACTGGTCTTCAATTTACACATAATTCTATTCTGACACATTCGTTTCTCGTAATTTGCATACACAAATTTGCATACACAATTGTGTAAACTGGCCGGGCTAGGCCAGTTATATCCCTTTTCATGCCTGCCATCACAATTGTGTGGGTAACGAAAACGAATCATGTCAAAAATTGATTTTTGTATGTAATATGGACCAACATACACATTTGTGCATTCCTCTTACAGTAGAGTACGTGTTATAATACCATGACAAATAAAAGTTGCGTTTTTTTTAAAACAATCGAGTAGAGTTCGCGATAGCTATTTTGAAATTGGTCCAATTTAAAATTAAAAATTTAATTTTTTTTAAATTAAATAATTTTGATTTAATATAAATCTATGTGTACATATAACCAAAAAATCCATCATAAAAGTTGTATGGTTTTCTTGTAATATCGTTGTTCTGTATTAGTTCTTTTGTTTAAGTTCTTTTGTTTAATACCGATTCCGGACAAACATAGCGCTACCGTACTTTATTATTGAAACAGGGTTGGCTAAGCCTCATAGTGTGTCAACCTAATTAGTTTTGTAGTAGATTAACTAAACTAGTTTAGCTAAACCCTAGCCTGTCAAAGGTATAAGTGAATGGTGTGATTAAAACTCGCTTAACTTAAATATTAAGAAATGCAAAATCATGTCTGTCCATCGTAAAAGAAACTCGTTAATTACTTCATACAAACTCAACAACGAAGTATTGCAAAGAGTCAATGAAATTATGGATTTAGGTGTTATATAGTATATTTGTCGAAAACACCCGTTTCAAAAAGCATATTGAAAATTGTATTGCGAATGCGAAAGCGAATGCCATATTTGGATTTGTTAGAAGATGGACAAGTGAATTTAAATATATTCCAACCTTATGTTCACTATATTTATTTCGCTTACGTCCGATCCCAACTGGAATACGCTGTAACGGTCTGGAATCCATACTATTCTGTGCACATAAAAAGAATGGAGAACATTCAAAAAAAGTTTCTGATTTTCTTGTTAAAGAAAAATGACTGGAATTACGACCTCAATTTACCATTCAATGAAAATGTAGCTCGGTTACATCCGTACTCAACAAGATGCACGGACCACAAAATATGCACGCTTAAAAATAGGCGACTTCTGTTAGGTGCGGCTTTTATTGGTAACGTTTTGCTTGGTCACATTGATTCAGCTTACATCTTGGGAAACATCAATTCACGTACCTTTGCAGAACATTTCGAAACCATAGGTTTTTAGCACTAGAACACCATTCAACAAATGATTTATTATAAGTTTTTGTTTTAATATGTTTTTTATTTTAAATTAAATAATCTGAAATCATACATGTTAATAGATTTCTTTAAATAAATAACAGTCTAACGCTTATCAAAAAATGAGCGCGCTGTCATTAGCCGTTTGGTTGCTACAGTAGCTATGGGACCAGAAGTTGTGTAATAAAACGGGGATTATAAAACGGGACTCATTTTAAAGATAAATGAATGGGGATTAAAAAAATATATATGTAAAAATGAAACAATGTTTCAACTATTGCTTTTCAAAATGGGCGCCGAAATGTTTTTTTAGAAATATCGATGAACGTCCATTTTTTTCTTCATTCTATTGAACATAATAAAATGTTAAAGTAATGCAATTTTCGTTTTCGTGTAAAATACGTTTAATTTTGACGATAATTTTGTTGTAATTTTCATCTAATGCTTTTTGATCCATCTAATAAAATAGTTATTTAGAATTATTCAGTCGACCTTTAGACATCCTTAATTTTAATAAACAAATAAATGACGAAGAAGAAACAAATTGGGCTGCGGGTGAAGTTTCACACAAGAGTAAATTGTTTATTGATATGTTAGTGTTGCCTGATTAAAAAATTTCATTTTCTGGGATTGAATGGTGGGGTAACATAATATTACTCTTCAATTTTGTTCAGATTTATTTTTTACCGAAATACAAAATATTTCCGACTTAATATCGAAAGTACCACCATAATTTTCGAACCAAAGACAGTTTTAAATTTAAATTTAAAATAATAATTTTTTTTATAAATAAATTACCAATTTTTTTATTGTTATCAGTTTTTCAATTTAATTTTAGTACATTAATGTAGAAGCGAAATAAAATTTATAACAGTTTTTCTTATATACCTATATAAATAATTTCGTTACAAGCTAAGTGCTTTAGTTTTTCTTATTTGTAAACTTTATGTTGTTTTTGGTATCCACCGAATCAAACGAAATTCGAACAGCTGCACATAAATTTTTGGTCAGAATATTTATTTATTTGCACTTGCAACATAAAATTCACATTTTGTCTGCATACCGATTAATAATTGCCTCAACATTTTCTTTAATCGGAAAAGCCAACAAAATATCTACGAGCATTAAAATATTATGAAAATCTAAAAGAAAAGTTTTCTGTTTTTTCTTTAAGTTGCGGAATAAAATTTAAAAAGGAAATTATAGTTTTGGTTTTATGTATTTGATTATGGTGTACAATACAAAAAAAGCGAACGATGGGAAAAGCTTTTTCAATAAATTATATGCACAGATTTCCGAGGACTAACCTATTACATACTTAAGTGGATTTTTATTTATTCCGTTTTTTCCGGATGTCAAGTGGAAAAGTGCTTTTTTGTGCGGATAGATAAAATTTATAACTTTCTCCGAAATGATTTATATGAGTTATTAACACGCTTCTAAGAACTCGTGGGCGGCTAATGAGTTTTAAAATTATTATAAAATATATTTTTTCGTTCATAATATACAATTTAAACGTAATTTTAGCTAATGTGGAAATTTTGTCGTTGTTGTGCTATAATAAATTGGATCAATATTTAATTGGTTTTATAATATTATACCAAAAATATGTTTCCACCATCAAACCGCACGAATTTATTTATTTACGAGCATTTACACAAAAGGACAAAGCTTAAAGTAAAACGGAAAACGACAGACAAAGTTTAAAATATTTACTGTTTTATTTGTCTGAATAATTAAAATTAATTTAAAACAATTTAAATATAACTGCGGTTTTTATATTATATTCATTATTAATTAAATTGTAAAACATAAAATTTATATTGTTTAATTACAATATTGTGGTAAATGTAACAAAAGAACATTTTTAGACTACACCAAAAATATAAAAGCTCTATACTAATACGAGAGCCACCTAGATATAAGAGCCGAAAGATTCCGCGATTTTTAATCGTAAGTATTAAATATAGGGGAAGCTGTTGTTCTTTCTCATAAGAATCAGCTTACATTAATATTTCTTTTTTTATAAATTTTTGCAAATAAAAAACGAACGGTTAATTTGGTTTTTCAATTTTAATATAATAACATTTCAATTGGTTAAAATAATCACAAACTGATGGCAATGGAATAAATGAGGTATCGGAATCTCTTATTTCTATATAAGCTTGCAGTTCATAAACCGTTACTAAATTTCTAAAATCAATAATGATGATTTTATCATCAACGTAAGCTAGGATCAGCGGTAAACATAATGTGTTACGCTGCTCTAATTTTAGGACTGTCATTAACACTTCATCCCTGTTTTGCGGTGTGCCATTCCTCCTCGAGCACGCGACGAACAGCAAATATATGGTCGTCAGTTGATCGGTAAAAATGTGCTCATTTAGCATGTTGGCAAGCACTGGCTCCCACTTTATATCCGACATTAAACCTTGTGATCTTTCTATAATCAATCACATTTCTAAGTGATTTGACTTTTGGTGTCGGTAACTTAACAGTTTCAAGACATTTAGATGGCAAATCATTATTTATTCATACTGTCTGTATGACTTCTGGACGGCCTTGTAATCTTTGTCTGGAGCGTGCATCACCTGCCAGGAACTGTTCATGAACTGATGTTTATTATGAAGAGATAGAGATATTTTGCAGACACAGATACTTTTATCTTTAAGCCAAAGTGAGGTGGGTATATGTACCGGTTGTGTTGAGCATTGCCTCTTTATTAATTTTTGAAAAATAAATGACGCAGACGTATTGGCACGGTATTGGCTTAAGCTATTGAAAACTGTTTGCACGTTTACACTCGAGCGCACAGTGGTTTATATAACCAGCAGACAAATTTTCATTTTTTAACCTACTGATTTGAAGTTATAGATGCTTAAAACTTCTTGTAGGTAGACTATGTTGTTTATTAGTAAAGCTTATTCGATCATTAGTCTCGCAATTAGGTAATATTAAACGTTTTCATCCTGTACGATGAAGGCGAAATTATATTTTTCGCTTTGATTTTTACAGATTCTATAATATAAATTATTTTTTTTACTGTCGGTAAAAATAAGATCTATGTATCTATGAGTAGTTATATTGGCCAATCCATATTGCGATAATCGTTCTGTGTTACTTTATTATCATTCGACGTTTTGTGAAATAGGTATCTACGATTTCAGTGTTTAACTCGATTTCCGAACCTGATTTCGAGTATTTTTCATTTTGTTCGATGAACTTTTGCCGTGTTTGCGACAACTTAATAATTCCGCAATCATTACACAAAACACTTTTGTAGTGCCACCAAAAAGACAGCAATCTTTTTTTGATGCAAATCAGTTTTCGATGTGGTTTATGCTGTTTTAGTACGCTTCGGCGATGATCATTTTCGAACGACGTTGATGTAAATTAACCATTATTAGTATACATTCGTGGTAAAAGAAAATTGGCTGTTGGACATAATGTAATCACCTCTCTATTTTTTTAAATGAAATAAATTAGAATTTTTCTAGCTAGCCGTGACAGAAACTTTCAGTTTTTCACATTTGAATCTATCTAGCTCTAAAGCTTATTTTTAAAAAATAATCTCGAAAAGCGAACCGGTATTCATATGTGAAATGAAATTTTTCAGCAAGAAATTAAAATTCGAGATAACCATATATGCCATTCGACTTAAACTGAACACACTTAATCGGAATCCATGCTCATGATGTTGCTCATCGATTCTGCGATTCTGAGTTCTGTTATGCAATCATCTTCATAAACATGATACAAATAAATGATTTTCTACTATACGAATATGTGTTTTGTAAAACCACCTTTTTCATTTTTGTTTAGCATCAATTTTTCTTCTATCAATTCTTTCTCTTCTTTCTTTCGTGCTCGTCAACAAGAGTAAGTAGTGTATAGTTGCGCATACGTTTAAAGGCACTCACCGAAATAACAGTAATTTTTTACGCGCGGTTGTTGTTTAACAATCGTTTGAGGGAGTCGATATGAGTGGTTTTGGGAAAACGGAAAAAATCGAGTATCGAGCTGTCATTAAATATTAATTTTTGAAAGCCAAAATGCCTACGCAAATCAAAACGAGTTGGACGCTGTTAATGGGAACTTTTGCACCATCATCTACCACCGTAAAATTAGGGGCAGCTGAATTTAATCGTAATCGTAACGTGTTTGTCACACATTGAAATAATATTTAGGCATGAGAAAGTTCTCCGTGCGTTGGGTGCCACGTTTGCTCACTTTGGACGAGAAACGTTTTCGAATGAGCCGCTCTGTTGGAGTAGTTTGAATACATCATTAAACCACAGAATCAAAAATACATTCAAAACAAGGAACTGCGCAGGGAGAATGGCTCCAAAAAAGGGAAAAGCTGTTTCTTCGGCTGGAAAAGTGATGGCGACTGTTTTCTGGGCCAGTCATGGAGTTATCTTAATTGATCATCTTTAACAAGGGAAAACCATTACCGGAGCATACGACACATCATTACTTGACAAGCTGTAGGCAGAAATTGCGAATAAATGGTCCCATTTGTAGAAGAAAAAATTCTTGCAATCTCGGTGGCTGCCATGACGAAAATCAATGAAACTCGGTTTGAACTATTTGATCACCCTCCTTACTTTCCAGATCTAGCCCCAAGCAACTTTTTTTGTTCCCTAAGCTAAAAGTTGCACTCGGAGAACAGAGTTTTTTGTCGAAATCGGGGGCCATCGCCGACGTAAACAACCAAAGACGACGAGTACTATTTGGGTGGATTGAGATGGGAGCATTGCTGTATAGACTTACAAGGACACTATGTAAAGAAATAAAAATAAATTTGAAGAAAAAAGGTCTTGTATTTTTGTTAGGTCGGAAACTTTTCAGACAACCCTCGTAAAAAGAATTTAATATTTATTTTTTTGATTTTTCGATAATTAAATTTTTTAAATTTCATATTAATTTTATTTATTTGATAATTTATTTTTCATAATTTGTTTTTCATTATTTTATATTGTGCTATTCATGTGAAAAACCAAAATACGAAAAAGTTAACTGTTTGCATAGTTACTGGAAAAAGTTTGTTGCCGACTTATTTGCTTTATTTTGATTTTTACGAAAAAAAATGTATTTAATGCTAGTTATCACAATAATTTGCTAAGTTTACTAATTTTTTAAAGGTTATTAGGGAGGATCTACCTGCTACCAGGTTAATGCAATTATAATTATATAAGCAAACTCAATAAATAGCATACATTGTGTTAACAAATCAAACGAAATATTTAAATAAAAGAAAAAGAAAAAATTATAATTTTTCGGTCATATCCTTTTTTCTACCAAAAATAAAATGTTGACTCAATTTAAGTCGAAATCACACAAACGTGTGAGTAAGAAAACATAGTATGTAATTGCGTTTTTGATAAAAAAATTCGCTTGATTTGAAGAACAACCAACACAATTGTGTGTATAGTTATAGTGTTTTTTCGGACAAAATTAGTTTGAAAGGAATGCACAAATGTGTAAGTTGGTTCAAAACACAAACAAAAATAAATGTTTTAATAATCTTTCACCATACCCACACAATTGTGTGGCCAAGCCGGAAAAGAGATATTTGATAAATTTTAGATTTTATCTTATTTCCCTCATTGTCTGTTTCAAGTTGTCTAATGTGTTTGAGTAAATAAGACAATAATAAATTGGCTTCATCAATTTAGTTGTTCATTTTGTACACAAGCCATTGAACCTATCTATACAGATAAATTTTTGTATCATGCCCATAAACTTCGCATATCTCAATGTGAGCCTCAGCAACTTTCGTTCCTTTGTTGAAAGTAAAATACCAAAAGGAAAATTGTTTAACACTGACAGAAGTTCTCCAAAAACTTGCTAAGCTATCTTTGTTCGAAACAACATTTCGGCACCACACATCTATCACGAAACACAACTTAACGCCAGTTCAAATATACTTTAAATATACAATAAGCTCGTAAGCTTATAATAAATTATAATTTCATTTGCAAATTATAAAGTTGTACTTGCTATTTATTGACTATCTATGAGTATACAAAGCATAGTTAAAAACTTTGTTGTATTTTTTTAGTTAGGAATTAAAATTAATGTCTTAAGCATAAACGATAGAATAGAGATAAGATAGAAAAAAGTTGAACAAGAGGATAAAAAGTGGTGTAGTGATTAGCAGTAGTTCGCTTGTTTTATAGTTAACAAAACTTTTAATCAGAATTAATTGTTGGGTTCTTTTTCAGTTTTACAACAACAAAAGTTTTGCAACCTCTATTTGATTGAAGGCGATACAATTACAATTAATTCAATTGTTCTATTCAACAATAAAGTTCCTTTTTGTGTTGAATTTTACTAAACACAATCAAATTTTATTGTTAAATATGGTTATGTAGTGTCGAAAGATATTTAAATGGAGTTGATGTAAAAAAACATGATGTCTAGCTAGAGAGCTATATAGTAAATATGGTTCGTACCAACTACTATGAATACGTAAACAAGAGAAAAATATGATGAAAATTTTAAAACATCGTAGCGCGATATGCAAATTAACTCTCTGAAGCGATGAATGAAATTTACATTTCGACTTATATTCGTTGTTCCATTCTAATTAAAATCAATCAAACCTCGTACCAGTGTATATCCTTTTTAGATAGCCCAATTCGTATAATATAATTTTTGTTTAGTGCGTAAAAATACCAAGAAAGTCTTTATGTAAAACTTAATTTTAAATTTTTTATTTCGGTGTTATTATGTATTTTATAAAAATAATAATTTCGAGATCATAAAGAAGAAAATTAATTGAATTTTCAAATTTTTGTTTTCTTTATAAGATAAAGATAACACCGAAGTGAAATAATTATTATCGTTGTAATATTATTTTTTTTTTTTGAGAATAAATATTTTAATTTAATTTTCACATTTTCTTTATGAAATTAAAAAAATAAAATAAAATTAACAACCATAAGCCTGCCAAGCTATAGCGTTCGCTTTTATATAAATGTTTATTGTACTCACAGTAACTGGTACAGGATGATAAAAATCCCCAATTTAATTCTTATACTTTAGCACGTGCCTAATAATTATTAATTTATGAATAACACCTGTCCCGCCGCGATTGCTAAATCCACAAAATCCTTATACACGAACGGCGTTGTAACCCATACTGTCGCCCCGGTACGATAATAATAGTAGTAATATCATAAAATAGATGTTTATCGTAAAAAATTAAAAACATTAAATTTTATTGAAAAAGCGCAAAATAGAAAATACAAAAAAGTTTCAGTATATAGCGCAAAAGAAAAACCATTTTTCTTTTCATTTAATCAATGTATTTATGTGTTAAGGCAGAAAAATTGAATGGAAAGTCGAGTTTTTACTTGCTCATTTTAAATTTAAAAAATAAAAATGTTAGTAAAAAAATTATATTCATGTGAGGATGATGACCCAGTTAGGTGAAATTGAATTTTAATGATGGCAATAAACATTTCAAAGTTTTTCCAGAACTTTTTGAATTTATTCAGTAGTTGTTGGTGTCCCGACAACAAATAAAATTCGATTTAAATTCACTAACGGTTAATCTCATGTACTCTGTTGAGTACGATTAAATATTATTGTTTAGTTGAATATAATATTGATTGATCTCATATTAGCAGATTGCAAACCCAAATTAAATGTCTCCCAAAAATTATTTCTAATTACTTTATTTCCAATTACTTTATTTCTAATTACAAATTGTTATCTTTGTTATCTTATAGCTCACAATGATAAAGTTTTGATCATTTTCACAGTAAGCGAATGCGCATACAAATTCGTCACAGAAAATGCCGAAAATCTTTAGATGAGGGAAAAACAGGGGTCACCTTAGTGATGTAAAGTCATAAACACATTTAACACATTGGGACAGAAAATATATTATTTTGAGAAATAAATTTACGCCGTTATTTTTCTCGCAGCATCATACTTACACTACTAATGCGATATTTTGTCTTCAATGACTTCAAAAAATACAATAAAAATGTTAATGCGACTTGAACGGTTAATTGTGTAATTTGTTTAATATCAACTGATTTCAAAAAGTCTTGGCCTGTAAGAAATACTTTTGCTATAATTCTATCCTCCTGCTAAAGAATCTGTGATTGTACGAATTAAAATGTTCATAATTCATCGTCATTATCGTCAATAGTTCACTTTTTAATTGTATATGTTTTACGATATGTTGGAAAACAAAAAATTTCAATAATGAGAATATTTTCAGCACTGAAAGCTGAGAACTGAAAGTGTAAATCTTTGAATGAAAACAAAATGGAAGTTGTTAAACGCTTTAATGCTATACGATTTCAACAAATCCGCTCTTTTTCAATAGGATTTGGATGCGTACCGTAAATTATAAGGCAGTAAAATACATGTTACGTAATATTTTATTTGGAATAAAAAGTGAGGCCAATAAGCAATAATTGGTGAAGTTGTTGAGCAAACCTTATACACAACAGATTTGAATCTAATATTACCTAAATATCTGTACATATGGTAGGGTAAAGGGTTGCAATATGGAAAGAAGTTTAGAGTTAGAGCGGAAGGCAATATATTTACTTTTCGATACTTTTCTAATTTAGTAAAACATCCAAGTCATGCTGCATCAATAATATCCCATCATCCAGATCCTTTATTTCAAAAAATAAAGCGCCGTCATCTGCAAACAGTATCAATTTGAAGGGATTCAATGGTAATTTTCCCACAACATTTTTAAATAACAGAAATAATGGTCCAACTACTCTATCTTGAGGTATACCATACTTTACCTCTTGTCCCCACCGTTTCGAAACTGATTGTTGTGATTCTTACAAATTTTCCATCTATAAGTCAAAAATTCAAGTTTATCCGCGATCCAGCGTTAATGGGAAGAAAAAGTATGGGGTGGTTGGGAAGTTGATTGTGTATAAGTAAGTGTCGATTATCATAGTCGTTGTCACGTAGATTGACACTAAATGGAAGAATTTCCTACGATTATGTATTTAATTCGAGAGTACTGAAAATAGACCAATGTACGGAACAATCACAATAAAACCAAAGTAAAATAAATAATATCTGTGCTGAATGGGCAGATCGAAATTAGGTACAGACTTTTAACTGGACATCCAGTGTCAAATAAATCATGTCAATACAAAATTGCAATGCAATTTCATAGATTAAACAATTATTTTTGAATGTTTAAAATACTATATATAAAACACTGTTTATTTATTTGTTTAATAATTTTCCTTATAGTGACAATTTATTTTATTTTTATTTATAATATCGATTTCGGATGGTTTTTCCTTATCATTTATTTTGGAAAAACCATCCGAAATCGATATTAAAAATAAAAATAAAATAAATTGTTACTATTAGGAAAATTACTAAACAAATAAATAAACAGTGTTTTATATGTAATTTTGAAGTGACAAAAGTACACAAAAGTGAAAAAAGAAAAAATGATTTTTCAAGAAACACAAATAATTTTTTCGTGATATGTTCATCGAAATGTAGAAAAGAGAGAAAACTCACAATTATATCAAGAAGTTGAAATCGCGATATAAAACACATAATTGTTTACGCGAAATAGAATGATAATTGATTCCTGAAATTTGAGACATAAAAAAGTCGAAAGTCGAAAATAGTGATGGTACAACATCCCAGCCCTGGTAGCAAATTGCTTACGAACTACTAACACATTTACGAATCCTCGCAAAAAGTCTAATAGTGCGTTCATGACATAGTGAGTTAGTTCGGAAACAATTCTATGGAAACACACAAAATGTATTAAAACAACAACAAAGATAAAACAATTTCAACTCGAGTTCGGAACTAGTAGGTGTGGTACAAAGCATTTCAAATAATTTGATTGGTTTTGAGTTCGTTAGCAAGTATGGAAATATTTGTTTCCGATGTCATGTACGCGACATAAATATCATAGGATAGGAACGGCATAAATGCTTTGTATTTGCAACACCAAAGTGTTACGTTAACGAAGAAAGCTATGCACAAATTCTTTCACTTATAGTACGTAAACGTAACACCATGTTTGCAGGGGAGATAGCGCAATAAAATTGAAAAAATTGAATATCGTGCTTTGATAAAATTCTACTGTTCTAATTGAAGGTATTGCACCAAAACAGATTCATGAATGAAGGAGGTAGAAGTGTATAAGAACTTTTTATCTTCAATTAGAACAGTAGAGTTTTATCATTGCACGATATTCAATTTTTTCCATTGTAAAAAATACTGTACCTTGCATCATAAAAATATATCCAGTGATCGAACGCCTTTCATCGACGTCACTAGCCCAGTCAGAATCACAATATGCTGTAGTAATTCGAGCTTACCTTCCTTGCAGAATTCAAGTTTAGTAGATGCTGTGCCTTTTAAATATCGAAGAAGTCATTTCACTGCGTTTCAATGAGCTTTTCCTGGATTGTTATTTAATCTGCTTACCATATGGATAGTATATATTATGTCGGGTCTAGTTCCTTGAGCTGATGGATATGGAACGTTTTCCATTGCTTTGAATTCCATTTCATTTTTCGGCGACATATCCTTCATAACTCTTGATTCGGGTCAGAAGGAGTCAAAACAGAGTTGCAGTCTGACATACGAAATCTCTCCAAAACATCTGTTATATGTCGCTCTTGATCAAGCCAAATTTTGTGTTGGTTTCGATTCCTATAGTGATGTTTAAGCCCAAATATGATTTTGCTTCTCCCAATTCCTTTATTTTAAACCGTTGTTTCAGCTCTGATTTTAAAATTTCCTTTAATTGAATACAGTTAGAGAAAATAAGAAAATCACCAACGAAGACTGCTACTATAATCGTTTTTTCATTATTTATCTTATAATAAATACATGGGTCCACTTTTGATCGTGTATATCCTGTTTGATTTAAAACTGCATACATATTCTTGTTACAAGCTCTACTTGCTTGTTTGAGACCATATTGCCTTTCTTATAACCGACACACTGTATTGCCAAAAACAAACCAGGCTTCAACCGGATGTTAATTAATACATTTATATTCTTGTAATTCTCCCTGAAGGAATACAGTAATCACGTCCATATGATCAATATCCAGATTAAGTTTAGCAACCAAAGCAATTAAATGCCTTATTGAAGTAAACCGAACAACTGGAGCATACGTTTCATCGTAATCAACACCTTTCCTCTGAACACAACCTTTAATTACCAGTCTAGCCTTATGACGAATATTGCCATTAGCATCCATCTTCGTTTTGAATACCCATTTACAATCAATGGCCCTTTTTGAAGATGGTAAGTTTTCTAAAGACCAGGTTTTGTTTTCAATCAAACTATCATATTCGTCTTGCTTCGCTTCTTTCCAAAGTTCGAATCCTATCGGTTTAAAACTTCTTCTACGGTCAATGGATCTGATAGTTTGATAGTTTTGGTATAAACGATAAAATCATACATATTTTTGGGTTTACGTGATCTTTTAGAACGTCTTTGGCTGCTATCTTGCGACTTTATAGTAGATTGTACTGTCTCAGGATCATCTTCGAAACTCAAAAAATCTTCGCCACTATTGGTACTCTATGATAAATTGTCTATAGAACTGTTTTTATCAATAGACTTATTCTCCACTTCGACCGTATATTCATCTGAAAATGTAAATCATTAAAAAAAAATACTGATTAAGTAAATCATTAGTCAGTATTAATGATTTACTTATTATCCACTTCGACCGCATTAGTTGAAACCTTTGTACTTGGAATTTCATCGTTTATGTTTTCAATTAAAACGACGTTTCGACTTATTTATTTTGTTTTTGGTTGATATAATCGATATACTATTGAGACTAAAGAATATCCAACGAACATATGTACATTCTTCGGATTTTGAATCCCATTTTTACGCTTCGGTTTTGGAATTTGTGCCGTGGCTTTACATTCAAAAACGCGCAAAACTGTTAAGTCAGGACGTTTTAATGTCCATACTTCTTCAGGTGTTTGTTCATTCAATCCTTTTGTCGATGATCTATTAATCTATTAATTGTATAAACTGCAGTTGAAGCAGCTTAGGCCCAAAAAATATTTGGTAGGTCTGCATCAAAACGCATACAGCGTGCTTTTTCTACTATAGTGCGGTTCATCCTTTCTCCTACTCCATTCTGTTCGGGTGTAAATGGCACTGTAGTTTGATGTTGAATCCAAATGTGCGAAGCACATTTTGTAGCGTACTGTTGCAGTACTTTGTTCCATTATCGATGCCTAAAGCCAGTATTTTATTTCCAGACAGATTTTCTACTTCTTTCGATTTAAAAAAAAAATGCAAACATTTTACGGTAGTATACGGTGGTTTATTAACATTTTGCAACCAGTCACTATGAACAGTCATATGTGAAGAAGCTCCAGAGTCAATATACCATTCATTTTTGTTATAACACAACCAGTATTAAGTCTCGTGCACAGCAAATGTGTTTGTTGACAGTTAACAGTTGACGTACGACATTTATCATATTTAGACATCGGATTTGGACAATTTGATGCTATATGTCCAATTTGATTACAATCATAACATATATATCGGACCCTTGAAATTTGACTTGTTGAAATTCTTCTTATTTCTGTTAAAATTTTTACCGTAAAGAGCCGTCGTTTGATCAGAAATTGAAGATTTGTTTTTATTTTCACCATCTTGTCAAATTTTTGTTTTGATTAAATCACCGGTTATCGGAATGCCGGAACTCTCCAATCCCATGATCATCGGTCTATATTCCGCCAGTAAAAATGTTCCAATCCATTCATCGGTTACAGTAAAACCAATACTACATAACTTGTGCGCTGTGACCATGATTGTGTTAAACATAATCTGCGACTGTATCGCAATTTTCCAGTTTGGTTGTAATTAGTTGTCTCAAAAGACTGATTTCTGGTCAAACCGTGAAGATTCCGAAGAATGTTGTCTTGAGCTTTTCCCTGACTTCCTTGGCAGTCTTTGCATCTTGGATATGCACAAAATTTATATAGGGTCCACCATCAAAATAATGACTGCTTTCGCCTTAGAGTTTTTCTTTTTGTCTTCATCTTCTCCAATTACACATGCTCAAGTTCTTCATGCTCTAGATATGCTGTCATAGCAAACTGCCATGTGCTCCAATCATTTAGTTTTTCGATTATTGGCAATTTGTTTGCTATGCTTATTCTCAAAAAAATGCGGTAGAACAAAAACAATATATCCTCACAAATTTATTAAATCTTTCTTTTTTTTTAACTGAAGTTTTGATCAACTCTTCAATTGAATATAAATAACACGTTATGGTTTTAGTGGCGTTTATGTGGACCCATAACCTGATGTTTTCGGATATATATTTTTTGTTCTTAAATAAAATATACAATGAGTAAATAATCCATGTACAGGGTGGGCAAAATAAGACCTACCAATGTAAAACACGTATAACTCTTGTAATACTAGTTTTTTTTATTAATTTTTTTATACTTAATAAACACTTTTTATTAACCACTTGTTTTTTATTTCGCAAAATTATTTTGAATATTTTGAATATTTTTAAGTTTAAAAAATCACTCGATCGATTTCGACTTGTTAGGTCATCGTCAGGAGTACCTACCGATTTGTTTAAGTAAAAATTTTGTTATATAGTAGAAAAAGCAAAAAAATTAATAAAAGGAGGGACAAAAAAAAATAAGCAATAAAAATTAATCTACGGGTCGCGCAGGTAGGCGATTAGTCATCGGCTGAGTAACAAAATTCAAGGTATATTGAAGTACATTTAATTACCCGACATATTAGTCAAATTATTGCGTACGTGAGAATATAAAAGGGCGGGGTCTGTAATTGGTGAGAACCGGATTTCTCTCTATTCGTTAAGGATATTTTGGTTAAGAAATATTGATTTCCAAATTTCGTAAGATTCTAAGATATCTAAACGTCTGCCTTTGGATTGTATATGTGATATGTCTAAATTGATCAAGCTAGCTGTGTGATTTTCTGAAGTTAAATGGTTATGGAAAGTTGATTGATTGCAACCAGATAAATGTTCCTTAGCTCTAACTCCAAAATTGCGCCCAGTCTGACCAATATAGGAGAAACTACAATCATTGCAATTGATCCTATAAACACCATGCTTGGAAAGGCGATCAACTCTAGGTTTATTGTTAAAAATCATTTTCTTTATTGTGTTATTATTATAAAAAGCAAAACTAATATTGGTATAATTGGACACGATGTTGCTAATCCGTTGGCTGCCCCGATCCTTTATGGTTTACCAAAAATCCATAAGGAAGGCATTCCGATTAGACCAATAGTGGCGTATTGCAATGCTCCTGCCTAGAAGCTATGTAAGGGTTTCATAATTTTTTTCAATTGGCATACTAATTTCTTTTCGGCTTACTCGGTTAAGAACTCGGTAGAATTGATTAACAAAATTCAAGACGTCGACATTCCGTTACATTCAAAACTAGTTTCATTTGACGTTGTCAGTCTTTTCACTTCTATTCCAATTAATACTTTGTCTCAAATAGTTTGTAATTACTTAGATAGGGATGTTGTAGATGAGAGCTTACGTCGTGAACTGAAGTTAGTTTTTGAGACTTGTATTAAACAAAATCAACTTTTGGAAAATATTCAAAATAATTTTGCGAAAAAAAACAAGTGGTTATTAAAAATGTGTTTATTAAGTATAAGTGTCTTTCGCCAAGTGCCTACGACAAATAGCGTAAAAAGAATTTTTTATATTGTTACGATTTTGCCTTGTCACTCAAGGTTCGAATCACTGGATTGTGAATAAATACAACTGCTTCAGTTTTAACTCACTCATTTTATTTACACAACACAATTTATTATACAACACAAAATTCACAATTATTTATTACAATTATAACACACTTTTTAATTATCACTTTAATAATCGCTTTAATAATCACTTTAATAATCTTTCTATTTAACCTTCACTGTATCACGTTTAAAATAATACTCAGCATTCCACGTCAACGCGCGCCTTTATATACCAAAATATTTGTTTCTAGAATAATCCTAAATGCGCAGCAAATATGTTAGTATTAAAATGACGCCTAAATGTTGAGTATAAATCATAAATGCAATTGAACAATTAATGAAATTAACTTATTCTATTCTAATCTAGGTGTCACCGTAACACTACCCCCCACCTAAGCCTGTTCGTCCCAAACAGGATCCAGATCACCTCCTCTGTAGAGCGCCAAACGTTCTAAATGCACCACCTTTGGTTTACCTTTCCGTCCTTTCTGTATGCGATAAACCACGTCGTTCAACTTTTTAATGACAGTGTAAGGTCCTTCCCATATGGGTTGCAACTTCGGTGATAATCCCTTCTGCCGTTGCGGGTTGTGAAGCCATACCAATTGCCCTTCCTCGAAGCCTTGATTATTTGCTCGTATGCCATATCGAGCTTTCATTCGATCACTTGATATTCGAATTTTCTCCCGTACAAATTGATGTATTTCATTAAGTTCCTCTTTCATCCGGTCGACGTAATCCTGTCCGCATAGAGCTGCTGATGGAACAGCCCCAAACTTTAAATCTCCTGGTAATCGCAGATTGTTCCCAAATATGGTTTTAGCTGGTGTCACTCCTGTTATGTCATGTACCGCTGATCGGAAGGCCATCAGGAACATCGGTATATGTCGATCCCAGTTGCGTTGGTTCCTTTCCACAACATTTGCTAGATATTCCTCCAATGTGCCATTGAATCTTTCCACCATACCGTCCGACTGTGGGTGTAAAGGCGTCGTTCTTGTTTTATTGATTCCAAGCATCTGACATATTTCCTGAAATACCACCGATTCGAAATTCCTTCCTTGATCCGTGTGAATTTCCATCGGTACACCAAATCTGCTGATCCAATTGTTAACCACGGCATCAGCTATTGTTGTTGTCTCCTGATTGGGTATGGGGTACACTTCCGGCCATTTGCTGAAACAATCCATTATTACTAGCACATATTTATTTCCGCTCTCGGTGGTCGGAAATGGCCCCGCCACATCCATTGCAATTCTCTCAAATGGTGCCCCGACATTATATTGTTTCATGGTTCCACGACTTTTTCGTGCTGGTCCCTTTACTGCCGCACATTGGTCACATCTTCGACACTATTCTACTACTGACTGTCTACATCTGGACCACTAGAAACGTTGGCGAATTTTGGCTAATGTTTTATTAATCCCTAGGTGACCTCCACTTGCTCCTCCATGATACTCCTTGAGGATTTCCGCTATCCGATCCTTTGGCACCACTACCAACAATTGTTTTACTTTACCATCCGTGCTTTCCCACTTTCGTTTTAAACATCCATTTTCTATGTGGAGGCTATCCCATTGAGCCCAATATGCTTTTAAAATGGGAGTTTTGTCGGCTATCTCACTCCATGTGGGCCGGTGTTCCTTTTCCTTATGTCTCATGATGAATGACAGATCAGCATCTCGTAATTGCTCCTTCCTGATCATTTCATCAGTCCATTGCTCCTCAGGTAGCGCTTGCATGAGCCGAATATCAACGATGTTTTCCTTGACCTCCACATACCCACAATTCTTGCATTCCGCGGGATTTGGTCTTCTTAATAATGCGTTGGCATTATCATGTGCGTTTTCCTTTCGATGTTCAATATTGGCTTCATCTGTCAAGCTGTCATCGCCTCTTTCTACTCTCGAAACTTGAATGGACCTTATGGGGCAATCGGTTGTGGGAGTCAGCTTTTGCTCCTTCAAGCTGTCTCTTTTTAACGACTACAATATCGTCCGACTCTCCTTTCTGGCCTCTCTCTGCTGTTCGTTTGGTCTACGCTTCATAGGAGATGGCGACCTTCCTCGTTTCTTCTTAATCTCCCAACAGTCCCGTGAGATGTGACCCATTCTATCACATACCCAGCATTTAATCCTGCTACTTCCATATCTGACCCTTGGCGTAGCCCGCTTGGTGTCCATTCTGGAATCAATCTCCACTCGGCGAATTTCCATTGCTGGTTTGACGATGGCCTGAACAGTTTCGTTTGTTAACGCATAAGCGATGGTTTCCGTGAAAGTTGCCTTAGGTGACAACATCACTGCTCTGCGCGTCTCAGGATCTCGAATACCGTCAATGAATGTATCTATTTTAATTCGCTCCATGTAATCGGCCGACATATTTGAATGTGCTAAATGCGCGAGCCGCCCAATTGCCGATGAAAATTCCTGAAGCGATTCTCCTCCTCTTTGGTATCGACCCTTCAATTCCATGCCATAGATTTCTCGTTTGTGGTCACTTCCGTATTTTCGATCTAGCGCCTTCATAATTCCCATGTAAACGCTCCGTTCCTGCTCGGGAATGATTTGTAGTGTTTCTGCCGCTTCGCCTTTAAGAGCCACAATTAACGCTGCATCCCATTGTTCAACAGTCCACTGATTTTGCTTAATCGCCGTTTCGAATTGGAACTTAAAAATACTGAAGGATGTTGTTCCATCAAATGTTGGTGGTTTTATCTTAACTGCGTTAACCGTTTGAATCACTTGATGTGTCGTTCCATTCACTTTAACATCTTGGAGCTCCTTCTCGAGACGTTTAACTTCCGTTTGAAAATCTTGTTTAACCGATTCAAATTTTTGTTGAACCGTCCCTTTAACATTTTGAAATTCTGCGTGTACTTCTTGTACTTCTGTTTGCAGTTTTTCCACTTTACCGTGTAGTGTAGAAGATAACTCCAGAAACTTATCGTCCATTTTCTTTTGACCAACTTCTATTTGGTTTTTAATGTCCGCTCCCTGTTGCTCCATTTGTACAATCTTCTGTTTAATATGAATCAGAATTAGCATTCTGATACAAATCAATAGATACTCCTGATGATGACCTAACAAGTCGAAATCGATCGAGTGATTTTTTAAACTTTTTGAAAATTATTCAAAATAATTCTGCGAAACGAAAAACAATTGATTAATAAAAATGTGTTTATTAAGTGAAATAAAGTTGGTTTTGTTATATATACATATATGTGTTATTCATTTTATTATAATTATAAATTTTATATGAAACCGGCACTAATAATCTGTGTGGCTGTTTTATTTGTTGTTAACTGTCTTTTTTTGAGGTTAAGAATTTTTGTTTTAAACAGAACCAGTGATACAGCGACAAAACACATTGACAAAATACATTTAACTGCCAGCGATATCACTTTGCTAAATACACGCTGTTGCTTTCGAAAACACAACAAGGGCGTCAGTCTTAAAGTGACAAAACAAATTAAATGTTAGAATAGTCGAGTACTATTAGCGTTAGCAAAGTATTCGCAAGAACTTGTAGCTACTCACAACTAATCTAATCAAAACTTCTGTTCTTATATTTTACTTCTAACTAACAAGTTTGCGTTCCATTGAACATCCCTTCGACTATTCACAAGTACTACGTACGCTCTGGTCCTATTTATAGAAAATTAAGAATTGTTCAGTTTTAAATGTTTGCCTTTAAGGCGATTCAAGATGCCGACTTTTAGTTTTAACTTATCAACGCGCAGAATTTTTATGCATTAAATGCAAAATCAGTACATGTACCATCGTCTTAACCCGTTTGTCCTAAAACATGCTCAAAATGCTTGGTAGGCAAAGTGGCGGCGGAAAACTTTATTGTTTGTATATGAAAAATCAAATAAAACACAATTTTGAAATTTTTGCTTGCTTTATCCGAATGTCAATTTAAAATTTCCTTGAAACTTAACTCAATTTATCTAATTTAAAATGATTTGCCTAAACATTTAATGAATTCTGCTACTTTATCGCCTTCAAAAATTAGTTGGTGGACAAAGTATGGACAAAACAAACGGTTGGATTTCTTTTTTAAACAATTTTTGTTTAAATGTTAAGATTTGAACCAAATACTCAAAAATATATGTACTATAAATTCTGTTAAAGAAATTTCGATTTACGTAGGAACGAATTAATTCGTTAAGCGAGGGGTTTGTATTGGTTATAAGATAACTCATATAATAATTATACTCTTAACAAAGATAATTATATAATTAATAATTAATTATTTTTCACAATTCAAATTTCACTTTCGTTTACAATTTTTTGCTGAATACACCCATGTTGGAAAGAATATACAAAAAGTACTAAAATTATTGTTTTCAGGCTGAATTATTTTTTCCTATATTCAGCAACACAGCAGAATCTGCATTACCGATACGTCAAAAATATTCAGTACATTTTTTGTTTTTCTTTGATATCAAAAATAAATCGAACAATAAACAAAACGTTTATTTTTCCTCTTTTACTTATATAAATGTAAATATAGTTTGAATAAGATAATTAATTTAATTATATTTGTTTGTAATTCAATTATAGAATATTACGAATATAGAGGTTATTATGGATTTTTACCTTTTTAAAGTGACAATGTTGAAAGAATTTGTTGAATTGTGTTTTCACACAATAAATTGAGTGTTGGTGCAAATTTAATTACCCAATCATCAATATTTTGTAATCGTTTGATAAGTCAATAAATTTTTAAACATTTAAATCCGGTTGAGTTGTGAAAGTGAAATTTTATATTGAGTAATCCATTAGTACGATATAAAACTTGGTTGGAATAGTGCGCGAAACAGACGAAAGGTAAGATGGGATTATTTTTACTACATAGTTTTGTGTATTTGTTATTATGTTTGACCTTCGAAATAATAGTGAAATCCAGTTTAATTATTCAATTTCTTGTGATTTATCGGTTGGGTACTGCCATGATAAATGTTCGTGTTCATACCAATCGCGAATAGATTGCAAGATCAATTTCGTTGATTCTTTTATGTCAATGTTGTTGTTTCTTTTGTGGTTGGTGACATCATAATGACAATTTAAATTAAAATACGATAACAAAAAATAGATTTGTTTTTATTTTCTTTCATAGAGCTGATTACAAAGTTCAGAAATATCTTTAGGTTAAATCACTGGTGTAGTCACTGGGGTAGTGTAGCAAGTGCCTAGTTAGTCACCATTTTAGAATACAGTGCAGTATTAATTTATTTACATATTTATATTGGTGCGAATTTGTTGATGAATTTAAATTATTTTATTCACATTTATTCGGTTTAATTAACTACTCATGTTAAAACTTAGATCCAAAATTCGAGCACATTTACATAATCATTGTTTATTTAATTAGATTCTTGGTGGTTCACCACAGAATATAAACAGAAGGGACATTTACTCGGTTTTTGTATTTCGACCGAAAAATTTCAACTGTTTTTTGCCCTTGATTTATATTTACTCATATGGCTTCACTTTCAAGTTAAGTTGCTTCATGATTTTGGCTTAAAATAATTGCAAGTATGGTTAAATTGATGATTAACTTTTTCAATTTTTTTTATCAAATATGATAAACCCAGGATAATAGTGAGCGTCGTTAAATCACAAACACCTTGATCAAACATACCAGACAAATTCTAGGGTATGTCCTGCTCTTCTACTGTTGATTTGTCTCATACATATTTTAATAACACTATCTTACGAACATAGAAGTGTTAACATTGATCTGCACTATTTTTAATTATCGTAAGACCGAAGTCGGAATGCTTAAAGGTTTTATATCCCTTTTTCAACCAAAAAAAATGGCTCAATTTAAGTCCAAACCACACAAATGTGTGACTCCATATTATGTAATAAACTCATAATATGGAAGTATGTAATAAACTCATAGTATGTAATAAACTCTGGGACATAAACTTAATACTCCAGGCTGGCGTTTGATATTTTTGATATGTTTAATTAAACCAAAATCAAACATAAATAATATTTTACAAAAATAAGCAATATGTAGTTAGTTATTTTTAGTTTAAAAATATAAGAAATAAACTTGCACAAATTAGACCGTTTTCGGAGGTATTTCAGGGCTGTTATCGAATGTGCAATCTACATTTTGGCATACGTCATTCATGACAGAACAACTTGAACTTTCTATTTTAAGAGCAAGCTCTTCAATTAGTTTTGAATTATGAAGGATCTTGTTACAAAGTGCATATTATAAGAATTGAATTAGGTCTATCTTAAACTGGTATTTTTAACTCGACCCTCTTGAACTTATTGGTTTACAAATCCTGAGTATTTTTTTTCTTTATTCAATATTACAACTGATCTAGAGATAATCTTAATAGTTTTTCGATTTATGAAGAATAACCTATTGATTATTCATTTTACAATAATTTTTTATTCGAATTAGAATTGCTTTTGGAGACTCCATTTAATAAATAATATGTGTCTTTTTTTCTAAAATAAAAGTATTAATTGTAAAGTGGATTTAATGTCCTTTGAAGGAAGGTCAATTAATACTCCACTTTCTTCAACCACACGCCACACATTCACACAATTACAGTATACCTCCTGCACGTTGCAAGCTTGATGTCAACTTAAGTCGGCGCTGAAATCTGCACTCCAAAAGAGGGTCTTAGTTGTGTTTATTAATCGATAACGAAAATTCGCTTGGCATCCAGCATCTGGTGGGACTCGAGAACCCAGTACCTCCCGGTCCATGTGCCAAAGCTTTAACCACTGCACCACTTGTCCGATCATTTTTTAGTCTAATGTTAATTGCATTTTGAAGTTTGCTTGTTGATTCTGCTATATCCTTTCCAATTGATAATTGATAGGATAGCTGTATCTTCTGCAAATGTTAGCTGTTGAAACAATCGGGTTGAGTTCGCGATAGCTTTTCCAATTTGTCTAATTTAAAATTAAACATTTAATTTTTTTTAAATTTAAAAAAAAATCCATCATAAAAGTTGTCTAGTTTTCTTGTAAAGAAAACGCGGGCTTTTTTCGCGATGTTCTGTTTAGTTCTGTATCATAACCTCAGATTATACTATAGACCGACAGTATTGTTTTTAAGTATCAATTTTGTAATGTTTTTGTTGTTGTTTTGATATTTTTTTGGAATAGAGAAAGAAAAAAGCGGGATAACAACATTATACATTTCATAACATCATGTAATGGCGGTGGGCATTGTTCATAGGGCGGGGGCAAAAAAAATTAAATGTTATACTAAAATATTTAAAACATAATAAAATATCCTTTATCATTAAAATTAATCGATTTATTAATAAAATATAATTTTATATAAATTATTAATCGATTTATTAACAATCAAAAATATACTTTTACTATTAAAATTCATAAATGATGTTGAATATTTGTAATAAATCATATGTACATATTAATTTACTATACTTAACGAATTAAAAAAGAAAATAAATCACAAAATTTAATGCAACTAAATAGCGAATCGCTGCCCCATAAAAATTAAATATAAAATTTTTAGCAACGCCACTAGATTTTCAATGACAATTTACGATTTTTTTACTTTTATTTTCTAAAATGAAGAGCACATTTTTTTCGTTTTTGTTTTTAATTCCGAATGTTTCCACTTATTGTTTTGAATGAAATTTAAAATAAAACATCTTAATCACTAAACATATTTAATTATGCATTTATATACTATAAATTTGTGTAATATTATTAAAATCAATTGAAAGGTTAATCAGAAAAAGGGAATTAAACAGTTTGTAAACACTATCAAAAAACTTACTTGTGAAAAGAATTTTTCTTTTATAACTGTGTTTTCAAACTTGAACACACTACACCTTGTCATTGGGATAAGATAGAGCACGTATTTATTCAGTTATATATTTTTTAAAATAAACAGTTTTCATTCAAGTTGGCATGATACAAAAAACACGTTAAAATGACGTAAATTTTCCATTTTTCACCTCATCTGTGTTTCTCTATTTTATGCATATGTACCTCTCGCTTACCCATCCATTTTTAGTACTTCAAGTTTCGTTTGTGTTTTGTATTGAAATTTGTATTGGTGCGTTATCTATAGTATAATCTAAGATAATAACGGAACTGTTCAGAACTACAGAGAACACGGATATTACAAGAAAACTAACTATAATATTCTAGCACTTAAAGGCGGATTCATTGTAGTAGTTCGTTGTGTTCGTTCCGGTCGTTGTGTTTGGTATTTTTACTGCAGTATTATTTTAATGAGTTCATTGTTAATGAAAAAACAAAACATCAAAACACAAAATGAACAACGTACTTGACTACAAAATAAAAAATATCGAAAATGTGTCTGTTTGTTTCTACTATTATACTATATATCATGTCGTCTCTTCCTTGCCGTGTTCCTTCGGTAAAATAGTTGAAGATAAATCAACTTGATGAAAAAATACCGAAGAAATAAAACGTCATTTACGACAAATCCTATTGGTTTACAAAAAAGCATAACGAACGGAATGAACACAACGAGCTACAACAATGAATCCGCCTTAAATGCCTGAATTCATAATTTATTCGTTTCGGAAGAATATAACTAAATTTTTAAAAGAATGTTCCACAAAATTATGTTTAGGTACAGAAAGCAAGGTTGGACCAAACAAAATAAATAACTCATACCAAAATTTTATATTTATTTTGAATTATTAATCATTATTTTAACTGTTTTATGCCGTAGTATTAAGCGGTCGTCTCTTGCAAAATATGCAAAACATTTGACAAAACTTACTTGTATTGAATCTACAAATAGCGAAGAATATTTTATTTTATCTTAATTCAGTGCACCTAGAATACTACAGGACACACTGCTTTAGAAATTTTGCTATATGACGTCAATTTATGTCGACAGTTCTCTCTTTGGCTATTATAGGCAGCACTAAAATTAAAAAGATTGTTTTAATTCTTTTTTGTGGTTACTGTCATATTGATAAGAAAAAAATTGTAACCAAACAACAAGAAAAATATTTTAATAATATGTTTTAAAATTTAATCAAAAACTATTGGTAAAATTATTAATTCATAATATTATTATAAAATTATGCATTCTACATTGTGTTAAATATGTAAACATGTATAAAATGTGTACACATTTCGTATAATTTACGAGAAGACATTAACTAACTTTTAGCACTCGTATAAAAAAAAAAAAATTCTGTGTTTTCGTTTTTTCTATTTATGAACATGACTGCCTACAGTTCAAAGAATAAATTGTAGACATAAATTTAATGACATAGCAAGCAGTGTGGCTTGTAGTATTCTAGGTGCACTGCTTACTCTATCAAGTAATGCAGTTTAAATAGCTAGTGAGTGTAAAAATAAAAATTTGTTATGACCATATTGTCTCCATGTTTAAAATGTTGTAATTTTTTATTCACTTCACCTATTTTAATGTTTTGTATGTCAAAGTGCAAGTTAAAATGTCACCTTTCAAACGAATGGTCCGATACGATCAATGATTACTGAGATATATGAATGTAAGTAAAGTCATCTACCGGGAAAAAGGCCTCGACCTTTTTCCCCTACCTATTAAAAATAAATAATGTAGTTAAAATTACAATTTAGATTTTTTTTTTTTTAATTTTTTAACCAAAAATTCGTCTGAATTTGATCAAGCAAGTAACAAAGATGCTGTCAAGGAATGCTGTTCGTATTCATTAATCCTGTTAAGAACACCAATTTTTTATTATTTTTTTAAAGAAATTATTAATCATCTAATGGATTTAATGTTCTTTTAAGGTATTATTTCTCCCTTTCTTATTCACGCACATACCACCTGCATGTTGCAAGCTCCATGTCAACCTATACATTGACATGGACGGCGGGTCGGCGGTAAATTCTGCG
Source organism: Nephrotoma appendiculata (assembly GCA_947310385.1). Lineage (NCBI taxonomy): Eukaryota > Metazoa > Arthropoda > Insecta > Diptera > Tipulidae > Nephrotoma > Nephrotoma appendiculata. The sequence goes on from OX371225.1 coordinate 110,945,625, forward strand.
CTCCTACAGATCTTTGTAGTTGTGTTTATTAACATCGTAATCAATGAAGAAAATTTGTTTTGGATCTCGCGTTTGATGGGATTCGAATACAGTACCTTTCGGTCCAACTGCCGAAGCTACCACTTTACCTTTTGCCCGGTAACATTCAGATTCACATTTGTTAGCTCTCCTTCTCCATTACATATACCAAAAAAGTTAGCTCTTTTCTTTAGCTTATGGCCGTTAGATTCTCGAAGGTTTCTTGATAGCTGGTAGACATTATGTTTATTGTACTCGGAAACCTTAAATCTTAAAAAATTGTTTTGTGTTAAACAAACCTAATCGTCTTTTATTATACAAAACCAAATTAAATGTCTAGTGATGTGGTACGGATAAGTTGAAAATAATGTAAGCAAAAATATCCTTTTAAACGATCGGAGCAGCAGGAGACGTATGTAATATCTATATAATTTTTAATGTCCAATTGTATAAAAATCATTTGAAAATGTAGATAGGTTTTATGTCGGAAATAAGAATGTTGGAACATGTCGCGCGTTTAATCTAAAATGGTGGTGATCTAGTAAGCATCCAAATTGTGCGGGTTTATTTGGAGGAATTTGTCGGGAGAAAACCAAATATGTCGTGGCTGTTGATATAGCCGCGCGGGCTAAGCTAAAAAAGTAACGCCGGAAGTTTAACGCATTTATAGTTTTTTCATTTTTATCGATCAAGTAAGTTAAATTAATAATTAAATTCTCTAATAATAATTCAGAATAATATGCAGGCCTAAACCAAATATTTAATGAATTAATCAAAAAAAAAAACAGTAAATTCTCCTCCAATCTTTGTAATAGTGTAAGTCAATTTCTTGATTCATTTATAAATGCAATTTCTTGCTTCAATGTACTTGTAAACAACGCAAGTTGTAATAGAACGAATGTGCTCTAGTAATTAAAAAGCTGCGTTTTATGGATGCTTCATTTACCAAAACGATTAACTCCATAAATCAAGAAGTTGATAAAAATGAGAAACTACAAAAATGGTTTTTTAAGATTTCTTATAAATTGCAACTTTAGTTAGTTTTAAGTTATTATTTAGTGGTGTTAACGCATATTATTACTGAAATTAGTTATGAATATATACAGTTAGGAGCCAATCAAATGTTTTGATATTAAAAGTTAAAAAAAACTCAAAAAATGGAGTTAATCGGTTTGCGTTATAGACTACAAACTTAACAGCTGCCATGCATTGTAACAATCTAATCTAATCTTATCTAATCTCGAAAATGTTGTCGTTAGAAAAAAATTGAACACAAAATTGTTTGTTTTCAATTTATGCCAAAATAGGTGGATACTATCAATTTCTTCTGTGTTAACGTCTTAATCCTTATATCTATTTTTTAATATAAATTCGTCTGTGATTTTGCCCACGTTAATTTAGTATAATGTATATGTGAACTGGCGAGTGTGAATGAATGTGTACTCGTATATACAATTTATCTTTAAAGTTTTATTTGTTATCGTGGTGTTTCTGATAATTTGTTATATATTTAGATGAGCCTAATAATTCCACTTGGTAATAATTTTTTTGTATTCTGTGATAGATAAAATGCTTGCATTTATGTACATTTACTTGTAGTAGTTTCTATTGTTTCATTCTTTAAATTTGGTGATAACAAACAAAACTAATAAAAAAGTTTTCATATCATTCAGATATATTTGATTTTTAGTAAAGAAGTTTAAATTTATTATGCTATAGTTGTGAAGAACCTCCAGTGTGTAATTATTTATCGAATTCGTTTGAGTAATAAAAAATAGTTTCCATTGTAAATTTTATGGCCAAATCGACAGACGATAATTAATTCGCAAATACGACTAAATTGTCTCTTTTTGACACTTTAAAGTGATGATTAAAGTTGTAGTCATGGATATGGACGACCACAATCGACAATTCTATTGACGTTTAATTGCGAATTTAAACTTCGAATTTCGAAAAGATTTTAATTTATTCATCATCAAATTATTATTTATTTGTGTTGTATATATTCGTCTCGGCATATTGAAATAAAAAAAGTAATTTTGTAATTTTATTGAATTTCAGTCTAATTTTGTATTACGTAAAAATTGACATTTTTAGTTACGTTTAAAATTACAACAAATTCGTGAATTAATTTGCAGTTATAGTGTGGTTTAAAAATACGGAATTCTAACATCAATTTCGAAAAATCACCGACTACAACTACAACTTGTAGTTTCGTCTGTCGATATGACCCTTAGTATTGTTGTTTATTTCGAAGCTACTCGTTTAAGTTATTTTATTTTGAATTTTATCTATATTATGTATTGTACTATATCAAAGTGAAATATACAATCGAAAATAATTAAAGTAATAAATGTGTTTTCCAAGTTATTGAAGGCCATGTGTGTAAAGGCTTATAAGTCAGTACATAAGTTGACCTCGGTTTGGACCATCTCCGTTACGATTCCTTACCAATAACTGCTACAAAGCTTCTTGTCAACACTCAATGAACAAATCCTGAAGTTTCGTTTGTTTCTAACTGTAACGCAAATGGTTTAAATTTAGTGCATCTTAAGCTCTTGTAGTTGGCTGGTTCCGCCATAAGGTTGTTATTGCGAACCATAAATCTTTCCAGCTTCGTACATAATTTTATTTTCAATTTTATGTTATCAATTTGGTAGTAGATTTACAAGAGCAATACGAAAATTCTGTTATTTAACTTTTCAAGTCGTGTGAGCCAGAAATTAGATTATAACTTGAATATTGTTAAATATTACAATTTAGACTAGAGTAGTAAAGAAATTGTCACAAGTCTAAAAAAATTAAGGTCGCTTCAAATACACCGAATACACCTATTCATCTTTATAGTTGATAATTTTAATATTAATTATATAAAAATGTATTGTGTTTATAATCGAATACCATATAAAAATAGCAAATAGTAAACTTTCCAAGACCATCTGATTACCAGATTCATTCATTTATTTAAGAACACAAACTCTGATAAGCAAAAGGTTATTCGAGGGCATTTCCAATTTTCATCTTGCTTTCTTATTTTTTATTTGAAACTATTATTTCGGATATGAATATCAATTTCTATTTTTATAAATGATTTTTCTTTCATTTCAGATTCAATAATTGTCGTGAACATAACGAAAGCTAAAACAAATATACGACAAACTATAACAAACATACGGCGACCATGATAAGGTTGTGACTAATCAAAAATACTAGTTCCAAATTTCTAAATAAAAGAAAGCCATATTAAAATTAGTATAAATCTACAAAAATGGGATGTTGCTGTAATTCGCGTTGGCAAAAAATTTTAATCTTCAGTTTCGCAGTCTTATTTGGAGTGGTTGCGATCGTTTTGGGTGTTATATGGCCATCGACTGCAAATAATTTACTGAAGGAAGAACTAGTACTTAAAGAGGGAACCCAAAATTATGAAAACTGGATTGTAACTCCAATTCCAATATATATGGAAATCTTCCTTTTCAATTGGACTAACAGCGATCGATACCGTGAGTTTCCGAAAGTAAAACCACGTTTCGAAGAGATCGGTCCTTACGTCTTCCGAGAATATCATAAACGCGTTAATTTAACGTGGAATGCTAATAACACGGTCAGCTTTAATCAAACACGGACCTGGTATTTTGAGCCCAGTATGTCAAATGGCACCCTGGACGACATGATTACTAATCTTAATGTTATTTCGACGACAGTCGCTTATACAATGCGGAATATGAACTCCATTTTCAAAATGGTAGTTAATTTAATGTTGAATGAAAAAGGTGGATCACTTTTTGTTACAAAATCGGTGCGAGAGCTCTTATATGAAGGATATGATGATCAATTGTTAACATTCTTGCGAGGCTTTAATATGAGTGGATTTAATATACCATTTTCTAAATTTGGGTGGTTCGTTGATCGCAATGAATCTGCCTCATTCGATGGTCGATTTAATATTTTTACTGGTGCTGACGATATTAGTAAATTGGGTGTGATGGACTTATGGAATCATGAAAATCGGTCACCGTACTATCGAGGAAAATGTGGTATGATAAATGGTACGACAGGTGAATTATGGCCTAAGCTAAGTAAACAACAAGAAATCACGGTATTTGCAACAGATGTATGTCGATCGGTTAGCTTGGTGCCCGATTCGGATTATGAAGATTTCGGAATAAACGGTTTTAAATGGGTTGGCGATGAGCGAGTTTTTGACAACGGCCTAAATTATCCTCCTGCGGAATGCTGGTGTACGGCTGAACATTGTCCCGATTTACCGTATGGCGTAATGAACGTGTCGGACTGTAAATTTGGGGCACCAGTTTTTGTGTCATATCCCCACTTTTACTTGGCTGCTCCTTCATTTGTACGTGATATTGAAGGATTAAATCCAAATAAACAGGATCACGAATTTTCGATAGCACTCGAACCATCAACTGGAATTCCATTACAAATAAAAGCACAGCTCCAAATTAGCATGTTGCTTCAGCCAATCACACATTTAAGTATTTTTGAAGATGTGCCACAACTAATGGTACCGATGCTTTGGTTCAGACAGGTAGCTACGTTGAACGATAAACTTGCATCTGACGTTAAATTTGCACTGCTCTTGCCGGAATTAGGGTTGTACATTGCCTATGGTATTGCAGGGCTTTGTATTGTATTATTAGCTATAGGTATTATATTGTTAGCCCGCGATTACTGGAATGACGAAGAACGAGTATCTTTAATTCCAGCATCTAATCGAAATCACGTAAACGACGATGAAATACTCAGATAATGTATATGTATGTTTTTTAATTAAATAACACTTAAGTGCCAGTTAAATCCGCTGCACACGTATATATAAATCTATGTAATTTAGTTGTACAGTTATATTGCGCAGTTAAAACTTATGTAAATCGCGCTTTTAGATTCGTATTTTCCACAACTAAAGAGTTTATAGTTGTAAGTTTTAATCGCCCAGTTTATCTGTACAATAAAACGGCAAAGTTTTATTATTTCACGTGTATCGAAGTTTACATAAATAAACCAAAAAACAAAAAACACCAGAGCTAAGTAGTTAGTTTGGTGGTTTAAGTTTTGAAATATATTGTGATATGAAATTGAGAAAATATAATTTTTTTATTAGAATATACATGAAGTTTAATAAATAAACACGACTTTTTTGTTTTTACTTTCTATTTGGCAAACGAGGAAGGTTCTCCTAGATAAATAATAAAAAAACAAGTAAAAATAGTGTTCAGACGTACCGGACTCAATTCAGACACCTACCATAAGCAAAGAGTATGTAATGTTATAAAGAGTTCCGAAACAGCAACAATATTCATCAAAAAATGCGTGGGTACACAACACAACACTTACACAACATTTTTTTTTTATTTGTTTGAATATTGTTATACTCGTGATTATTGATAGAAAACAATAAAGATGTGTAAGTGTATTGTTTAAGCCATTTAAATTGCATAACCCACGCATTTTTTAATGATTTTTTTTTCTCTATTTCGTTACCCTTTATAACATTAGATGATCTTTTTTGGTATAAGTAATCGATAATCAAACTTTAAATGAGCCTCACAGATTCCGTACGAGGAAACAGTGAAAAGCTAGTGACTTTCTAAGAGATGGTGTTCTGTTAACAAAAATGTCTCAATTTTCGAAATTTGCAATCCTAAGGAAAACCCGAATTTCAAAACACTACCAAATTTAATTTTCTTGTGGCAGCAGTGAAAGCAGGTAAGTTTATACCTACATTTTATAACAAAAACAAATTCTTGTGGTGATCAAACACTATTTCCCGTAATTTTGACCAAAGAAGAAATCTTTCCTCCTTCGAAAAATCCGTGGGCGAAAAATTCCATATCAAATTTTAATTTTTAAACAAACTCTTAGGCTTCGTACCATTCCAAGGGTAAATCGTTTACTACGGTAAAAATCGATTTTACGGTGCGGGTAAAAGTCAATTTTAAGTAAATTTTTCGGTAAATTCATTTATTTTTGAAAAACTATATGGCAAACTGATCGAAACATCTGTTCTAAATCCGATTTTTACCGTAGTAAACGATTTACCCGACTATTGGCCCGCAGCCTTAGTAGAGATTTTTCGGTTCAGTTTTTTCATAGAGTTTCAAAAATAATTGAATTTACCGAAAAATTTACTTAAAATTGACTTTTAACCTTGGATTGGGACGTGCCAAACTTAAATTTTTCGCTAAATTCTATTATTTTTCAAAAACTATGGCAAATTGATCAAAAAATCTGTCCTAAAACCAGTATTTACCGTATAATAAACGATTTACCTTAAGTTTGGCACACAGCCTAACCCAAATTGTCCTTTAAAGCTGCGTACCAATTCAAGGGTAAAAGTCGATTTTAAGTAAATTTTTCGGTAAATTCAATTATTTTTGAAAAACTCTATGGTTCGAAAAATCTTTACTAAAATCGATTTTTACCATAGTAAACGATTTACCCTTGGATTGGTACGCAGCCTAAGTTCACACTCAAACCTGTTTTTGTGCGATGGATAGGGACCGCATAAAAAAGTCTTCCAAAACTTCACGACTCGGGTTGCGCGCCAATTGTCGGGTAAAAATCAATTTTAAGTAAATTTTTCGGTAAATTCATTTATTTTTCAAAAAATCTGGTATAAATCCGATTTTTACCATAGCAAATGATTTACTCGACTATTGGCCCGCAGCCTAGGTATAGTATTTTTCGCAACACATTTAAAAAATTTTTTTATGCGGTGAATAGGGCCCGGACGTATAAAAAAGTTTCGCGTAGAAACGAATAACTGAAAACATTACACAACCTGGCGCAATACTTATGGAATCTGATGAAATATCAAAAATTGAAAAAACTAAATGGCCAACGTCAATTAACTAATTAGATTAATCACGCTGTATTTTAATGAACAGTTACTAGTTTAAACTTATATCCCATTTACATGCGATCAACATTTTGCAAAATGAAAGAGATATAACATTGACTTTTTGTACATCAGAGACAAGAATGGCAATGCAAAATTTTGCAGAAGATTTTTTTTAGCTAAAACCACTATGAAAATGTTACCATACAATTTATTCGATCCGAATATCTTTATGGCAATAATTATAAAATTAACAAAACAAATTATTTTATATTTATAAATGTTAAGGATTCATAATAAAAACAGACTTCGCATTTGAATTTCTTAAAAAAAATTACTAATAATCCTATAAAAAAATTATGGCATATGATTATTTCTCGCATATTGAATATTTTTATAAAGCAGATGCTTTTTATTTACCTGCAAAAATTTTCAGAAGAAAACGATTTTCCACTTGTAAATGCCCCATTATTTTAACATTTTTCCAAATCTTTTTTATGAAGACGATACGGTACATACGAGTATTGTATGGGAATGTACCTATAATCATTTACATGTAAATTAATATTTGACATACAGATAGTTGTATGTCAAAATTTTTATTTAAATAAACTTTAATACATTAGGTGTATAACTTAATTTTTACAGATTTTTCAGCAAATTTATTTTATATAAAAAAATCGACAACAACGAATTTAATCTTGGAAATATTGTGCTTTGTCTTTGAGTATTGTATGGGAATGTACCTATAATCATTTACATGTAAATTAATATTTGACATACAGATAGTTGTATGTCAAAATTTTTATTTAAATAAACTTTAATACATTAGGTGTATAACTTAATTTTTACAGATTTTTCAGCAAATTTATTTTATATAAAAAAATCGACAACAACGAATTTAATCTTGGAAATATTGTGCTTTGTTTTTTTATTATCGTGTGCCATCTCTCGGGCAACATACCAATGCCGTCGCGAAAGAAACTTGCTGGCTTCGGAGCGATAAAGTCATCGACGAATTTACGCACATCGTCCAGCCGGCGAATAATAATATGCCGCGGCGTGTGGGAGAACTTCCGATCCCAAATTCAAGAGGGTCTACTGAGACACGAGCAAAGTGAGGTCGAGCGTTGTCAGTATGACTTGCCTGTTTCCTTGCCAAGTAAACGGCCTTTTCTGATCAAGGTTTTCACTCAGCTTGTTCAATTGTCGACTGTAGTGCTCTGCAGTCACCATCTGACCAGGAGTTCGTTATAAAGCTTGGAAATAGCTGTTTGGGTGACTCCGAGCTGAGCTGCAAGCTCTTGTTGCAATTGCGTTGAGAGCTTGCAATTCCGCATTTTTGGGCTGTCGAGGCTGTCCAGGGCATGCTGGTCACTAAGATCGAAATCACTACTTCTAAAACGTTTGTACCAATAATTGCACGTTTCATAAGACACAACGTCGGCACCAAGAACACTAGAAATTGATTTCTTTAGGAGTATATTTTCCTTGTTGGAATGCTACTATTCTGAGAGTTTATGTAACTCACTTAGACTTGTCGTTTGGTGTTCTGAAACCTTGCGCCCGATCCTGTAAAAACCATAAATTACCTCGAAAATATTTCTATTTTAAATGAGATTTTAAGCTCGAAGAAAAAATCTGTAAAAATAAGTCGTACGCCTAATATTACTCTTCATTTAAATAAAATGTTTTATTACATATGCCCATATTTCTTATACATTAAATTACTTCAGACATATCATATACGATTCATTGCAGATATATCAGAAACAATTCATCTCAGACATGTCGCATTCGATTCGTCCATGTCACATGCGACTCATCTCAGATACCTCGTAAACGATTCATCTCAGATGTGTCTCAATTCACAAATGAAAATTAGGCCATTGGCTTAAAAATATCTATATATGTGACATGCTTGACTGTCACTGATGTTTCATTAGCGTGTCGTGATTGAATTTTCTAAATAACAACTGTCAAAATAAACCAAGTTGTCAAAATAAACTGTTCTACTTTGGTGGTGAGTGAAGTAACTCCAACGACATATGACAAGTGTTTGTTAAGCTCCTTCATTGATAACTGGAATTTGTTCATCGTTACACAAAATTCACCGTGAATACGGTAATACTTAAATTATCATCTTTTCTATCAATGTCATAGAATTTTCTTGACATTCATTCGTATAGGTAACACTAGACACAAAGGAATCTACGACATATGACAAATGCTCGGTAATCGCCTTTACATTGAAATTGGGATTTAATTCTTCGGTACACAAAAGAAACTCGTGAATCGATTATCACTCATATCATCATATTTGCTTTCAGAGTCATAAAGTTTTGTTTACATTTGGACAGGTAATAAAAGACACTTCCACTAACCAAACGACATGTTACAAGTACTCGGTAATTGCCTTTAACGTTGAATAAAATTTTAGTTTAAGTGTGCTAGAATTTTACTAACCCACGACTAGTGGCTAGTTATAAGCTGTCAACTGACCGGTTTTATTCTTCAGAAACCACTATTTTTCCATTGAATTTATTTCTGCAAATTGTTTTATTAATTTACGTTCCTTAACTGCTCCTGTATTTTCTATTAACATTTACAATTATTACGATTATTAAAATTCATTATAGTGAGAGTTTAACTAAACATTCTCACGATAAAAAGATAGTACAAGGTTAGGATATACTTCACACCCGTACCGAATGACATAACAAGAAGATGTTTAGAATGCAGCCAACTAGGGAAAAGGAAAGTCGGACGACTAGCTGTAACGTGGAAACGAACGATGCTAGCACGAGCGAAACAACTGGGAAAGTCATGCGTGGAAAGCAAATCTATGGAACTCAACAGAGTTACATGGTCTAGCCTAGTAGACGCCCTATCTTCCTAAAAATTGGAGATAAAGGAAAAAGTTCCATATAGATATGAAACAATTTCCTACCCTCAGAAAAAAGATTACTACCAAATACTTAGTTAAATTAATTTGGTTGTTTTAACACAAAATTCTGAGCTAGATAAACCAAATCTCTTGTTTAAATTAGAAAGTTGGTATTTCCTTACTTGGTTACTACAAAAAGTGAGTGAAATTTGAGTTACCAGGATGTTGGTACGTAGTTTTGTTTAAATTAACCAAAAAAAAAAATTGTAAGGTGAACAATATTCTTGTTATAACTAACCAAATATTTTGGTTTATCTTAATTAGTTATTTTGACCTATAAGTTTTGTCATATAAACTAAGACTTAAATTCTAGCGAATCAATAAAATTCGCTAAATCATTGTGATTATACTTTGAATGTAAGTTCAAAGTATTTTCATTATTTTTGTAGTTTGATCACTGCATTCTGATGAGACGCTCGAACTTTTTAATGTAAAGAATTCAATGTTTCATTAGTTCGAAATCAAACTTCCAACGTGTTGGTTTGGTAACCCCATCTTGATGTAATGTGTTTAACCTTAAACGTTTGCAACATTTACCGCCATTTTTGTTACAATTACTAAGAAAATTTGGTAGAATTAAACTAGTAAAATAATAATAACTAATTATTAGTAAAATATTTTTTTCCCTTGGTTAGTTTAACAAAATAGTTAGTCACTGTTACCAATTATTTTCCATTTCTATCCATTAAATTAACCATATGTTTTTGGTTATATTAACTAAGTTATAAATTAAATAAGCAGGATTTGGTTATTTTAAATTAAAATTTTATTCAACTAAGATCTTGTTCGTTTTTTAACTAAGAAATTTGGTTGATCGAAAATCACCAAGATTTTGGCAAACTAGACTCAGATTTTTGTTTCTTTTGACCCAAGTTTTTCTCTGAGTGAACGGTTAATGTGAAATAGAGTCGATTTGGCCAACAACCTTTTAACGAAATTAATTAATATATAATGTTGCGTATCGCTAAAACAGAATTTATATCGTTTCATTTTAACGAATTTATGAACCTTTTTAAAAAAAGGTGTAGGTATGTATAATGAAAGGTCGATTACATTTCTTAATGTTATTGTATTCCATAACATTACAATTTATGTATAAACGTATGTTAAAGAATATAAATCAAAAACATGTACTACCACCTCAAAACATGGAGTCACTTAAATAAGGTTTGCCCCATAAATCGCTCGAAACCAACGACTTAAACACAAAACGACAAATACAAAAATATTTCTTTACATACATTTCTCATTATCATAATACCACCGTACCGTACCTTAAGTGCTCAATCACACTTATTATATTCCCTAAAACTGGTATCAAATTTATTCCAAATAATTTAAATGTTTTTCACATTTTTCTCCCTCAACAAACATAGACACAAGACACTAAAAACAACAAAGATGTGTCAAGGTAATTCTTAAAGGAATTTTTCGTTTTATAGGTTTTCGAAATATTTATTCTTATAAAAAATTCCTAGTTTGTCCCCATTTCCATTTTATTATGTGGTTCCTTCAGTTCCTCTTTTGTAAAATACCAATCTTATACGGAATCGTAATACATATAAATGAGAGATGCAGACGAGGGTGTAGTAGAGTATTATCTTATGATTATTCTAATTATTAGTCTATTTTGATCACATTTACGTGATTTGGATTTAAATTCAAAATTACGTCTTTTCTTTCTGTTAAGTGAATACAGAGATCATCAGTATTTAAAACAATTGTTACTGTTAATTGATTTTGATGGTAATTTGATTGATTATAATTTTTACGGAGGAATAACGTTTTGAACAGATTTATTGAATGTCCTGTGTAGTTCTTGAATTTTTCGAATTCCTTACTCGTTTGATTTATTTTAAAATCATAATAACGGAAAACTAATTAATTCAATTCATTAATGCTACGACATAGACGAACCATAGGAAATGAAAAATCGGCAAAACATCTATTTAATTTTTCCTGTGATAATGGCGGAGGAGGAACATTCTACTGAGCCAAGGAAAAAATAAACTCTGGTGCTGCTCGCTTTGATATAAAAATAAAGAGAACACGTATACATATACATAAAAAATTATAGATTCGAAGCAATAAGCAAGGGAACGATGAATATAATGTACATAAAGAAAAATTTATTTTCCATTCAATTAAGTCACATGACTAAATAAATCGACATGAATAAGACAGAATCTGAAAGAAATTTTCCATAGTTTTTCCCAATATTTTCTATATCATTAAATTATTATTACTACTAGCACTATTGTTATTATTATTTTTATTATTTTATACTAACAATACTGTTATTTATTAGAATTTCATCGTAAGTCATTTGTGAAAATCAAGAATGGAAAAATAAATAAATAATGAAGAGACAATATAAAATTCTAAGTTTCTTCCTATACTCGTAAAGTAATGTACGTGTACTATATACCAAGATCTTGAATGATTGATTTTTGAGATTTTCCGGAAGTTTTATTGTATAAATAGGACATGTTGGGATACACAATTTCAACGATAAACAGTTTGCTATTTGATATTATATTGTTTTCCATATAAAAATTGTGGATGATGTCGTATCAATATGTAAATGTAGTTCATATTTTAGTAAGTTAAAATCAGTTTATTAAACCTGTTTTTTTAGTTGAGTCTGCTTAGTACAAACAGATTTAAATTGTAAAATATATCAATCAACTGATAAAATTTCATAAAAATTAATTGAGAGGTTTAAATAAAATGAGTTATAAAATTTAATAGGCCAAACCTACCAAATAAATATGGTCAATTCGAAAGATATGTACCGTTCTTATAAGGCTCGTGAATTTACATTTAGACTGATCTTTTCTAATAGAACAGGAGAGTCGGTACTGCCGGTTAGCAACTGATGAATGAAAACCACGTCTGAGACAACTCGGCGCTTACTAAGTGGTTGTACATCAATTAGTTTGAGACGATCTTGGTATGAAGGCAGATTTAACATGTCCACTCACGGTAGCCCGCGTAAAGCAAAGCGAAGAAATCTACGCTGAACTGCTTCAATTCTCTTTATGTGAACCTCATGGTGAGGGGACCACTGGTGGGTGTTCCTTGAAATCCATCCATAATAAACACCAAAAATCTATACCAAAATATTTGGGTATCAATATAATCTATATTATGATATGCTAAAAGTTTGTTGTGAATTTAAGGTGAGCCACCTTGATCTAAGAGCCGTAAGATTCCGTCATTATTTTATCGTATTGCAAAAGACTGGTATACCAGACTATCTTCAAACCAATATGGATGTATGGTGCGCAGCTATGGGGTTGTACACATAAATCCAATAGAGACATTATACAACGAATCCAAAATAAATTTCTTCGAATGGTCACCAACGCCTACCGATTTGTGACTAAAAAGGAAATCCACAATGATTTAGAAATACAATTGATAGACGACGTTATCCGCGAATGTGCCATAAAACATGAAAAGAGACTTCTTACCCACACCAATCTTGAGGCCGTACAACTACTGGACAGTACAAACGAAGTAAGGCGGCTCAAACGAATCAAACCACATGAGCTAACCGTATGAAAATTATAAACCAAGGGAACTGGACACTAGTCCAGCAGACCCACACAAGTTTATGCTTATCTCATAAGTACTAATGTCAACCTTACTAATGAATTAATAATGTTTAAGATTGTAGTAGCCATATCAATAAAGTTGTTATAAAAAAAAAATTATTTTATCTTAAGCTTTAAATAGAGCGAAAGCTTGTGTTATTTCTCGAAGAATCAGCTTTTGTATCGTACTGGGAGTAGTAGTGGAATTTTTAACAAACTATTTACAAGATATCGGCATAGTTCAACCCCCAAAAAACATCCCCTAAGAGTGCAATTCTTCAAAACCCATATTTTGCAATTTTTAAAAACCTCATATTTCGTCACACCACGTCTTTTGTATTTCTGTGATTTTTTATTGTATATAGTGCTGGGGTAGTACTGGAATCTTTTTACAATAAAATCGCATAATTTAACTTATAAATAATTACCCCAAAGGGAAGCAACAGTTTGAAATCATTGTATCGTACTGGTTGATACAAGAAGTTTTTAAGAAATAAATTACACTATATGGGAATAGTTCAGTTGCCCAAAACTGTGCGAAAAACAATAATTCTCCGTATAGGTAACACCTCTCAAATAGATACCCATGTATTTATTACAACATCCGTGGACGAGCCCACAAAAATCGATCATTCTTCATTGAATTACCTTCCTGTGTAAGAAATAGGTGGGGGGCAAAGTCCTAGATTCATACCTCCTCGCCGGTGCTCCCTGGGTAACGCTAAATGAATCAGGCGGTGTAGTGGAGACGAGCAGACTAAATCCTGTTTATAGTCATGGACACTACATGTCAAGGCGGGCCATTGGCGCCTCAAAACCAATACCAAACCAGCGTCTGATCTCCAGGTTAGGAGCGACTGAAGCGGGCGTCTGTCTTGTATCAAGCGGCTCGCTATATAAATGTGTTTCAAGGTAGGACTGGATGCCTTAAGATTCTCACCAGTACGTGACCCACACACGTAATAAGCGGGTTGAGCGGCAGGCCAACAACCTTCTCTCATAAAAACATTTAAGTTATGAACCCTAAACAAAGGCCTCGGATTACCATATCGGATTCATCACAAACTCGACCTCGGTAATTGTACACGGACAACGCTTTAAAAATGGGAACATGGAACGTGCTTAGCCTCTTAAGACCTGGAGATCTCCGGAACCTTTCGAACCAAGCAAAGAGTTACACATTAGATGTACTTGCATTACAAGAGCTTAGATGGTCTGGGAGTGGGATCCATGACACCATCAATGGTTACACTCTTCACTACAGCGGCCATCAGAACGGAGGAGAATTTGGAGTTGGCTTCCTCATCCATCGGCGCGTGAAGCACCATATCATCGATTTCCGCCCTATCAATATGCGGATATGCACGGTCAGACTTCGCACTAAGAAATTTAACATCACGATCGTTAATGTGCATGCACCCACCGAAGATAAATCAGATGACATCAAATATCTATTCTTTGTCGAGCTCGAGGAAGTCATCAACAACATACCGCACCACGACATTAAAATCATCGTGGGCGACTTTAATGCAAAAATCGGTAGGAGTGCAGAAAATACATCACACATCGGTCCAACCAGCCTGCACCTAACTAGTAACAACAACGGCCAACGCGTCATCGACCTGGCAATAACGTACAACTTAGTTGTATCAAGTACGTTTTTCCCACATAAGAGAATCCACAAAGTAACGTGGAGATCGAATGATGGAAGAACTGAAAACCAAATCGATCACGTCATGGTGTCCAAGAGACACTCCACCAGCATGTCTGACGTTAGATCCTACAGAGGTGCAGACATGGACAGCGATCACATGCTTGTCATATTTATGTATAAGTGCAAACTGTCATCTACGTTTAACAGACAAGCACAAAAGACCGTTCGATGGAATATCGATGCTCTAAAAGACCAAGCGTCACTGCAAAGTTACCAATCAGCTGTCACTAATTATTTAGACCGGCCCCATAACAATGAAGAAGCTCTTCCTAACATCCAGGAGCAGTGGCACGCTATACAGTCTTCCATAACAACCGCGGCGCAAAATACCATCGGAAGAAGACATCCGAGGCCCCGCAACGATTGGTTCGATGATCAATGCCGAAGGGTCGTCGAAAATAAACGAACGCTTCGTGAAAAATGGTTGGCTCGCAACACCAGAAGCACTCTAGCAGAATATCTCCGCGCTAGGAAAGCCATGACTAAATTCCTTCGACAAAAGAAGCGCGAACATATGAGATTATGCATCGAAAACATCAGCTTCCAAGCGGAACTAGGAAACTCAAGGGACTGTTTTGCTAACGCCAGGAATCTCACTAAAGATTTCCACCCAAGAAGTACAGCCATCAAAGACGGGAATGGAGAGCTGAGAACAAACGTGGCTGATGTTCTCTCAGTATGGCAAACCTACTTTCAAAATCTGCTAAATCGGAATGACGAAGTTACCCCCATTAGAGCAATAGCTCCGCCAGGTGAAGAGGTCTTTGTCGAATATCCCACAGTAGAGGAAGTAGACGCAGCTATTAGTCGATTGAAAAACGGCAAGGCACCCGGTCTCGATGGAATCCCCGCAGAACTAATTAAACTCGGAGGCGCTACTCTTGCAACAAGTTTATACGATCTCGTCGTTTGTATTTGGGACCAAGAAGAGTTGCCGGAGAATTGGAAGACCGCACTCATATGTCCGTTGCATAAAAAAGGCGACCATCTTAAATGTGAAAACTTTCGTGGCATAGCTCTATTGAACACTGCTTACAAAGTGTTGGCTAATGTTGTACTTGCCAGACTCATCCCTTTCGCCGAAAACATCATTGGCGACTATCAGTGTGGTTTTCGTCCCAACCGATCAACCACTGACCAGTGTTTCACCATGAGGATGATCTTGGAAAAATGTTGGGAGTACAACATAACCATACATATATATGCTCCAGCTATATATAGACTTCAGACAGGCGTATGACAGTATAAACCGTGACAACCTATGGGCCGCGCTCATATGCCTGGGAATCCCAGAGAAACTCGTTTCTCTGTGTAAATTAACAACATCCGGATCTGTATGTAGAATCGTAATTGAAGGATCTGTGTCAGACCCCTTTGAAATAACATCTGGTGTTCGACAGGGTGATGCACTCGCGCCTTTGCTGTTCAATCTTGCGCTTGAGTACGTAGTGAGGAAAAGCAACGTCGAAACCTCGCGCTGTATATTTAATAAGTCAGGCCAAATTCTTGGATATGCAGATGATATCGTGCTTCTTGGCCGAAGACCTAGCGATATCAAAGACAGTTTCATACCGCTCGATCGCTGCGCAAGAAGACTTGGTTTGGAGGTGAACAGCAGTAAAACCAAATATTTAGTAACACCTAGGAACATCTCTACGGCAAATCTCGGAATTGGCGACCACAACTTTGATAGCGTCGAAAACTTTAAATACCTCGGGTCAGTTATAACATCGTCGAATGATATGCAGGCAGAAATAAAAGCCCGAATCGCTGTCGGACAACGAGTTTTCTACGCCAAATCAAATTATTGCGATCGAAACATCTATCGCAGTCGTGCAAGCTCGCACTTTATAAAGCACTTATAAGACCTGTGCTGGTTTTCAGAAGCGAGAGCTGGACCATGACCACTAACGATTGTAGATTATTATCTACCTTCGAAAGGAAGGTTGTCCGTTCAATCTTTGGTCCAATTAAAGTTGCGAACAACGAATATCGGATTCGTATGAATCACGAAATAAAGCAACTCCTCGGAGGCAGCGATATTATCGGATTCATCAAATCCAATCGAGTGAGATGGCTCGGACACGTTACAAGGTCTCCCCAACAACGGATGATAAATAAAGTGTTCCACCAACAACCAGCCGGAGTACGTCGTAGAGGAAGACCCCGACTACGCTGGCGCGACGACATCGAACAAGATCTACGAACATTAGGATGTCGAAACTGGAGGACGAGAGCGATGGATCGAGATGGATGGAGGGCCTTAGTGCAGGCGGCGAAATCCCTTCATGGGATGTGAAGGCCAGAGAGAGAGAGAGAGAGAGTAAGAAATAGGTACCAATAAATTTATTACAACAGCCCACACCCTCAAAAATTGACCAAAAAGCATAGAACTTCCATCCTATACAAGAAACAGGTACTTTTTAGGGGATATTGTTTGGGGGTTGAACTATGCCGATATGTTGTAAATAGAATTGCCACCCCCCAGTAGGATACAATAAATATTAACAAAAATACGAAAAGTGTGGTGTAGCTTTGTCCAACGCCAGCCCACACACGAATTGCAGGATAACGGGACCTGTAAAAAACTGTGTAACAAATTTTCTAATTAATTTGTAAAAAATTCCAGTACCATTTTCATTGGATTGTGCTACAAGTGCTGGTGTAGCTTAGAGTCATACAAATTTATACGTTAAAATTAAAAATTCTCCAAGAAAATTTCATTTCATTTCAGTTCACGCGAAAATAAATAGATTTATGGAGACCGTGGTAAAATTTCATTTCACTTTGTACTAAATTTTAAGCTGAAAACCATGAAAATAATGTCTGGATACATTATTTTCACATGAAAATAATTTGGAGAGTTTTTCGCTCCATCTTGATGTATTAAACACACTTGGCTTGTTAGCTGGTGAAGTGAGTCCTTCAAAATGAAAACTGAACTGGAATTTTGTAGTGGTTGTTTTCATCGAAATGCTTGCAGAACACTAGGGTAATATATATATATACATAAAATTCTAATGCACTACCCGTGTATGTGAAGTTAGCCTAGAAAGTTATCCCAGAAAAAATAAATTAATGCGTCAGGCAACACTAAAGTTATATGTTTATACCAGCCCAGGATTTCATTAAAATTATTTAAATTGACATTAATTCAGCCCAAGAAATATTAAAACCTCGTAATAAAATTTATATTATGGAAAGAATAAAATATCAGAACTCAGACATATTTGAGCGAAAATTTTTTAAATATTAACATACATGTGTGTTTACAGTGTTAGTCACAACGGTAGTAGCATTGGCTTGAAATTTGTATGGTTGGTAACAGGCATAATGACTAGTGGTTACAACCCTTTTTCAACCAAGTCTAAACCATACAAATGTGTGAGTAAAAATCATTGTATGTAATTGGATTTTTGATAAAAAATTGCACTTGATTTGAAGTACAACCGCCACAATTGTGTGTATAGTTATAGTGTTTTTTTCAGAAGAAAATTAGTTTGAAAAGAATGCACAAATGTGTTGGTTCAAAACACATATAAAAATAAATTTTTGACATGATTCTTTTGCCGTACCCACACAATTGTGTTACCAGGCAGGAAACGGGATAAACAGGTTTAAAAATGGCGAGTATACTGTTACTATTAGGTTTGGTTTCCGGAACTCTTTGTTTCTTCAAACAGTTCCATTCAAATATGAGCCTATAGCGCCAATCACAACTGTAGCATTTCTTAAAATTTTATGGTGAGTAACTTTTTACTAGCTTTTTATTAAGTTTGGTTAACACGGCTTCTCGACCTGCTATCTGAATGCTATTGCAATCTACTTTCTTTTCTATCAAAATTTGCCAAGATGGAGTCTGGTGTGGTAAACTTGCTATAATTTGACGTTTATAAATCATTCTTTTATCGATAGTCGAGACTACTAGTCATTTGAATAAATACTTGAAATGTCAGTAAACACCATATTGAAATAGAAGAAACGTCAAAATATTCCTGCTATATACATGCTATCAAGTTATGCCGACATAGCATGTATTCATAGCATATATAGCATATAAATATTATTGCGAGTCTCCACTTGCTATTTGATCGAAATTTTCTGGCATAACTAGATAGCAATAGCAGGTGGAGAGTCCATGTTAGTGACCTTACGGTTTAAGGTACCATGAAATAAAACAATTTTATATACGACTACTTTATAGTAACGACTTGTCATTACACTGCCTACGCACCTGCCTGCACTATAAACTCACACTCTTAATACATAGTTTTATGTAATTATTTGAAAATTTTTCGCTCAAAAATGTCTGGGTTCTGAATATATTTTTTTCTTTTTATGCAATATGTTTTATTACCAGAATTACCTATTTCTTGGGCTGAATTTAAATAATTTTAATGAAATCTTGGGTTGGTATAAACATATAACTTTAGTGTTGCCTAATGCAATAATTTATTTTCTTGGAACGACTTTCTGGGCCAACTATATATACAAGCACTACCCTACTATCCATCGCTTACGTCAACACTTCATCTGCCTCGAAATATAGCATGCAGATGAGTATATTGAGTTATTTTATATTACGCATTCATATTGGTGGTGGCGCATATAAAACAATGGGGTGTACATAATTTTTCATTTCTAATTTCACTTTGGTAAAATCGTATGAAAATATCACGTGAAATCGACTTGAGTTCTAGGCTTAAGCAGTCAACATATGTATAAGCGCAAAAAAGTTAAATTTGTGTTTTTTTGGAAAAATTATTTTCCATAAGCTCTTATTTAGTTTTTACTGTATGTGGGCAGCTGCGATGCTGGACTCTGCAGTTGTGTTAATTCACTGGTATTTCTAATAGTTCATCGGAAACGCCGCGGGTACACAACAAATATATGAATATAAACAGAAGTAAAGTTGCGTACAAA
Organism: Nephrotoma appendiculata; assembly: GCA_947310385.1. Classification (NCBI taxonomy): domain Eukaryota; kingdom Metazoa; phylum Arthropoda; class Insecta; order Diptera; family Tipulidae; genus Nephrotoma; species Nephrotoma appendiculata. The sequence goes on from OX371225.1 coordinate 110,965,685, forward strand.
ATGTTTTCTTATTAATATAAGGGTTACGATCCGGTTTTTTGTTGACCAAAATATAAAATTACAACTATAATCCAAATGAAAAAAGGAAAGACAAAAGATATAAAGTCAAAGAAACATGAAACGTATATTCAAAGAGTTGGAAATTCTAAGTCAATTATTTAACGTGTGAAACGAGTTTGAATTTTGGGTTACCATAAAAAGGTGGTTTCATAATTGTTTATCCTCTTATATTACTTTTCTCTATGCCGCGGGTCTTCAAATCGTTTATAGCTTAAGATACGTTTTAACTATTTTGTACATATCAAATAAAATTCCATAGCATGAAAACCAGTACTTGCTTTAATATAGCAAGGTTGTAAGAATCTTACACAGCTTATTGTGACTGGTTGATTGTCTGATATTGTTTTGGTGTATTAGTGTATCGTCGCATATTAAATAAATGTAGCTGAAAAGTGCGAGCGATTAAGACAGTATTTACAGTAATTAATTATTTCATTTGGGTTGTTTGCGTCAACAAATTAAATCATGGCCGAATATTTGCAATATTCGACCTTGCTTATATTAGTATATAAGCATCGTCAACAAAGAAACACAAAATACAAGAAAATTAAATCAAACGTTCAAAATTATCCCTCGATAGTAGGAGATAGATGTAGAAAAATGATGTAGGAAACTCGAATAGCAGTCATTACTTGAAGTAATAGATGTTGGTAGTGCTTCCAAGCAATTATCCGAGATGTGGCCCAGGTAAACTAAATCATCCCAAACCATAATAAATAATATGTGTAAACTTATTCCACTACATTACAAAATATAATTTATACAAATTTTTAGTACCGTAGTAATTAAATCAAACTAATAATTTTAAAACTTAACCATTTCCCTAATCTTAACAGCGCCAATCTCATCAAACGGGTTGACTTGGGATTTGTATGGCAATTACTGACCATCACAGCAAGTTGATAAATTTTGGTTCGGTTTTCGGAACTCGTGCTTCCTGAGAATAATAAATTAAAATATATCATACTTTGGTCATACTGATAATAGAACATATAGCTTATATTATTATGTGATATTTGTTTATTATCACATGGAACAGCTTGCCTCTGGAACTAAAAAGTGTAGTTCAATTAATGTTTTTAAAACTAAGGTTTCCAAATATTATGTAACAAATAATGGGTAAAATTGATTTTGTAATTAATGTATATATAGTGTAAATATATAGTTGTATATATATAATTGTATATATTATGCTTGTAATTTATATTATGTTATGATTAATTGTTGTTATGTTGTATTGTTATTTCTATTGTTTATTCTTTTTCTTTATTGTTGTACAAAAACTTTATAGTTTATACATATATTAATATTAATAAATAAATAAATAAATATCTCCAATCTGAGCGGGGAACAAACTGGTTTTGGTTCCTGAACTCATGGTTGCTGGGAAATATTAATAAAAAACTGTCTCTAATATACTGGGCCATACACATATATGCCTACAGCGCCAATACTAAAACCTTGATCGTCTTGGGATTTTTATGTTGAAAAGTGATCACTATTAGAAGTTGAAATTGTTTGGTTTGGTTTCCGAAACTCATAGGTCTTGGTAACTCAAGATATACCTGGAATTTTTAGGTTGAGCAAGAACCATTATGGCCAGTTGATACTAATTAGTCTAAAGCGCCAATATCAAGTAACGGATCAACTTGAAATTTTTTGGGTCAGCAACAACCATTATGGCATGTCGACATATCAACTGGTTTGGTTTTCATAACTCATGGTATCTAGGAATTATTAATAAAAAACTGCTTCTAATATAGTGGTCCACATACTACGCCAATCTCAAAATAAGCGTCGATTTGAGATTTGTGTGGAAATATTTGGCCACCATTACAAGTCGATACCGTTATTTAACTTCAGAAAATCATACAGCTAGCTTGAACAATTTAGACATGTTACATATACAACCCAAAGGCAGACGTTTAGATACCTTAGAATCTTACGAAATTAGAAAATCAATATTTCTTAACCAAAATATCCTTAACGAACAGAGAGAAATCTGGTTCTCACCAATTACAGATCCCGCCCTTTTCTATTCTCACGTACGCAATAATATACCTTGAATTTTGTTACTCAACCTATGACTCATCGCCTACCTGCGCGATCCGTAGATTAATTTTTATTGCTTATTTTCTGTCCCTCCTTCTTTTATTTATATTTTGCTTTTTTCTGCTTTTTGCTTTTCTTACATTGTCACCAAGAAGCGTACTTTTGGTAACCTATCAAAAAGTTATACTGAAATAGAACCATAAGATTATAATTTGGTTGGGACTTCGCAGAAAATAATCGCTTATGGAAATAAATATCAAATAAAGAGTTATGCACGCACATTACACACTTTCTTACCAAAATGTGATCATATGATTTCAGTTGTCAATTTGTACAAGACTAGCTAAACAAAACTGCGAAAAATTGTTATGAAAAATTTGAAATGGTAATTGTCGTGAAACGATTTAAGTTTACGAACAAATATTACAGAAAAGTAAAACAGCAATTGAGTATTTTAAGAGAAATGTATTTAAAGCAAATGCAACAGGATGATAATTGTTGTATATCCATAAAAGAAAACTCAGTTCATGGCATGAATCGCACTTTTCCACAAAAAACGCAAATAGTACAAAATGCTAGCTTCGAAGATGCACTAAACGATGGCAATGCCGCGAACGATTTATTTCTCGATATAAATGCAAAAAATCATGAATTTGAATTTAGTCAACGATCGGATCTCTTTGAAGAAGGAAAAAGTTTTTCAACTGCGGAAGAACTGAGAAAGTGGGCTGTCACGTATCGCATAACTCACATTGCATTAAACGCTTTGTTAGAAATATTGAGAACATACGACTTTTCATGGTTGCCACGGGATAGCCACAGTTTGTTGAAAACACAAAGATCAATTCTAATTATGTCAATGGGTAGTGGTAAATTTTAGTACAACGGATTGAAAAATGGTCTACAAAATGTATTCCATTCCAAAGAAATACGGTTATTTTTGCAAAATAGCCACCTTATGCACACAATAATACACTATTATTTAGGATTATTTATGATAATTTGCAACTGAAATGTGTGCGTATGGTAGTAAAAAGATCATTACGTAAAATTGTCACCATAAGCACACAAAACAGTATCATTTTGTATTATTTTGTGGAAATTTATCATCGAAATGTGTGCACAACGTAGTAAAAAAAAAATATGTTTCTTATTACAAAATTGTCATCTTATGCACACATTACAGTATCATTTTATAAACGTTTTGAAAATTGGTCACCGAAATATATGCATAATAGAGAAAAAATTTCGTTATGCAAAATTGTCTCCTTAGGCACACAGTACAGTATCATTTCATGTTCTTAGCTAAAATTTGCCACCGAAATGTGAGCATAAAGTGGTAGAAATAGAAATACGCTTTTTTATCAAAAATTGCCACGTTAAGCACATAACACGGTCTCATTTTGCACGTTTTTGAAAATTTGCCTGCAAAATGCGTGCATAAAAAAAACGATGCGTTATCGCCATTTTATTGTGTTGCTTAAGCCATTTTTCGTATATGCACGAGACATCGAGAGCATAAAAAAAGAAAATTTGACTAAATTTTTTTTTATTATGTTTAAATAATTTCCAATTTTCAATCGCTTCATTTTTTTAAGGGTGTAACGTTTACTTTCACCATAAATCCGAAATCGCATGTGTTTTATGTATTTCAAATAAGCTAAATTTATATTATATAAATATTCTAATTACAAAAAAAAATTTAACATTGATTGTTAACATTCATATTATTTATTAAATTAATATATATAATATATTATTATATAAATAATTAGGTTACAGTCGATATACAGTTTTTGCAAATCGGCAATGAATTGGTGTTGTGTATGCATACAGCGTAAATGATTATAACCAAATGTATATCTAGAATAACTAAAATGAGGGGTTTAACTACAGTTGGATATTAGTAACAAATGATTACATACGGTTACAAAAATTGCATACATTGTGTATACAGATTTTGCACACAATCATTCCCCAAATCGCGTACATCAAGCGATTTTAACCTGAAATGTGTGCACACATGACTATACTTACAGTGACAAGGTGTGCATACATTATACATACAATTTTCTTTTATGGCTAGTTGGATATAGCACCAATCTCAACAAAAAGATCGACTTGGGATTTTTAGGGTGAGTAAAAACCATTCTGGCAAGTCCAGAACTTATGGTTCCTGGGAATCATTAATAGGAAAATGTTTCTAATATACTGGGTTAAACACATATTGACCTTCTCGCCAATCTGAACTTGCACATCATCTTGGGGTTTTAATTCTGATTAGTGGTCATCATTAAAAGTCGTAGTACTTTGTCATTGTGGAACAATGATTGTAGAATATCGGCACCAACTGGTTCGGTCTCCAGAACTCATGATCCTTGGGAACCATTAATAAACTATCTCTAATATACGAGGTGATGCACAAATAGGCTTATAACACTAATCACAACATACGGATCGTCTAAGAATGTTTATTGTGCTTAGTGGTCTTCATTACAAGTCAATGTCGCTTGGCTCGGTTTCCAGAACTCGTGGTTCCTGGGAACCGAAAAATTAAAATCTGTCATTCTTGGGCCATACCAATGGCCTGAATGACCATTGGATATGAACCTATAGCGCGATGCGGGCCTATAGTATTTTGAGATTATAGTTTGCTGTTGTATAAACTTTTATGGATCGTAAAAATCTTAGAAACTTGAGAAAAACTGACAATATACTAAACAGTATCACAAAGACATCTTAACAAATTTTGTTATATTTTCTGTCGATATTTTCGATTATACGTGGCCGTGTTCATTTACATAATAGAATCTAATCGGTAGCTCACCAGTTAACCTAACAGTTGATTAATCCCGTCGTGGTTTGCTAGCAAAGATCCAACCAAAATAAATTTGCGACAGTGCACGACAAATATAATTTTTCAACAAAGTTTTCGTTTCAACCCATATATTTATGTGCACGTAAAAAAAAGCAAAAACCAAATCAAGAAAAACTGTATTGTTGGGAAAATAAAATAAACTTATAATTCAGTATTTCCTTTGTATATACATATATATTTTAATTAGCAAAAAAATTGCAAATAGAAAACTTTTTCGTACATTTACAAATATAAAATTTTAAACTCTATAGGAAAATTAAAATTTAATTTTCTACAATTTTTACAGATTTATTTTTTATTTCATGTGCTGCACCAAGTTTTTTCCTTTAATTTTCATTCCACTAAAGCCGTTCTATATTTATTTTTAGTTTCTCGATTAAAAACGATGAAAACTCATTTCCTATTTTTCGCATTTTTCCATATACAACATTCGGAACATTTTTTTCAATTCTGTTAACTTTGCACAGAAAATTGAAGAACAAAATTGAACGAAACTCCTAACTAACCACTAATTACTTATCATTAAAAAATGGCATAATAGAACGTAATGGTTTACGAAACACAAACTGAAAATCCGCTTAAAATCCAATGCAACCTACTTTTGCTTTATCTATGCACGTTTTATTTTATCTTCTCGGTGTGGTAATTTGGTGTTGTCGATTCACAATGAATTTTATATAATTTCAACGGTAAAACAGTACAGTAAATGAAGTCTTTTTTATTTTTTTTTTTTGGTAATTCCGATTTATAAATGGTACTTGTTTTGTATTGTGTTTTCTCATTTGAATTCAGAACCACTTAAATATGGTCTATAATCCAACCTTGTACAACTGGTAAAATTTCTAACTTATCGGAAAAAAACAAATTCTACTACACTTAGATACAACACTTGGTGGTCGACTGTTTAAGGTGTAAACCTCTAAGCCTTTTTATGTCAACGGTGGGCGGTTCTATAGTCTTGCTAAAAAATTAAGTATTCTTCCAATACTAATAGAATTTTAAAACGCAGACTGTAGTTGTAATTTAACAGTGAAAAGTACAATTTGAATATTTATAAAGCGAAACAGTGTTAATTTAACAGTGTACAGTAAATGTGAAACAGTGGTCAAAGTGGAACTTAGGTTTGAAAATTGACAAACCCGGTAAATTCTCGAGAGATTGGGTAAAATCGCAAATTTTCAGTAAGAAAACTGATCGCAACTAAGGAAAATATATTTTTAATATTCGATCATCATTTATTTTCTAAAAATTTGTAGATCGTGATCGTGAAAATCACACCAGTTTTAATATTTTTTCATGATACACAATAAAGCGTAAAAATTATCGATATTTGGGTAAGATATATAGTATATATAAAAAAACTTTTCTAAAAACATAATTACCATTGCTACAACCAATTTTAGTGGAAATAACAAAATGTAACTGGTTGCAGCGGTGCAACGGTAAACGGTTTGAGCACTAAAGTGCTTCAAATAAATTTGTGACATTCTTCCGGACCTTTTCGATGATATACGACAGGTATATATCCTATACTAAGGTAATAACTTTCCGTCAGTGCCACAATTATGGATTTGTGAAATGAATTGCTACGATAACAACATTTTTATTTCGTTCAAAACCTTTAAAACGATATGCCACATGATGATATGGGAATGAGAAAAACATAACTGCTAACAGTGCCATAACGGTAATTTTGAGTACTTTGTTGCATCTCCTAAATTTGTGACATTCTTCAAAACTTACTCAATGATACACCACCCGTTTAAATTCTATAATAATTTAAGAATTAAGTACCCGCGCCTATACGGTGAATTTGTGAACTAAAGCTCTGATTACAAAACTTTTGCTTATTTCAAAATCAAAATTGCTTATTTCAAAATCAAATGATATGCCACATGATTATAAGGAAATGAGAAAAATGGTCACTTCCAGCGCCACAACAGTAGTAGTTTTGAGTTAAGTTATAAACAACGAAAAAATAGCTACCAGCGCCAACATGGTGGATAGTTGAGGAGAAGGATGAGAAAGAACGAGTTCGTTTGAAGAGTTCATAAAAAATGAATAGGAGAAAAGCGAGCTTATAGGTTCAAACATAATGAGAACTATCAATTTATAGGAAAAAATGAAAACGTGAATACAATAAACGAAATTTAAATTTTCGCGGACGACATAACCTCACGTAGTATTTGACATGTCAGAAAAAAAACATTAACTTATTAATTCTGTTAATTCCTTCTAATAATCTCACACACAAATTAAAAATTCCAAAATATATTATACCGGGTGAGTTTTTTAAGCTGAAACTTTCAAATATCTCGGAAAATAAGCCCCCTACGATAAAAATGACCATAATCAAAATTAAATCATTCTGGAGTGGAAATACATTAGTGCTAAAATTAGGGGGTGGGGGGCAACTTAGAAACCAAGATAGGAACTCCTATTTTTTATTGCAGATTCGGTTTTTACGGCTAAAAGTACTTAGGATTTCCTTGTAACGTTTTTTTCGATTCATGATAGATGGCGCTGTAATAGGCGATATTAAATTTTTTTCGATTTATCCTACTGAGAACATTATGCATACGATTCTGCAATATTTTTGCATTAAAATTAACACGTTTTCAATGTAAATAATTGAAGTTAGTTTTAAACAAATTGTATTTCTTAAGGAAGGAATAACGACGTGGACATCATCTTTTAATTAAATTAAGTGCTCAAAATGATGGCCTTCGACTTCAATGCACTTATAATTCCACATTTCAAATGCATGTACACAACTTAGAAGCGTGTATGCTGGAATTTCGGCACAAGCATTTTTTATTCGCTCAATCATATTATCACTTGTTGTTGGTACTTGTTGGTATACTTTTTCTTTGAGATAGCCCCACAAAAAGAAATCTGGCGGAGTAAGGTGATCTGGCAGCCCAATTTACCAGACCAGCTCTACCAATCCAGCGACCTTTGAAATCACGCTCAAGTACTTCACGTGCTACCGACGAATAGTGTGCTGGTAATCCATCATGTTGAAACCACATGTTCTGTCGCAATTCTAAGCTCAAGTTTTCAAATAATGTTGGCAGTTCATTTTCCAAAATATATCGGTACATTTGACCATTCAAGTTGCCTTCAATAACATGGGGGCCAATGAGTTGGTTGCCAATTATTCCACACCACACGTTGACAGTCCAAGGGCGCTGATGTTCAACTTGGCGAAGCCAGTGTGCGGATTTTCAACACTCCAGTAATGCATGTTGTGTCGATTAACCGTTCCATGGTTTGTAAAAGACGACTCATCGGAGAACAATACATAGCGAAAAAAATTGGGATTTTGCTGTATTTGTTCTACTGCCCACTGACAAAATGTTACCCGATTTTCAAAATCAACGCCATGAAGATCTTGGTGTAATCTCATATGAAACGGATGATACTTATGTCGGTTCAAAATTTTGAAAACACTGGTCTGGGATAATTCGGATTCGCTAGCTATTTCTCGTGTACTTATATGAGGATTATAAGCTACTGCAGCCAATACAGCAATTATTTTCCTCAGTGACTGTTGCTCGACGGGTCCTTTTCTTCGGTCGAACACTTCCATCACTGAATTGTTTGATAGCCCGGAAAAATGAAGCACGTGACCGAATCCTATCTGGAAAGCTTCTCCATAAATCAGGACCATTTCAATTTCTTCTTGTACAGTTAAATACTCCATTTTGAATTGTAATAGCCTTGCGCAAACAGGTCTTATTGTTTTCGAAATAATCTTTGAATTGAATAGATATTTTTAAAACAAAAAAAAATCATTTATTTGAAAACAAATTTAGTCGCATGTTCCTATGCAAAATCATCGCCGTCGTTGTTCCTGGGTTACGCTAAAAGAATTTTTTTTTTAATTTAAGAAATACAATTTGTTTAAAACTATTTTCAAGTATTTACATTGAAAACGTGTTAATTTTAATGCAAACATATTGCAGAATCGTATGCATAATGTTCTCAGTAGGATAAATTGAAAAATATTTAATATCACCTATTACAGCGCCATCTATCATGAATCGAAAAAAAAGTTTTAAAGGAACTCCTACATACTTTTAGCCGTAGAATCCGAATCTGCAAAAAAATAGGGGTTACTATCTTAGTTTCCAAGTTGCCCCCCACCCCCGTACAAACAAGGGCGGGGGTCCTAATTTTAGCACTAATGTATTTCCCCTCCAGTGACCCTATTCTGGCTTTCCCTGGGAATTGGGAAAATCATTTTCATAGCATTTTTGTCAAAATTATATTTTTCTGGCCTACTGCGGGAATAAGTTTAGTGTAAAATTTTTTAAAACAAAGTGAATTGGGAAACTTTTGTTCCACAAAATTTTTATAGGGAAAAATATTTTCCCATTTAACTTTGTTTCGAAAATATTAACACCAAACATGTTGCCTTAGTAGGCCAGAAAAATAAAATTTAGATAAAAATGCTATGAAAATATTTTTCCCAATTCCCTATTCCCAGGGAAAGCCAGAATAGGGCCAGTGAGTGATTTAATTTTGATAATGGTCATTTTTATCGTAGAGGGCTTATTTTCCGAGATATTTGAAAGTTTCAGCTTGCAAAACTCACCCGGTATAATTAAGTTTTCAAATATCGTTTGAAGTAAAAGATACACTAATTACTAAATTATATTAAATATTTTTTTGACAACCGAAGCGGATGAATTGTGTTTTAGGAAATCGAACGGACGGAGTGGAAACGAAATGAGCGGACCGGAGCGGATGTATTCTGGTTGAACCTTAAGTAAGAGAATATTGATTACTTAAAGAATATGATACAGCTTCTCCAAAACTAAACAAAACAAAAAACTATTCGTATCTGACTGTGTTGTGAATCATTTTTTTTTTATTTTGTTGAATTATTATTACATATACAGAAAAAAGACTTATAATTTATTTAGAAAGATTTAGAGTAAAATTTATTATATCATGTTTTTTATTTTAATATTTCGGTTAGATTAGTTTTTCAGTATTGTCTACATTTGATTCGACATTATTGCAAGCATTATCATGCCCAACGCTAGGCATGTGATTCATAATTGTTATCAAATTCAAGCAATTTTTTCTTCTTAATTATATCCTCGCGTGGATAAGTAATATTCTACATGTGTAGAGAATGTCTTGTTATTATTAATTTTCCTACTAGCACCTTTAGGTATATAAATTGTATGTCATCTTTTGGGCTTGAATCATTGATTAATAGAAGCAAGGATTAATTGTCCATTTATACATTTGCGTTTGAATATTTATGCTCCAATAAGACAACTTAGAACAAGGTCTTTATTGATACCGGATTTTCATCATTCCAATTGCTCAGTACCGCCCCAGTGGCAAAGTGGATAGCATGCTTGCTCCAGCGACCGGGTTCGATTCCCGGTGGTGACAAGGAAAAATTTCATGGCTGGTTTAGGATCAATGAATTAATCACTCATTATCCGAAATGAAAACATGATTATGAAACCTCATGTGAGGCGGCCAAATCCCTTGATGGGATATAGTGCCAGAGAGAGAGAAAATTGCTCAGTACGCGAATCAATAAAATTTCCCACGCTTGTAACTTCATTTTCTTGGACTTATATTGACCATTTTTTTACTCGACTTAAGACTAATGATTTTTAGTTAGAGAGAGTTCTAGTAACGTTATTTCGATGATCAATTCTGATCTGATGAAAATTTTACTCTCATGGTTCGTCAAGCATCGCCTGATTTCAAGCCAGAAAACTACATTAATGTTGTTTAAATTGTGGTTACATTAATAATTTGACCATTTTGCCGCGGAGAACCAATCACAACAGGTCTGAATATGCATCTCTTGGTTGCCGCTTAGTGTTTTGACATTGAACCAGTTGACTCGTCGAATCGAGTACTCGACAAATATCTTGGTGTTTACCTGGAAACTTGTTTTAATTGGAAAACGCATGTCAATTCAGTCAACCAGTAGAATTTTCTAGAATTTCGTGACTAATGTCCTACTCCCAGCAAGATTTTTGCGATAACTTTTCCCGAAAGCATAAATGCGATACGCTATTCGCAATGTGTTTTATAAATATCCCAATACCAATACAATAACAGGCCATTTCTTGTTAAAATCTTGTTGGTATATGTAAATCCAAAAAGAAATGAGAATTCCATACAAACCGAAAAAAAATTACATGGCTACAAAAAAACAATTTCATTATTTGTAATAAATAATTTGCATCGTTCAAGTTAAATTGAATAATACATTGCAAGAAATAAATAATGATATTTTGTTATTGAATTATTTAAAACAAAAATTGTTTTCAGAAAACTTTTCATTCAGTAATATTTCAATTAAACTAGCAACTGATTTTTACACCGTAACAACAAATAAAATAAAAACAAAAATACACGAGATTTTTTACTGCCGCTCTTACATGCTTTTTTACTTTTTTAGTAAACCAAAATATGTTGAACCCGGGTGCACTTCTTTGCGTATGACAATAAAATATTTTGTTTTTATTTTTGTTTAAATAAAACTTGATTTTTAAATAATGTGGTGTAATAAACCAAAATACATTTTAATAAATCAATTCAATACTAATGATAAGCCCAATGCGTGATTTAGTTGGTTGTACATAATAACTAAAAAAAAAAATCCAATTTGATCGACAATTGGATTTTTTTTGTGGGCTTGTGTAAAATTTACAGTAAAGAATTAAAATTACGATACCGATATTGAAACTTGAGAAGGTAAAATATCACACATAATAATTTTGTGTATTATGTGTACTGTGGTAAAATCATTCTATGTTTTACACTACATAGCAGGTTACAAAAATAATATACAAAACACAAACGAATATAAATAAAATTGTATACCCTCTAATCTAAAATTCATTACACAAGTAAAATGTGTGAAATTAAGTTCATTATTTTCTTCGGTACTGTATGTCGTGAAACAAAACCATAACAAATAATACAAGAGAGCCAAGAGAAATTAAAAATCTTAAACGCGCACGTGTCATTGAAAAATTGTGTTGTTACTTTTATCAGTAAGTTGCTAAATGAAAAGTTACTCAATAGGGAAATATTTTTATTGGAAATGTTTCTCAAAATATCAATATTTATCGTGATCTTTCAGATAAATTATGTTTGTAGATAATAAAGCAGATTTATTGGGACAAATGAAGAATTTTTTTTGTCCCATGTAATTTTTTACTTACTCGTATGGCACCCGCGTTTTTGTTTGGATTTACCTATACAAGCTCATGGAATTTTTTTATTTAGAAAAATGGCCTATTATGTAGTGGTATTGAATATCCGCATTGGTGCAGATATTCAGAAAATGTACGCAATTCAATTGAAATTAAACTCTTTGCGTTCTAAAGAAATGACGATAAAAACAAAATTAGTGTGGAATCCTTATTGCGATATGTATTATACCGAAAGCATAAATGTGAAATGCTATTCGCAATACGGTTTAAAAGTTAACGCTCTGCGATATAATTTCAGAAATTGTAATCATTAAAATCCGCTAAGGCATTATGTTTATACTTTGTATGTAAGTTCAAAGTATTTTCAATCTTTTTGTAGTTAGTCTGATGAGATGACCGAATTTTTGTATACAAAGAATTCAATGTTTCATTAGTTCGAAACTAAACTGACAACGTCTTGGTAACCTCACCTTGATGTAAATAACACTGCGTCTATTTGGCTATTATCCGGGCTATGGGATGTTGTACCATCACTATTTTCGACTTTTTTATGTCTCAATTTTCAGGAATCAGTTATCATTCTATTTCGCGTAAACAATTATGTGTTTAATATCGCGATTTCAACCTCTTGATATAATTATGAGCGTTTTTTCTTTTCTACATTTCGATGAACGTATCACAAAAAAATTATTTGGTAATAAATAGAGTCGATTCACCTAGTAGTCTTAGATATCGTAGTAAAGAAATACAGTGATGTTTTACTCGAGCAAGCTGAGAACACATTAGAAAATGCGTAGTTTTGGGAGTGAAATAGGCTGCCATTTTACTCGTAAAAAATGAGATATAAAAAAATCGAAAGTCGAAAATAGTGATGGTACAACATCCCAGCCCAGAATGTCGCAAAATTTCCTGGCTACTTTTCAGAATAACCCAATTTTAAACTTGGGGCGAATTAAAGTTAACCTAGCGACAACATTTGAGATTGATATGCCATACACGGGCGAAATATACAGGTTATCCTCCAGATTTACGAAAGTTTCATTCTAGGTTGTACCAACGGTATACTATTTACCATTGTCAGATTCGACTAAAGTTAATCTGGTGATAACGCTTGAGAATTATATGCGATATACTGACGAGTACGTGCTCGTTATCTTTTAGTTTTACGAAAGTTTCGTTTTAGGTTGTACTAGCGATATTCAACCGATTATCTTTAGCTCACCTCGAGCATATTAAAAAAAAAAGATAAGCGCAAGATAAAGAAAATATAAATTTCATAGTTTTTCGTGCGTGGAGTCAAAGTTATTCGTGCGACAATATTTACGAGTTGTATGAGATGATATGATGATTTTGAGAATATATCTAAAGAAACCAAGAACTGAACCATCTTGGAATGAATTCATTACAATAACATCTTGCCATTAAAACACTTATATGCCGATAGCGTATTGAGAGTATCTTTTAATCGAAGTGGCGGCGCTCCTTCAAAAGTTAATATTTTAATCATTTACATTATTTGCTTAATATCACCACCTTAGGTTAACACCACCTTAACAACTCTAAAACCTTAATAAATACCGTTAGGTGTTTTGGCTGGTCGTCATGCATAATATTTCTTTTTTTCTAACTAAACTCTTTCAAAAAAATCGCAATTCTTTCCCCATTCACTCCACATCTACTTCTATATATTCAACCTTAAGATGTGACCATAAGTTTTCAATTTGATTTATATGATGGCCATCATCATTTGTAAACCCTACCGAGTGATTGACAATAAGGTGCTGCGAACCAAAATCACTTACAGCCGAGGGATATGAAGGATATCCATCGGTTGCTATGATAGATCCCCGAGCAATTGTTCATTGAAAACCTCTAAAATAGTTGATGATTGGCGATTCGGAACCAATTTTAAAATAAACTCTTTACAGTTATTTTGAACAACGCCACCTAAAATCCACTGTATTTCTTCCATGTCATCACATACACTTGATGGATTAGCGATTATTCTTCCATTGCAGATAGCAGTTTCATCGAATTGCACAATTATATCCCGACCTCCAATGACAATTGGCCGCTCCTCATAGTTCTCGAAAGCCAGAGTAATTATATCTTTTACCTTTATATATGTATTTTCGGATATTTCACAAAGGCTGATTGCTTGGTATAGGTGATAATTTAATATCCAACAATAAATGCATCTAAAAAAACATTTGTATTGAATGGTTAAATTGTTAAACTTAACATAATTTTATAATGCCAAGCGTCGATTGCAACTCGTATTAAAACACTTGTATTCGAACCCATTTGGAGAACGAGTGTATGTACAAATCCTCATTTGGTTTTGACGTCCTGTACCTTGAGGACACCACATTGTTGAAGCAATTCTATCGTTTTGGAATTATCTAGAAAAATTTCGTCGTATGGTGTTAGTATGATAAAACGCGCAAAAGGAGATTGTTCATTATTCATATTAAAATAATTATTTTCACAAATAGCAAAAAAAAAATCTCGTAAACAAACAAAAAACACCACCATATAAAAGAAGAGAAAAAAAATTTCCTTTACTTCATAATCAAACTCAAAAAAAAAATAAGAAAACAATGTAATGTCAAAATGATACAATTAACAAAAACTAACTAATACAACTAACAACAAAAAAATAATAATAAAAAAACGGGGTTTGGCAAGCAAAATAGAATTTTATTTTTGATTCTAAAATTGAGTTAACTTTTGAAGGAGCGCCGAAGTGGCCTAACAAATAATGCGAAGCGATTTTCGAAACAATTTTCGCGGCAACCACTAATTTCTCTGTAACATTCCAAGATTTTATAACGACCACTTCCGTCGCTCTAGTCTTGTTGCTATACCAACCTTTCAATGCGTTTACATTAAGCAGGACATTCATTTGAAGTCCTTTTCATCAAAAATGAAACAGTGGCTATTTGAAATTGTTGATATCAACTTTTTATTCAGGGTTATTACATAAAAAGTGTTAAACTTTAGTCATGTATAGGTAGGGTTTTTTTAAATTTTTTTACGTATTTGAGAGAATTTGCTTCTGTTGATTCTCGACATAAAATTTGCTTTAATTTTTATAAATAAAATTTATTTTGTAAATTTAAAAAATAACATCGTCAATGTAGAGAATGTGGACAATATCGAAAATGATTTTTTCTGTTATCAATAAGCAAAATCCAATAGTATAATTTTCACAAATAAATATAATAATTTTCTTCTCCATGGCGCTTCATTTCTATTTCACATTTGAAACATTTCAATCCAAGTTAGGGACATAAAACAATAATAGAAAATGTCACAATTTTTCAAACTTTTTTTTTTTTTTTTTTTATTTCAATCCAATTCGCTCGTGTTGCGTTATTCTCAGTTCCAGGAGATCTCCATAATCTATTGAACCAGGCAACATACATAATAAATTGTTTAATTTTCTAATCGAGCATTTGGGTTTGAAAATATAAAATTTTTTGTCGCTATTGTTTTCTAAATTTATACTTAGCGACAGCTTTATAAAATAATGTTTTTATTTGATGGAACTCTGTTTTGTTTATACTACAGGATGAAACAATTAAGCCTGTGAATTTGTTGCGATGTACATAAAAACAAATTTTTAACAAGTAAAGAAAAAACAGTTTTTGAAGTTTGTTCATCACCAATGTTACCATATTACATTATAGCTCCAAAAGCATTTTTTAACGAACGTTTGTTTTGGAAAAATAATGCTGAAATTTTTGATGGAACATCTCTATACTAATTTCTCATTTTTTTTTACATACAGACATAAATAAATTCTTGTTTCTACAAAAACAAAAAATTGTGTAAGAATAATTTAAATGTTTCTACAGAATATAACTCAATTTTAAAATATGCATTTCCTCAATATTGAACTAACCATTCAAATTGAAAATTCAAACGAAGCATTTAGGTTTTTATATACAAAAAAAGCTTCTAAAAAAATATTAAAATATGTACACTGATTGGTTTGAAAAATAACAAAAGCCTTCCCAAATATTACAGCTCAAATATTAGCGCAGCAGCAAATATTACAGCTCTTTTATTTAGGAGGCTCTGATATAATATGTGTTTCTATACCACAGGAAATTAAATGATAAGAAAATATATATGTTTCTTGCAATTACTTTAGCTGTGTTAGTACAAATTTAAAAAACTAGTAAAGTCAAAATTTATATTAAATTTTTTTTTTTTTGACGACTGTTAAAGTTTGGAATGTGACATCTAGCACATTAAAAATAAGCTCATTGAGTCTTATTTTCCATAAAATTTTAGCACGGCATACTTTATGAAAATAAAAATTAACATACAAAAATATACCCAATAAGGTTAATTTTTTTGCCGTCAGATCCACTTATAGTTGTCAATACACAGTTAAATTTTTAAACCAAATACAGAGCTGTTAAAGTAAACTACTTTGAGCCACGGTACCTCAACAAACAAAACCATCACCACTTTCCATTTCCATTTGTTTACCCGCTATTTCTCCATCCGGCCATTTTGCTATGGTGTTAAAGAAGATGTACATAACAGACGGCATTGCAGGGAGAATTTCTTTCATCGCGGCAAACTTAGTTTCGTACGGCGATTTGATTATCAATGACGCCAATACGTAACGAAATATTTATTTGTTTCCGTTAAATTACATCTTGATGAGCTTACTTCCGACCACAACTGAAACTTCTAATTGCTTTAATGCTGGATGCCGAAAAATTCCTTGAAAATGCTCATATTTTTCGGATTCCTTTACTGATTACTCGAAGCGGGTTACATCGATGCCTGTGTAATATCGATTGTACAAATAACGTATCAAGAAATGTTACAGGATCGTGTTAAACACCTGGAATTGAAATTAAGGGAGTTACCGGTGTACGCTTATTGACCGATACGCAAATACGGCGAGCCACTGATTTTACGGCATACGCTAATTTACCGAGTGATACACGAGAAATAATTTTTGGTTTTAATCCAATAATACTAACATTTAATAATTTGATAATTCAAGTTATTAACAATAGATTTGAAAAACAAAAAAATTTCAATTAATGAGCTGGAATGGAATCGATTATGGTTGTCACAATATTAAAAGCATCGTTCAACCAAAGTGCCGGTCGTGACGGTGGACAGCATTCGTTATAAACGGGAATTGAAACATGAACAGTTCCGTAAATTCAACGGATAAACTTAGGCAATGCATCTACTTTAAAACCATTAGATATTGATCCTGAGCAGTGCGAAGTGTACTAATAGCTGGAAACATTTTTAATCATCCAACAGCAGTGATCATTTGAGCTTGTTGAAGGTGTATTTTTAATTGGCAGAAACAAATTCTAGTACACAGTTGTCTATGAAAATTGCATACAATATTGTGTGCAGATAAATGATTGCTGGAAGTTGTGCTATGTATAATAGCGTACTGAAACCATTGGAAGATTAAGTGAACATGAAAATGTCGAAAGTTCGAGGCAGATCTAAGCCGAATAGTCTGTTAAATTTGGCCGCAAAAATTGTAAAGTAATTTTTTGATTTGAACTACTGGAGGCAGGTTTTTGATCTGCCAGTATTTTTGTTTTGTTATAGTTGACAATTTCAGGATACACTTTTTAACAGTTTCGTTTAGTTTGAGGCCTTTTTATTCGAGTAATTATTATGTTTTCCTAAACAAATAACTAAATATTGACATCTGAAAAGTGGGAAAATTAAATTTACCTGGAATAGAAACAATGTTACCCATTTGAGCAGTAAAGCATATAATATGTGGCGCTATGGTTAATGAAATTGTGGCATTAAAAAACACTAGAAAATGAATTAGATTATCTTAAATTATTTTAAACATGTACCTAGTATCATATATTTGTTTTGTAAGAATTGAATTATAACTTTCACAATATTGGCAATTCGCATTGTGAACTGGAAAACTGTGAGAAGGCAACCTCATGAGAAACAATGCATAATACAAAAACAGCAATAATCTACATTGTCTTTGGATACACACTGGACGAATTGTTGACATTGTCTACGCCAAACTGAATTGTCTATGCTATGTTCGACACCAACATGTTGACAATTCCGAATTACGTGTAGACCGTGTAACCACAAAAAGTAGTTTTATTAATATTTGTAATATGTAAACACCGGAGTGTCCTGAATCCAGACTTAAACAAACCAAAAGTTTGTTTGATAGAGTCTCTCTAACATGCGGTTGTCCTTATAAGTAAATGACAATCATAAGGCAAATTTAAGCTGTTATTTTCATATTTTTGATATTCCGAATAGCAAAAGTAAAAGCGGAAACGCCAGGATAAACTTTATTTGGCTATCACTAATACTCTAAAAGTAAAGAAAGGAGGAAATGTGTAGGTGCTATGCTTGCAAAATTAAGAAATGGAATCTCTTTCGCTTATAATAACTAGCATCTACAGTGGGGCAGAGACAGGACTGTGCATATTATCGATATATCAAATAACGTTAGGGAAGCTCTGGGAACCTCTGAGAAAGTTAAATTAAAAACCTCGATTTGAGAGTTGAGAGTTTTTCTGTTATTTCAACAACACACTAGTTGTAAATATAAAATTTAATTAGTATTTACGTCAATTCAACAATAATATTAATTTTGAGCATCTAGTGAAACAGCAGCAAAACTCCCAACTCAAGTCTCAATTTTCGAACAAAATCTGTTCTCTGGTCTTCTTTGTTACTCAGAAATGTAGATCACATTGTATGTAGAACGTAAAAACTTCATACTAGTGAAACTAATTTTAACAATACTGTTTACTGATAGTTGCTGTTGCAAAAATAATTTTGAGATTAGATTCCATCTACTTTTCTTGTATTTTAATATTCCATGCCAATATTAACCAGCAATAGTTGGATGTTTTGCTGGCAGATTTCGAATAATTTTTAAATAGTTTTCATTTTAATTTTTCCACTTGTACCCCCAACCAAAAAATTATTAAACATCAAATAGTTACCCTAAAACCAGCTGCACATCGTATTAAATTGCACCATTCTTACGCAGTCCGTCGGCTTTTTAATTTTTTTAAGGAACACATACTGGCAGCGTTGAATTCTTGACCAGAACATATTTTTAAATTTTCCATCACCAAAAAATCGTGGTTTCTAGAAATTGAAACGAACTAATTTTTCTTGGTTAAGTGCTTTAGGCTCATCTCGGGATACCGCCACTTACATTGTTTCCATGCAAATGGATATCCTGAATTAGGAATGGACAACAATTAAAGTAATCTATTTGTTTTGAATTACTATTTTCCGGTCCATTAAATGTTTTATATCTTTTACGTAATAAATAAAGTATACCTAGTAATCTTGAAATTATTGATCTGGCGAATTTTGCAGATTTACCATTCACTATATCGCCGAAGTCAGACAAAGCAGTTTTTAGAAAATCTGTGTGTGTGTGTGCTTGTGTATGGTGCCGTGCAATTTATAATATGTTGATAGTTCCCTACAGTCCGGACGGATTGTGTGATCGGGATGAAACTTCTTCATTTATAAGAAAAATAACTATGATCTAAAAGATTCTAAATTAAATTTGCAACAATACTGCCCCAGATCAGTTTTCCAAAATTTAAAGGGAAATGACGTTTTCTGTTAAATACTGTTTTTCAACCAAAATTTGACCCTGGGAGCATATTCTTGAAATCGGCATAATTTGCATTAAAATTCTTTATATTTTCGAATTTTTCGCCGGCCACTTTAATCGTTTTTTAAATTTGCTTGGAAGTGTTCTATTATTTATTTTACTACTAAACAAAAATCGGTGGAAATTTCCGACTAAGGCTGTGTGCCAAACTTAAGGTAAATCGATTACTACGGTAAACATCAGTTTTAGAACAAATTTTTCGATCAGTTTCCCATAGAGTTTTTGAAAAATAATTGAATTTACCGAAAAATTTACCTAAAATTGACTTTTACCTTAAGTTTGGCACACAGCCTAAGAAATCAATGCGGATTTATTCCCCCAAATAATAGAAAATTTGCAAGCGAATTTGAAAAAATGATTAAAGTGCCCGGCGAAAAATTCGAAAATATAAAGAATTTAAATGCAAATTATAATCTACCGACGGAAATATCCACCGATTTCGAGAATACGCACCCTGTACTGTCCAGACGAATTGATTGATCGGAATAAAACCTCGTACTTATGCTTTTTTCACAAATTTTTTGGATCCAAGTGAATTTTGGTCGAAAGCTTTCTACCAGAAGTGAGACTTTGCATACGAGCTTTTTAGTTTTGCAAATATTTTGAAAAGTATATCATTCACGAGAAAAACGAATATGGACTAAAAGATTCTAAATTAAATTTTCAAATTTCAAAATTTTAGCGGAGAGTTTTACGACTTTTGACACAAAACTGTTTTCGTGTAGTAAACATGAACAATTTTGACCTAGGGCATGTGTAATGTCGTTCATATTAAATATTGGTTTCATACAGCCCCAAGCTTATCGACTGATTGTTGTGAAACATCAAAGTTTTTTCCATAAATTGGGAAATTCCAGTGGTTTTGGGCGACATCGGTTCACCGAAACAGGCATAGGAGCTTTTTAATTTTTTCCAAATACATATTAGAAAGTATGTAGCATTTACGAAAAAACGATTAAACACAAACATTGTAAGTTAAGTTTCACACAAATATTGTTTAGATTATTTTTTTTTAGATTCTACCGGAAATGACGAATTTTGATCATAAGAATTTTACTTTACCAACATTCCGTATCTCTATAACTGTCCAGACTTACCCTTGTATGAGCAACTTCCGTAGTACCTTTTTCAATTTTTGCAGTGAAGATTAAATTGTCAGCAAAGGTCGACCATTGGCCTTCTGAAATTTCAGCAGCAATAATGATTTTTTATTATACAGAACAGTTTTTACCCAAAATCCGGTGGGTACAATTTTTCGATTTAGAATATAAGTGTAGGGTGTTTAAGATCTATGTACATTTGTCGTAATAGAAGTCGGGCGTTGGCCACGACATATTTATTCCTCCATTTGTTTCCTGTATTTTTATTATATTATAAAGTATCATGAAATTTTTCGACTTCGTGATTTTTGCACATTTACCAATCGTTATATCGCCGATATACAAAATGTTCCAAAATTTAAGCGGAAATGAATATTTTTTACAGAAAACTGTTGTTCAACAAAATTTTTACCTCTGTACAGCCCGACGGATTGTCTCATCAGCTTGACTTGGCAGCGTCCATAGAAGATTTTTCGTTTTCGGCAAATATTTTGAAAATTATATCATTTATGGTAAAAATGTTTATAAACTAAAGATTCTAAATAAAATTTGCTATAATTTCGGTCTCCATCATTTTAATTTAAGAGCGGAAATGCCGATTTTTGAAAAAAAAAAGAAAAACGTTTTACACAAAAATTCGGCCTCCATACAGCCCAGACGGATTGACTAATCAGGACGCAACATCATACTTAAGATTTTTCTATAAATTCCTGTGGACCGGTTTTTATACTTTCTCTGAAATATTTAAAAAAAAACCATTAAAAATATTCCAAATACAATTTTGCTGCGAAATTTAAATCTAAAATTTAAACGGAAATGGTTTTTCCGACGTGTTGACTGATCGGTATTAAACTCTATACGTCAATTTTTCATAATTTGAGAGGTCCTAGTGAAATTTGGACAGAACCAGTTTACCGTGGTTGTTTTCGCAGAAGTTTTTTAATGTTTACAATGTTGTTGAAAAATATAGTATTTACGAAAAACGAGCAAGAACTATAATATTCTAATAAATTTAAAGAGAAGGTGATAAATAAGACTGGTTTACTCCACTATGGGAACTTATTACATATAGTAAATAATTTTTAGTTTTTTAAACAGTTGAAAGATTGGGATTTCTTCTTCATAAAGAAAGTCGAAATCAACATCCTTTGAACAGAGGTCGAAACAGTTTAAACTTTTACGAAGATGCCGATTAATTGCAAATTTAACAGGTTTAGCCGGTAAAACGATTAAAAATTATAAAATATTTTTTGCGCCTTCATCAGTTTTGCTCTGTAGGTCTATACACGTAAATAAAATTGGTTTGCATGTCATGTGTGCTACTGACTATTCGTACATCAACAAAACCACTTTATTAATACGGCTGTGCAATTGTACATACTTAAGATGACGACGATAGTGATGATAGAATTTTACTCTCGATTTTCCAATCGCGTCTCCTTATTGTAATATTGTAAATGTAGTTAAATTTCACCATAATTGAAAACAATACGTTTAATGGTTTCCACTAGACAATTTTTGTTGTTTCATTCTGCTTTTAGCTCATTTTTAAATATTTCCGGTTCATTGAAATTCAAATAATGTCTGGATTTCAAGGGAGGAGTATATGTATATGGATACTTAGTTTTACTGTAGACATTTCATTTATTGTCTATAGCGGAGATATACACATAAACCAGTTGAATTACCATTGTTGTTTACATTATAAATGATAATAAGGGAAACTGTCTAGTCTGGCATTTTTGGTTCTGTAGATTTTCCCGGAATTCTAATTATTTGTTTTAAACTGGTTGGTGAATACTGTTCCATTTATAAACAGCGAATTGCTTATGCAGATATAAATTCACCTTGTAAAACAAAATTTCAAATATGAAATTCTGTTGTTTATGTTATAAACCATTTTTAATGCGCCAGTGAATTTGATAAAGAATTTATAGAATATCGTTTCTAAATTTTTGAATCTCAATTATACACCCCCAGACGATTTATAATATTCTTATGTGCAGGTAAACTCTTAGATAATTTATTCGCAATTACGTTATATATTTTTAAATACGAATATGTACGTGCGGTGCGGTATTTTAAAAGTTTGCAAGTAAAGCTTTTGTTTTATGTTGGGATAAATGGTGTGCACGGTATGTACATCAGCCATCAATCATTTAAACAAATTAGACAAAAAAAAAAAAAAATTGCGCTGGCAAAGCAGAACAATAAATCTTTTTACAAATTTGAACAGTTAAAAACGGAAAACAAAAGTTTGATTAAAAAGGAAAAAACATTATTAAATGGTTGGGTAATTTAATTGATGTAATTGTCTTGATTTACGCATAATAAATTTTAAGATGTTTTATCCGTGAAACAACACCGTGACATTATTTAGTTTGTGTGTCCGGATTTGAATTTGGGTAAGAACATTTTAAGAAAATATTTCGGCTGATTTTTTTAATGTGTATACGTATTTATAGGTAATTAACAAACAAGATACATACATACAATATTAATTACAACGTGATGCGGCAACCAAAATGAAAATGAATTCCAATAGCTTTAGGCCTGTTTAACATTCTTCAGAAATATGTCTGGCGAATATTTTGATACATGCAATTGCATAAATTGTTTGCGAATATGTTCAACACTTGTGGTTTATTAAATGGCGAAACCAACTCAAACAACTACGATTGAGCCATGTAGAGCCAGAAAACTATTGTTTTAAAAAAAATTTAACAACCATATTTAAATCATTCAAATCTTTAATACATGGCATCAGTGCGAAAAACACTCCGCCTTACTTCATCAATATTTCTGAGGTACCTATATTGGTGACATTGTCGCCCAAACTTTGTTACATCTTTCATAACAAGCATTATAAGGTTCTGGGTTAAGTTCTAGGTATATTTTGTTTTGATGCCATCTTTAATTTGTCAGTTAATATTTATCTAACAATTCATTAGGAAGAAATCTTCGAGTTTGATTTTGGTGTTTACGACCAGCCAGGCAAAGTCAAACAGTTTAATGATTATTTTTTGAAACTAGTTTAAGAAGTTTCAAAAAAAATCATTAAACTGTTAGACTTTCCCTGGCTGGTCTCTCTCTCTCTCTCTCTGGCACTATATCCCATCAAGGGAGTTGGCCGCCTCAAATGAGGTTTCATAATGATATTTTCATGTCGGTTAATGAATGATAAATTCATTGATTATAAACCAGCCTTGAAATTTTTTTCCTTGTCACCACCAGGAATCAAACCCGGGACCTCCGGTCGCTGGAGCAAGCATGCTGACCACTTTGCTAAGGGGCGTTCATAAACACAAAAAAAAACTGGAATAATTCTTCTTAATGAATTGTTAGATTACCTTACTGACAAATTAAAGATGGCGTCAAAACAAAATATACCTAGAACTTATAACCCAGACCCTATAATGCGTGCTATGAAAGATATAACAAAGTCTGGGCGGCAATGTAGCTAATGTAGGTACCACGGAAATATTGATGAAGTAAGACGAAGTGTTATTCGCACTGATGCCATGTATTAAAGATTTGAATGATTTCAATATGGTTGTTAAATTTTTTTAAAAACATTAGCATTTTGGCTCTATAAAATTCAATAGACACAATAGCTACAGAAAATCATCTTAAATGGCGAAAATATTGGAGTGCTGGTATTTTATGGCTCAGTAGCATACTCATGAGGGTGAGTTACTATTCGACTTGATTGGCTTTGTTAATAAACGATAGAGCCGTTAATGGAGTCCTGATAATTTTCAATTAACATAACAATATGATTATTACTTCATCCAGAAGCGAATGAGATGTTCCGTTTGGGTTGGTGGCATCATTGAGCCATATTTGGCCAGACATTTCTCGTCTAAACAATGTCTTAAGTTTCAAGGGAGCCACTCATTTATCATATATACGAATGACTCTGTTATAAATTCAATCAAGATATTTCAAATGTGATTTAGGAGGTCTACCCAGGCAAAAGAATTATACTCCATAAAAGGTCTGAAGCGTTATAAAGGCTTAAGCAATTCGTCGAAATGAACCAAAGGTTATATCGCCTACAAAAGTGTAGAAACTGTAATTTAGTCTTGAAAATCTTCTACTTATCTATTCCTCTATTCTGCTGTTTTTTATATTAAACTCGATGCAAAATACGCGACCAAGTTATGCATTCCGTTTCAAAATTTTACTTGAACATTGTTACCTTAAAAATACAGAGTGCTTTTCATGTTTTAGGTGAATTAGATGACCGCCATTTTGTTTTAGATGACATTTGTCAGTTCGTGTTTTAACAGTCGTAGAGAGTGATCAATAACAATTTATTATGAAGCATCTATCCCTGCGCAACAACATGTTGAAATTATTAAAATATTTTATTTAAACAATTGTTCAATTTTGAATATGCGGAGAAAATTACATGACTTTTTGGTATTAATCATGTATCGAGCAAGTCAACCATTCAGCGGGTAATGAATAATTTTGAAATTTTGCATAAACTGAAAAGAAAAGTAAAGACTGGGCGATAATTAAGTGAGGCAGAATGTTACTGAATGTCTAAGTACCTTTTATGAAATTCAATTGACACAGGAGCTGCAGGTGGCGGCGAAATTGGAGTGCTCGAGCTTCACAGCTCGGTTTAGACGACCTCGATCAACATTTTTACCAAAAGATCAACATATGAGTAACGAAGCACATTTCGACTTGACTGGATTTGTTAATAAACAGAAAAGGGTACTGAAGACTCTCTATTGATACACCGAAGACAACTACATCCTCGCAGAGCAACTGCCTTTTGAACCAGCGGCATCATTGGGCCATATTTCTGTGAGGATGCTATAGGTAATGCTGTAACAGTTACTTGTGACCGCTATCGGAACATGT
Organism: Nephrotoma appendiculata; assembly: GCA_947310385.1. Lineage (NCBI taxonomy): Eukaryota > Metazoa > Arthropoda > Insecta > Diptera > Tipulidae > Nephrotoma > Nephrotoma appendiculata. The sequence continues at coordinate 110,991,548 of OX371225.1, forward strand.
TGGAATACTTTCTTGTGCCCGGATTGGATCAATTAGGCCTACAGAACATGTGGTTCTAACAAGACGCTGCTTCGGTGGTGATATTCACTATCCCTCATGATCCCCTGATTTGACCACTTCTGATTTTTTCCTATAAGGGTGCTTTAACCGTTTGAGTCCCAGGAAGTAATGCAAACGCATTACAAACAACGTAAAACCATTTGTGGTGCAAACGCAAACATCAAAAATAAACTCCAACGCAGATAGCAGTCGCTTCTTGTATTTGTTAGGTAACGCAATTCTCGTGTTTTTCTGATCGCCCCGTCACAGTTATTTATTTTACTTTCTGGACATAAAATCTCAACAGCACGATCGTGCTGCTTGGGACTCAAACGGTTAAGGGAAAGGCGTACACCAATACGAGGGTTGCTTTTTATATTTAGGGATTGGACAACCCTAGTGTTGCAATCTGGCAACTGACAGCTCTATCGTCTCTATCGTAAAGTTTGACATTTTTGAGATTATACGTACTCAGAACGTTTTGACATTCGAGCGCTATTTGTGTTGTTTACAGTACTCATTAACTCGACATCTCGGCGAAAAAATGGAATTAAATCGTGAACATTTTCGTGCGATTATTTTTTACAACTTTCGACGTGGATTAAGGCAGCAAGAGTGCATGGATGAACTTAATTCAATTTTTGGCGATGAAGCTCCATCAAAGACCAGTGTTTATCGATGATATGGTGAATTCAATCGAGGTCGTAGTTCAGTCCAAGACGAATTTCGTGAAGGTCGACCAGAATCAGTTGTTGTTGCGGAAACCATTGATGCTGTGCGCGAACCTATATTGCAAGATCGTCATGTGACCTATCGTGAGATTGAGACAACCTTAGGCATCAGTGGGACCAGCATACATTCAATATTGCAGAAACATTTGAATGTCAAAAAAATTTGTTCGCGTTGGATCCCACACAATTTGTCAATCGCTTAAAAAAAGGCTCGTGTCGATTGGTCGAAAGAAAATGAGCCCGAAAATAAACAGCAGTCGACTGTATGGGTGTTTCAAGATGAGCCGAATCCAACAAAAGTTGTTCGTGCACGAAGCACTTGCAAGCAAATGATCGCCTGTTTTTTCGGAAAAAATGGACATGTCACAAGCGTACCACAAGAACAACACAGAACAGTCAATTGTGGTACACAACCATTTGTTTGCCAGATGTCTTCCAAGAAATCAGGACAACCAACTGCCGAAGACGGATCACTCTTCACCACGACAATGCGAGCTCTCACACATCGGCTCAAACAACTGCATTTTTGAGCACTCAAAACATCGATTTGATGAGTCATCCGCTGTATAGTTCTGACTTGTAACCAAATGACTTCTTTTTATTCCCGTACGTAAAAAACAAACTGAGAGATCAACGTTTTTCGACACCTGAAGAAGCGGTTGCTGCGTTCAGAATGCATGTTTTGGAGATACCTCAATTAGAGTGGAAAAAGTGCTTCGACAATTGGTTCAAACGCATGCAAAAGTGTATAGATCTTCATGGGGAATACTTTGAAAAACAATAAAGCGATTTTCGATGATTAATATTTGTTTTTGTTCTCTAATCCCGAAATATAAAAGGCAGCCCTCGTAAACCAACCACAAACTCGATGCTTAACAACAACATTAGAAACGAAATTGCTGAAATAATACCAAAAGTCTGCGAAAAGTTATGAAAAATGCGCTTAAACAGCTAGCCTTGGCACCACTGTCAGAGGCCGCCACTTGACCAACTATATGTATAATCCATAAATGATGTTAAAGGCCATATAACTAGTATACGTTAAACATCGATAGTATCGATAGTTCAATCGATAGTATCGATTGTAAAACTATCGATTGTTTACTCTTTGTAAATGAATATTATAGTAGTAGCCTTGATTTGTCCGAAATATAAATAGTGCTATAACAGTATGTTTTATTTATTTAATTTTCCCTCCCTAGAAATTTTAAAATTATAGATACTATCGGTAGTAATGATAGTTTTTCGTAAATTAATCGATACTATCGAAAAAAGAAACTATCGATGTTTAACGTACACTACATATAACCAATCTATAAAATATAAATTTTAAAATTGTTTTTCATTTAAAAGTTATTAAAAAACATCGTCCTGTGGCACTATTCTGGTAATTCCTCGGGAAAAGGGAACTGGGGAAAGAATTTATATGTAATTTCTGTTCAAATACTTTTTATCCTGAATACTGAGGTAAAAAGCTAGTGTTAAATTTTTTGAAAACAAAATTAAATTGGGAATAACTTACCCTGCAAATTTAGATATGGAAAAATTATTCCCAATTTGTAAATATTTACATCATATTTGAACAGAAATTAAATATAAATTCTCTCCCAATCCCCTATTCCCGGAGAATTACCAGAATAGTGGCACTGGAACATATAAAGAACCCTGTTTTATAGAAACAAAGATGAGCAAGGACACAACACCAATATTTTCAAAATTTATCATGGCTATAGAAATGCCAAAATTTCTAAATTTTATGTAGATTACTAAATCTATAACATTTCTAGTAGTATTGAACCTACAAATGCATTTAAGAATTTGAAATGTATTTAACAGAATATTTGTTCATTTTACCGAATACTTTTGTTACGGATGGCTCGAAGCCAACCCACAGATTTCACTAAGAACGCAGACGCCTCTCTCACGGTGATGTTTTGCAGATATCTCAGGATAATGACATGGGTCGTGAGGAAATAAAGGATTGTGTGCTCCTGGGCTACACCGTGGAACAGAAATAAAATTAATATAAAAGCAAACTATAAACTGAAACTAAATTACGTCGACCAAAATTTGTCGAACGAAACTTGAGGCACGTAATAAAATTATTAAAAACAGAGTGTGTCTATCCTGCGCCGACCAGATCTCCCCAAGTGACCAAGTCTGCTGAAAAACCCCCTTCCCCCTTCCGAATGACCCGGCGACCCCGAAAGGCCGATGCCCAGCTACAACGAAGCAGCAATAGAGGGTAGGGACAACTCTTCAACAGACCAGGTGTCTTTTCACCCGGAAAGACCTCCAGCTAATCCCGTACAACCACACTTCGACAGCAAGAGATCGCCGAAGCGCCACGGGGAGACCGTGTGGATTTTACGGTCGTCCTCGAATGGACGACACATACGCTGGACTCACCACTCCGACCCTATGTGGATGTCCTGCCTAGGAGATGATGGGGAGTGATAAGGCCAGCCTGCAAATATGAAACCAACACAGAATGAAAAACCTCTATCATACCCACTCGAAAAATTACTTAAAGCGATGCCACATACACATATCTACGGACGACTTCTAAAAACAGATTCGGCATTATTATGAATTAATTACAGCATATTTTTGACTTAACCTTCATCCTTCCCTCAAAATAAATAACACTCAACTCCCGCGGGTCTAAAATGACCCATTGCCAATTTAACCGTATTTTGAAATTAAACATGCTTTTTATTTTTATGTTAAGATATATTTATTAATTTAAAAGAACAGAAATATATTTATATGATTTCATTTAATAATTGTATTTCATTTAATAATTTTTAACATTTGTTAGAGACAGTTTTTTTTTGATACATTGCTGACAAATGGCATTAGCATGAGATTTATGAATAAATTTTTGACATATCTGGCATTTTAATGTATGCTTTTTCTCTGATTTTTCGCAGAATGTACAGGGGCTTCGCAGAATGTACAGGGCGGTCGCCTCTTTTGATGTGCTTGCAGTTGAACAATCAGTGAATGCTGATAAATTGGTTAATATGTGCAAGAGAACCAAGTGCTCTAGGCATGTGAACTCGTCTTTCTATGTATGAGGTTTCACCAAACTATCTCCTATAGACTCTATAAAAAGTCATCTTCTATGATTTTTTTTATATTCCATGTTGGGCAGATATTTGTAAATAGAACGAACGCATTGATTACGGATATGTCGATTATGTTTGCGAATACAACAACTGGCCATCTATTGATTTTTATTTTACTTGTGTAAGTCGCTATTTTTTTGTCAACCGTGTCTACTTCTCCTTTGATTTTATTATAATCCAATATTATGGTAGGTTTTTTCGGTATCATTCGCCACTTCTTTGCTTTTGTGGAATGTACTCTGCAGTATAACACACTTATTTTTTAGAACATACGAAACCAATGTTGTTTCCTAAAAAAAGCAAACGTTGAAGAGTAAACCGGTTTTCCTTTTACATCTAGGAGTATTGGAGGAATTGATGTTTTATTCCTGCGAATGGTATCGATAATCGGCATATTTCTTTTTAACAACATCTGTCCTAGTTGATGAGACGTAAAAAAGTTATCAAACGTCACATTTCTTCTTTTAGTTCTCTTGAGGACAAATCTAGAACCACACCTAATCTCAGGTTTTGTTCAGGCGCCCCACCATGTTCCTTCCCTGCGTAAATTTGGATGTTCCACACATACGTATTTTCACTGTCACATAACACCCCCAAAATTTAACAGGCTTGTTTGGCATATATTGCCGAAAAGGGCATCTTCCCCCACTGTTTATCAATCGTTATATTTTCGCCAAGATTGTACAGAGTCGGTAATACTTCGACCAAGATTGTACAGGGTCGGTAATATCCCATAAGTTTCTGTTTGGTGCCAGTGTATCTCGACATCTCAGCCCGTGAGCTTCGGTCGTCGAATCGTATAACTCGAGAAATCACCTAAAATCTTTTCAGAGACATTGTTGCCCGAAAAATATGTCGACCATATTGTTCATGCCACAAATTAGTAACTGCTTTGTTATAGATTTGTAGACTCCTTCCAATATAAGAAGACCAATATATTTATCCAACTCAATTTCATCCAAATCTTTCCACTCTTTCTTATATACTCGTTTCCCTTACAAATTAGTATTACTATTACTATTTTCACAATATTTTTCGCCATTAGTAATTGGAACGACGATAATTCATCCAAGATGCGAGCTTTAGCACATCTTGTAATTCCTGGCGTTAGTTGTAATACATTCGATGAAGAAGCTCTTCCACTCTCAAGAAACGATTCTGAAGACCATTCGATATTTGCCGAGTTTCATGACACACATTGATCCGGATCAGTTCAAATTTTATATGGGAAACCTTTTCCAAATTTTGTTTTAGATCACAAATTTTGATTTGAAATCTAGTAAGCGCCTTTACGTTGTTTCATTAAATATGAACTGAACCGGATCAGATCAAGCATCAGAACACAGCTATTATTGTCTTTTGAAAAGAACGATTTGGTTGGAATTTCAATATCCGTATCATCCTCACATCATACTCAACGGCTATCTCCAAATAATCATATGTTTCTGAACAAGAAACCAATGTATCTGACATCGAAATTATAAAATAATACTCAGTCATTATCTAACAAGAAACTCATATAAAATTGTACATATCTTTATTTCAAAATATGGATAAAATTACTCAAAAACAACACCAAATACAATAAACTAGACAAAGTAAATATGAGAATATACATTTTCTGTTTTATAAAACATATAAAACAGAATATTTCGTGCACAAGATGCGTGAAATAACAAATTTAGTACTAAAATCAACTATGGGTCATTTTAGACCCAAGGACAATGAGTGTTACTATTTTTATAGTGGTCTAACGGTAAATTATAATTTTTCGAATTTTCGTTTTTAGGATTCAGTGTGGGTTCACGGAACGAGATAAAAAAAAGCTGGCTTTTTTCTACCAACTTTTGCTCAAAAAATTTGTCTACGGTTGTCATGTAAGTCATATCGCACATCCTGTAAAAAAATGTCATAACACAAAAAAACAGTTTTGAGATAAATGCATTTTAAATTACTAACGCTACTGTGATGCTGATATTATTTATTTTATAAAGCTAACAATGAATAATTTCAGCATCACAGTAGCGTTAGCAATTAAAAAAAAATTAAAATGCATTTACCTCGAAACTGTTTTTTTGTGTTCAGGTTTTAAGAGGATGTGCGATATGTTTTCTGATGTTTTGTATTTTTTGTTCACAATTTCTGCTTTGTTTTCATATAGTTGGGACTTTATTTTAATTTAATCGAATAAACCTATGTCTGGGGATTACAAATACACAATATTCGGTTTTATACACACATCACAATTTACAAATTAACAAATAATTTCGTATCAAAGAGTTGCATATCCAACAGTTGCAGCAAAATAAAATTTTTGTATCTCATCCTAATTGCTTTACTTAAATGAATCTCGCATATTTATTCCATTTATTTTATATACATATTAACTTTAAATTAAATTATTTAATGCGAAATTCATTTAAAAAATGTCATAAATAAACAACAACAACAAATATTTGAGCAAAAATGTTGCTCATACTTCCGGTTATTTTTGTTACTATGTTGGTACGGCTTAGATTATTTGCTCAAAAGATGGAAATATTTCAACTAAAGCTGGATTAAATTGGGCGGGGTTTAGTTGTATATGAAAGATTTGATTGGCTAACGAGTTGGATAAAAAATAATCCCGTTCTGTGAACTCAGCATCATGGGCATATCACACAAAGTCGAAAAACCACACATTTGTATTATTTATATTTGCTAAGATATTCAAAAAAACAAGTACGCTTGGGTCGAAAAAGACCCGAGGGAAGGATAAAGGTTAGGTTAATGAGATAATATGTAAAATATCTTAAACTAGTATCCAAAATAATAAAATTGCAATTATTTAATAATTTTATTAGCCGTTCCTAGAAACATTTTTGCTCTGGATGGTATAATTTTACACGTGAACGAACGCACAAAAATCTAAAAACGATTTCCGAACTTATCAAAAAATTTTAAACGATTTTTTTCTCTGTTGTGTTTTTCTTTGATTACTTCAAAACAATGGCAAAAATTTCAAAGAAAAATTTTTCATTAATTTAATATTTTTATTAAAAGCTCATCATGAATATGGTATGGTAAACTTATTTAATTTTAAAATGAATAGAAATGGCGGTATAAACATTCACCTCAAAACAAAATATAAAGAATTGTTGTTGTAAAAATCGTCTGTATTTTTTCTTGTATGCGGCGAGGCAAAATAAATGTACCCACGAATCGTCTGTAATTAGATGTGTATGTGGCAACGCTTTTAGTAATTTATTTTATTTATATTATGACACACGGAAAAGAATAAATCAAATAACCAAGTAAATACGAGGAAGAAGAAACGGAAAGGAAAATGAGGCCGAATGCCAAGAGTCATACGCTGTGCGGTTTTTTATTTTAGTATTTAAATACGAACCAAAAAATAATTTTATCAACGGGAAAATAAAAAAAAATAAATCGGGCCGAAAGGAAAGGATTCAGAACAAAACCAATGTGCAACCCCGCGCCCGTTGTGAATGGCCAAAACCGTAGATAAATGTGTTAGGCGTTGCTCGCCTTAACCGTATAACCGTCCTTCGCCGAAACCGCAGAAAAAATGAAGTGGCCTCAAGAAGTGGTAAACTGTAATTTCCGTTTGGATCGTCGAACCAAAATTGTTTCACCCGGTTTTATATATCGCACTCATAAAACTTTAGATTGTTCTTGTACCAAAAACGTTGACAAGGGGAAAAAATGGGAAAGGTTGACCTTTAACCGTCAATAAAAAATTACTTTAACTTTTTTTCGGAATTCCATTTATTACACCCAAATATAACTGTATTTTCTTTATACTTCTTTAAACCAGAAGCTTTTTTTTATTTATTTAAAACAAAATAATATAATATCTCGCTCTGATTTTAAAACAGCCAACAAAATTTTATATTTCCAAAAAAAAATTTTACTTAGTTTATCCAATTCCAAAACTAGACCGTCTTGATCAAAACCAAAAAAAAGACTCCCAAAAAATTAAATAAAAATTTCTTGCACCACATAAAAAATAAAGAAGAATATTTTTGTTTTGTTTTCGTGCGCGTCACTTGCACACTCCCTCTCACTCGCATCAGCTGCACACACCAAAACAAGAAAAAACAACAAAAATACTCTTTTACAGCCTAGTCACTCGCAGACAAGCACAAGGGGTACGCATTGGTCTCGCTCCAATTATTCTCTCGATGTTGATGTAATAGAATAGGGTGAATCAACAAAAACAGGGGACGTATTATGTAAGCATTACGAGTTTAACTTACGAGTTTCGACTCAAACTTATTTTGACAAATTGTCAATGAAAACAAGAAAAAAATGGATAGTACGACTTTTGTCTCGAATTTATAAATGCGTACGACTAAAACAACAGCAAAACGTCGAAATTACGACAACTCAAAATGCTTTAAATAAAAAGGTCTTTTGACGTCATTTGTCGTAACTGGTAATGCTTACATAATTCGCCTCCAGAATAGAATATTAAATTCAAATGAAACTTTAATGTATGAATGCCGGGTAGATGGCACCACCTATTCGACTATAACGAAATTTATTTTTAAAAATGAAAAATTAAAAAAAAGCAAATCAAATCATAGTATGACCCTCAAGGGGTCGTAACACTCTTAATGAGCGAAAATAAAAGGATATCTTCCTCTATAATCTGCAAAAATCACTTGTTCATAATCGAAACGATATACAGTATAAACTAGTTATTTACAAAACAGTCATAAATGATCCTGGCCACCAATTTTGGTCGACAGCCAACCAGAAACAAACTAGGGCGCGATTTGAGCCCAAAATTTTTAAATGTAGTTTTAAACTAGGCCATAATGAGCCTTTAATTATCTTTATTTTTTTCTCAATAGATCTTGTTTTGCGTTCTAGAACGGGTTTCTGACTGCTTTTACAGTTTGGGTTCTGTACATGGATTCCATTTGGACAAGATTGGATGAAACGGAGTGGAAATTTTTTAAATCGCGATTTTTGTTTTTCTATATACTGAATAATTTCATTCCACTAGTTGGAATTCGTGAATGTTTTATGAGAAAATCGTTATAGAACATGTTCTAAATCGAGCCAAATGTCAGAATTTAAAAATTTTTCTGAAATTTTATTTGTTTCTTTACGTTTTTTGTTTTCTCCGTAAAAGGCCTTTTATTATAGTAGAATATTTAAATACTCGTAATAATGGTTGGCTAATTGAACTTCATACTGCAGTATCAAAAATTATATCCGAATACTTTTTATTTTGGAAAAAACGGTTCATTCTTCATTTATGAAATGCATATTAATTAAAAAGAAACCGGCAGTGATTTAATTAAAACTAACATCACATTATTGGACTTTTGGAAGTGTACATAATTTTAGAAGTTTTATCGACACATCATGATTTTATTGTATTAAAATCAGTAACAACTAATTTTTAAACATTCTCAAAAATATAAATGTATTTCATCTCGAATATCCGTGACAAATCCGTCAAATTATCCATTTGACATTTAATTCCGCTTAACTGAAATTATTTTTCCATTTTTTTACTGAACCGGAATTTGATAATCGTAGCAGTTAGCAAAACATTCCCACTAAACAAATCCAAACAAGAATTGCTTTAGGAAAAATATAACCAAAGTCTTTATCGTGCGCGTAACAAAACACAAACATTATTGTGAAGATGTTATTCTTTGAAAATGAAAAGCTGCATACCTGTAACTATCTAAAATTGTTGCATTTTCAGTTTCCCTCCAAGTCTAAATTAACCCACTAATATTTGTTTATGGCTTGCAGATATTGCACGAATAATAAACTGGATCACGAAGCTAACATATTCTAGCTTTTCTCGCCTTTTAATTTTTAGATGCATTCTCCCAACCCAAATGTCAGTCGGTGCTTTTAAATTATGAGAATGTATTTTCCCAACGAAGATAATAAAAATAGATACACACGGTAAATTTATGTTATAACAATTTAAACCTTCAAAACTTCAGAATTTCCATTGTTATTTCTAATTTTCTTTCTATCGCCGTCGTGGTTTTCTTGTTGTTATATACTGTGTAAGGCTGTCGTATACGCTACCAGAACTTTATTTAGTTTTTTTCTGTTTTTTTTTTAATTAAATAAAACTCCCATGAAAATAGCATAATTTTTCGAATGAAAAGCTCAATAAATAAATATATGTACTATAATAGTATGTAGACGTAAAGTGGATAACAGGTTCCTACAGAATTGATGCTCTTCAAACTACACCTAGTCGTTTTGCGGTTAAATCAAATACAACTAAACAAATTTACCTAGTTTATAGGTTACCACAGCATTTTTGAAAAATGTGTTGTACTATTCAGAATTTTGGTATCTTTGTAAACTTCGCTGCTATTAAGAAAAGGTGACATTTAGATGATGTAACGAAACACAAGTTTGCGTTATCAGAAATATTGTATATTCCGTGATTTTAGAGCGGTCATATTTAGCCGACTAGAGCTCAGGAGGCGTGGGGTTTTCTAAAGGTGAAATAAACCTTAGTTAGACCGCGATAAATAAATGAAAAGATATATGGATAGGGAATAGAGAGAGGGGAGAAGAGCAAAGGAATATAATTGAGGAACGGATCGGGATAGAACGAGGGAGAGCACACTCACCTCATCACCTATGAACCGGGATCTAATTAACTCATCCTCTTTTACAATCGTTAATCTATCTCATCCTGAAAACACTTAAATGCAGCAAACCGAAATAACTAGAATAGAACCGTACAACTAAACTGAATGCAAAGTTAATGTACTAAACACCCGAATTTTATTGATACTAATTAAAAGCAAAAAAAGAAAAAGAAAAGTGAACATGGAAAAGTAATAAACTTACAAAATTACATAATACCGTAATGACGTCGTTCTATCTCACTTAAAATTAATATTGGAAAAAGAAATAATATAACAGAAATGGAAGAATTTGAATTTAATTATACCCAAACTAAAAAAAATTAATATAAAATATAATTTAAAAAAAAATAACTTTGACCTTGATGCAGTTGCTCAAGTCCCGCGTTGCGCGCGTTTCTGTTAGGTTCATATTAGTTTTTTTATGCCTGCTTATTTGAAGTATTGCAGTACGATGCCGCCTCATGAGTTATCGTTGTACCCATAAACGAGCAACCTAAAGGATAACTGAGTCCAAAATTCGAGAGCCCGATACGCTGTAAGGGCTTCCGTAGCACCGAACTGTTATGATTCTTGCTGTCGATGCACTACACTGGCTGACTTTTATATATTATGATTCGCATTGAACTAAAACAGTTTTAATCGCACTAGATGCCCCCCACCTAGTTGGTTGGTTAGGAATAATGGGGTTTATTTTTTTTGTTGTTGTTTTGTCATCGGTTATTATTTTTAGTGATATTATTTATTTATTTATTGTTATAAATATTATTCAATATCTTACGTAGTAGCAATAATAAACACACATAAAAATTTAGAAACATGGCGATATTTTTTTTAATTGTTCAATTGTTTCAGTCATTTCGTTTCGTACATTAGATGACATTGTTCCTATGTGGTTATGTGAATTTCAAATATCGTATATTAATAATTTTCTTGTGAATTCTAACTAAATATCGTATATTAACTAATTATAATTCTACATATTCTCGTGTTAGTGTAATTTGTGTAAATTATATCGTATACCAATTTGGGTTTATACATATGTATTTTCATTTTTGATCCAGTGGCAGTGATTTCATTCGAACAATACGATGGATAGTATGGCCAATGAACGTTACACATACATTACACACGATAATCCAAGGTACGTATACACCTTTCACCTCAGACAAATACAGATTTATTTAATAATAATTAAAATATGGTTAGCTTATTTTCTAGCATTTTTTTATTCCAATGGACACTGATGAAGAAACTAGAAGTTTTTCAAGTATTTCTTTAAGAGAGTTTTTTGCCGAGACCGATCTTGATTGACTGGAGGACCATATTCAAATTGAATGTCAAAATCGAATTGATGATACATACTTGTTAGAAGATCCATTGAACTCGCCTGAAGAAGTGGTGGCATCAACACCAAAAATATCTCGTTTAGAAAAAACTGAGGTTATTTTACTATTATGTATAGGTAACCCTCCAAGAACCCGGTATTCGAAGAACACGATTTCGAAGAACACAGATACCCATTTCCTCAAACTACACGGTTTCAAACAACACGATTTTCGTTATTCTCTTTTATTTTATTTTTTGTATATCATAACAATAAATAAAAAATAAAACATAACCTTTTTTATTTTCTTTTTTGTAGTTTCGAACAACACGGGTTGTTCTTCGAACACAACAATTGCATTCGATTTGTTAACGATTTTTCGGAATGTTAGGGCACAACAGACACGCCACTTTGCATACAATAAAGTTGAAAAAAATTTAAAAATAATCTGTGATCCGAGATTTTTATCCGTCGTATGTTTCTGTGATTGAATGGCGCAGTGACATTTGATGGTTGATATATTGATGATGTAATTGATTAAAACGATGGGATGGAAAAATCCAGGATTTTTATCCACTATCGCAACGGCACGCCATTGTTTTGTCAAAGAGAAGAAAAATGTTAATTTTTTAGGAATTTTTTTTTTAGGAAAAATCACCATAAAATCAGTTGAATCGATTTAACTTTCTTTTAAATAGTTTCTATTGTATCTATATTTGTCGATGCGATGTTTATTCGATCGATTTTACTCGATTTAAATTCAGCAAAATGATAAAAAATGATAAAAACAGTGTTTTTCGTCGAAATTAAAAGCAAAAAAAATTAGATGTCGTTTTTCGGTCTTGATATGTTCGGCAAAGTTGTTGGTCTTGACCTGCGCAACAACTTTGCTGAAGAAAGCATAACGAAAATCGTAATGGTTCAAGAGCTATCAACGTGAAAATGAGGGTATATTTTGACTCAGAGCCAAAACATGTCGAATGCGATATCTCAAAAATGGGGACTAACTTTAAAATGGGACTAGCACCATTAAACTCAGCATACTCGAATTAGGTTTACCCCCAGGGTGCCCAGCGTGTCACGAAAAAAAAGTTTGCAATTCAAGCACAGTGAACAACCAAATAATAAAAAACTAACAATCAATTTTATTTTAAAATTATTATTCAAACTAAAATGTCACCGAAGAAATGAAATTACTCGTAGATCAATTGAATAGATCAGAAATCATGATTTTACTTCTACAAACTATCTAGGATTCGAAGGCATCAACAAGCGAATATTTGTTCAGTTTAAGATTTGTAAAAAGTTTCAAAAAAATCTGGGGATTTAGGGATACCAGAGAGTTTCCTCAAACTGTGTGTGCATCTCGAATAGACCAAACATGATCTAAAAATATTAGTCTCATTCATGGCCAAGCGCTTATAGTGGTTTCTGGAACGGATATATTGAAATTGTTTCATTCAACATATGACGAGGAGTGGTTTTCGACACATTTGACCCTGTTAATGCCAAGAGAATTTCTTTCAAAATTTAACCTCGTCTTTGCATCAATAATAATAGTAGATTATAATTTTGACTATAATCAAATTGAAGTGCTGTTCTTAATAATAATGACCAATGCAAAAGATCTAATGAAGACAACTCGATTCATTATGAAATCCATTGCAACAATATGGTGCAACAATGTGCTATATAACAGGTTCATTGAAAGGCATCTAATCGAAATTTCCAGAAATCAGGGAGCCTACTATAGAAATCGACCGTCGTGGATTTTTGGTCGTTGATTATATTCAGCAATAGTAATTACTATTGCTGAACGGCGGCGGTCGATTTCAATAGTAGGCCCCCAGAATTCATTGAAATCGATTCCTGGAAATTCAAAACCCTCCATACTTTTTTAACCAATAGTGTGTAAGTAAAAAAAAATTGTGTGCAGTTCACACGCAGTAGAAGTGTAACTTTCCGGAATCTAGGCAGCGAGAGAATGAGACGAATGCAGTATCATTAGTGGGATAATTAGAGGGTTTATTTTTATTCATCATAATACAAAACAACAAACAGAATTTCGAAGTGTTTTTAATATTTTATTATTCCGACTCCATGTTTTCTATTTCGACAAATGACACGAGTGGTTTTTGGGAACTAAAATAGGACACAATGTTCTAGTTTGAATTCTATCAACATATCGATTTGATTTAATCTCGAATCGAGACAACAACTCGGGGGGTCTATTATGAAACATTATTCGCTTTCGAAAAATTCGATATCTAACAATTTATACGATACGCTTCGAAAATTCTATTATAAAAAATAAAAAACCGAATCGTCGCATATTTGTTGTATATCTGTCAAATCAATTTTATATATTATTAAACTACATACGTTATTTGTAGTAAATTATTTTAGAAATTGAATCTTGATAAATATATCTATTGAAATTGAAAACAATAATAATAATTGCCTTAATTAAAAAATATAAAAATAGACGACCGAATTTATTAACACGATAAAAAAAAATATTATTTTAAAACACCATAGACACAATACGGTATTCGCCACCTAAAGAACAGTCGAATTTTGACGTCACATTTTCGTAAAATCCGATATCAAATTTATTTTTAAGTTTCATAATAGAGCGAATTTTTCGATTTCGAATTTTCCGAAATCTAAATAAAAATCATAATACCAATATTCGCCGCGAAAAATGTCAATACATACATACTTCTATGTACACACTTTTTTAACTAAATAAAATAGAACAGAATAAAACTGAGAATAAAATAACAACAACAACAAAATTTATTTTTTTTTCAATCGAGTATGAAAAAAAAATAAAAGAAAAACTGTCGTTTCATATCGCTTTTTCATTTTTTGCTTGTAATTTTTCGTTTTGTTTCATCGATTTTAAAATCACCCGGTACTAAAGAAGTTTCACTTCAAAAATGTTTATAAAAGGGAACCACGCACCACTGAGAAATCCGTCAACGAGTTTTTTCGAAAGTAGATCTCATTGTAGCCTCTTTAATTTATTTAAAATATTTCTGGTCGAAACAAATATACAATCGCAAACGATTCGGTTTCTCGAAACCCACTTTGAGTAATTCTCCACAAAATAGTTGTAGTGGTTTTCGAAACTTAAATACAAACATAAAAACAATGATTTTATTTGGTGCTCATATTAATAATATGTTAGATATAAAATAAATTAATAAGATAGATTATATAGAGAAAAAAAATGTGTTGGCATGTTTTTATTGATCAATATTGAATCAATTATTTGATCGTGCTGTTGATTTATTTTCGTATAGCATATTCAGTAATACGAGTACTTAGACATATTTTCGGTTTTAGGGAAAAATCCACATTACTATATAGGCTTGTGAAATATTTCCTAAACTATTCCTAATTTTTTGTTTTTATTTTTAGGATAGATTTAGGAAAATGTTCACGCGCATCCAAATTGTTCACTTTCCAATTTCATTTTTAATAATGAAAAATTGAATATGGTCTGATTGGGCTGATCCATGGAATCTGAAAAGAAATTAACAATTATAAATTACTTTATATTTATATTATAATAATTTAAGATACCGGCATCGCAAACCACTTAGCAATTAATGGAAAACCATCCTTTCCTATTTTTAAACAGCTCTGCGTTAGAGCTCAAGTTATCGGATGTGTTTCGTCGATTAATCCTAGTATTCTTATAATTTCATACATATTATAAAATTTAAAAGTTTGATTTTGCTGCTCTACTTCGGATGGCATTTTCACGTACTGGTGAAACTTATAAGCCAAGATGAGATTCACTTTTCTTACAGAGCGACACCGTTGCTGCATCGACACCAGACAAATCCCCTATGACGTTTGAAAACTGTCTTAAGGCGATAAGCAATTGGTCCTCGACACACAAGGGAAGTCCCCTCATATTATTGATTTGCAAAACCTCTTTTAAGATATTTGACAAATATCATTATAGATGTCGAAATTTATCGTCAGAATAAAATTCAAAAGGATTGTTGTAGTTCTTGTAATCTTTCGCCTGACGAATTCCACATATTCCAGATCTCTTACGTCCATGGCGGTATCAGAATCTGATGATGATGAAGACGATTCTTCCATCTTAAAAACACAAAATACTGAAAAATGTTATTCAATTTGTATCCGAATTAAGCGCGGTGAAAAGTGTTTCTTACCCTATCAAACAAATTTGTGATATTTATTACCGGTGTGAAGTTTTTGGACAAAAGTTTTTGGACAAAAATTTACGCGAGTGTTCTTTGTGAAGTTTTTGGACACATTTTTATTTCTTGGACAAAATTTTTTGTAAATGTGCAATTTTAACAGTGTATTTATTTTATATTAAAATCGAAATAATATTGATAATAAATATTGATAAAACAAAAGAAATTGTTTAACATTAAAAAATCTAAAATGCTCATTATTATAAATTTTTCAATAAATCACGTTTGAGGTCTAAAATAGATAGAATAAGTAATGTATTTTAATATTTTGAACATTGCCTGTTTTTATAATATTTATTTATTTAAAAAAAACTCCAAGTGAACGTTAATGACAATTTTGCAAAACAAATAATTACATGCACGAAGTGAATATTAACGTACATCTACAAAAACATACTGTATAAAATGATACACCAAATAGCAAAAATCTCAGAGATTGGCTCGCATAGTGACTATATACGTTCGAAAGGGGATACTTTTAGCTATTTAAATCAGTTAACCATATCTCGAAATGATGAACTAGGCTCATGTATTGAATTTTTAAAGTTTTACCAATATAGCGAGTGTGCGTGTCCACGGATGTTCTACTGCTCTAAGCCAAATAGCAAAAATCTCAGAGATTGGCTCGCATAGTGACTATATACGTTCGAAAGGGGATATTTTTGGCTATTTAAATCAGTTAGCCCCATCTCGAAATGATGAACTAGGCTCATGTATTGAATTTTTAAAGTTTTACCAAAATAGCGAGTGTGCGTGTCCACGGATGTTCTACTGCTCTATGCCAAATAGCAAAAATCTCAGAGATTGGCTCGCATAGTGACTATAAACGTTCGAAAGGGGATACTTTTAGCTATTTAAATCAGTTAGCCCCATCTCGAAATGATGAACTAGGCTCATGTATTGAATTTTTAAAGTTTTACCAAAATAGCGAGTGTGCGTGTCCACGGATGTTCTACTGCTCTAAGCCAAATAGCAAAAATCTCGGAGATTGGCTCGCATAGTGACTATATACGTTCGAAAGGGGATATTTTTATCTATTAAAATCAGTTAGCTCCATCTCGAAATGATGAACTAGGCTCATGTATTGAATTTTTAAAGTTTTACCAATATAGCGAGTGTGCGTGTCCACGGATGTTCTATTGCTCTAAGCCAAATAGCAAAAATCTCGAAGATTGGCTCGCATAGTGACTATAAACGTTCGAAAGGGGATACTTTTAGCTATTTAAATCAGTTAGCCCCATCTCGAAATGATGAACATGTATTGAATTTTTAAAGTTTTACCAATATAGCGAGTGTGCGTGTCCGCGGATGTTCTACTGCTCTAAGCCAAATAGCAAAAATCTCAGAGATTGGCTCGCATAGTGACTATATTCTTTCGAAAGGGGATACTTTAAGCTATTTAAATCAGTTAGCCATATCTCGAAATGATGAACTAGGCTCATGTATTGAATTTTTAAAGTTTTACCAAAATAGCGAGTGTGCGTGTCCACGGATGTTCTACTACTCTAAGCCAAATAGCAAAAATATCAGAGATTGGCTCGCATAGTGACTATATTCGTTCGAAAGAGGATATTTTTATCTATTAAAATCAGTTAGCCCCATCTCGAAATGATGAACTAGGCTCATGTATTGAATTTTTAAAGTTTTACCAATATAGCGAGTGTGCGTGTCCACGGATGTTCTACTGCTCTAAGCCAAATAGCAAAAATCTCAGAGATTGGCTCGCATAGTGACTATATTCGTTCGAAAGGGGATATTTTTATCTATTTAAATCAGTTAGCCCCATCTCGAAATGATGAACTAGGCTCATGTATTGAGTTTTTAAAGTTTTACCAATATAGCGAGTGTGCGTGTCCACGGATGTTCTACTGCTCTAAGCCAAATAGCAAAAATCTCAGAGATTGGCTCGCATAGTGACTATATACGTTCGAAAGGGGATACTTTTAACTATTTAAATCAGTTAGCCCCATCTCGAAATGATGAACTAAGCTCATGTATTGAATATTTAAAGTTTTACCAAAATAGCGAGTGTGCGTGTCCACGGATGTTCTACTGCTCTAAGCCAAATAGCAAAAATCTCAGAGATTGGCTCGCATAGTGACTATATACGTTCGAAAGGAGATACTTTAAGCTATTTAAATCAGTTAGCCCCATCTCGAAATGATGAACTAGGTTCATGTATTGAATTTTTAAAGTTTTACCAAAATAGCGAGTGTGCGTGTCCACGGATGTTCTACTGCTCTAAGCCAAATAGCAAAAATCTCAGAGATTGGCTCGCATAGTGACTATATACGTTCGAAAGGGGATACTTTTAGCTATTTAAATCAGTTAGCCCCATCTCGAAATGATGAACTAGGCTCATGTATTGAATTTTTAAAGTTTTACCAATATAGCGAGTCTACGTGTCCACGGATGTTCTAATGCTCTAAGCCAAATAGCAAAAATCTCAGAGATTGGCTCGCATAGTGACTATATACGTTCGAAAGGGGATACTTTTAGCTATTTAAATCAGTTAGCCCCATCTCGAAATGATGAACTAGGCTCATGTATTGAATTTTTAAAGTTTTACCAAAATAGCGAGTCTACGTGTCCACGGATGTTCTACTGCTCTAAGCCAAATAGCAAAAATCTCAGAGATTGGCTCGCATAGTGACTATATACGTTCGAAAGGGGATACTTTGAGCTATTTAAATCAGTTAGCCCCATCTCGAAATGATGAACTAAGCTCATGTATTGAATTTTTAAAGTTTTACCAAAATAGCGAGTGTGCGTGTCCACGGATGTTCTACTGCTCTAAGCCAAATAGCAAAAATCTCAGAGATTGGCTCGCATAGTGACTATATACGTTCGAAAGGAGATACTTTAAGCTATTTAAATCAGTTAGCCCCATCTCGAAATGATGAACTAGGCTCATGTATTGAATTTTTAAAGTTTTACCAATATAGCGAGTCTACGTGTCCACGGATGTTCTACTGCTCTAAGCCAAATAGCAAAAATCTCAGAGATTGGCTCGCATAGTGACTATATACGTTCGAAAGGGGATACTTTAAGCTATTTAAATCAGTTAGCCCCATCTCGAAATGATGAACTAGGCTCATGTATTGAATTTTTAAAGTTTTACCAAAATAGCGAGTCTACGTGTCCACGGATGTTCTACTGCTCTAAGCCAAATAGCAAAAATCTCAGAGATTGGCTCGCATAGTGACTATATACGTTCGAAAGGGCATACTTTGAGCTATTTAAATCAGTTAGCCCCATCTCGAAATGATGAACTAGGCTCATGTATTGAATTTTTAAAGTTTTACCAATATTGCGAGTCTACGTGTCCACGGATGTTCTACTGCTCTAAGCCAAATAGCAAAAATCTCAGAGATTGGCTCGCATAGTGACTATATACGTTCAAAAGGGGATACTTTGAGCTATTTAAATCAGTTAGCCCGATCTCGAAATGATGAACTAGTCAGCATAATTCGACAATAAATACTTTTTTGTTCAGCAGTCATTAATGGCTCATTCTTCGCAATAAATGTAGCTAAGTCAACATTGTTATGCTGTTCTTCTCGCTGCATATCACTGTTAACTAAGTAGGTCTCTGGGCGAATTTAAAATTAAAATACACAAATCCTCGATCAACACTATATGTAGCTTCATTGTACATTTCTGGCGTGTAATCAATGTTTGAATCTTGATTTATGTAACTAACTCGGTGTAGTATGTCTTCAGCCATATAATTCTTTTATTTTTCCCACAAAGCCGATGATTGTGTTGGAAAACATGTAGTTAATAAAATTGCGAACAGTTGACGAATGTTATTCAGCGTGGATGTAAATGCTTCATCTGCAGGTGTCATATCCCAATGAGTGCCGTTTTCCAGCAATTGCATGTATTGAACACTTGTCCATTGACTGTGCGCAAAAATTGGAAAGACGTTGGTCCTGCAACATTCGCCAACAACAAACGCACAAAGACTCATTCACATTGTTTTGGATGTACTGTGTAAAGTCGTCCCAATGTATTGGCTTTGAATACGATTACGATTGTTGGAAGTGGTTCGCCTTGTCTACGTGGATCCCATTTTTTACCTGACTTGTTCCATGTGAAATACCCGGGGACGTTGGTATAGAATAATGTTTTTGCGAATTGTCCGAAAACATCAGATTTTTGGCAGTTTGAAAACTTCGCTAAGTGTTCTTTTTGGTGGCTCGAATGCTCGTTGGAGAGCATTTTCTTCAGTGAAATACACGCTGACTGTTTTCAAGATGAATCACAAGGTTCTTGACACTTGGGTTTCCTTCGTGTAGGGGAAAACTAAAAATACGCCAGACATCTTCGTTGCTGCTGATGTATCTGCCCATTTGGTATCGTGATATTTCGCCGTTTTCATTTATATTTTGTACTTCAAATACTGCCAAACACTGTCTTTATTAACATATTTGCAAATGTACTTGATGGACTGTACAAAACTGCAAAACTTGGACATTAATATGAGCCTTGTACGTTTTTGAAAGTATTGAGTATAATACCACCCACTGATTAACAATTTCAATTTGATTTGTAGTGTTCGACATTCGCATTGTGAACGTGTTGCCACCATTCTCTGCCTTTTTGCACAGATACGTACAATGGATAACCGTCGATATCAGTAATGGTATCATTAATACATGGCTTTGGGAAACGCTTTCTACATTTCCTATTCTCCATGCATAGCGATGTCATGTTAAAAGCACCGCACGGACCACGGATCATATTGTGAGAACAATATCGAACAATTCGGTGTTTATTAGTGTGTACGAACATTATGTCACGTGATTTTTATATATTAAGAATTAATAAAATAGCTTTAAATAATATTTATGGGTGGAGTAGGGAAGTTAAAATTTGTGGTTGTATGTATTTTAAATGAAAAATCTAAAAAAATTTAAAAAAAAATTTGTTGAAAAAATTAAATTTTTTTTTTAAATCTTGATAACAGCGCCACCTATCGAATCCAAAACTATCCTATCTTTTAAGTTTGAATTAAACATATCCATTCAAAATTTCATTGTAATCGGTTGGGCGTTTTCGGAAATTAGCTTGTACGAACATCGTGACATGTGATGTTTATATATCTAGAGAAGATATATATATATACATAAATAGGTACTATAAACGTTCAAATGATGAGTTTATATATTTTGGAACAATGGACACAGTACAATCGAAACGCCTACTAAAATGTAGCGAATGTCTCGAGTACTAATAACACTGTGCTTGAATTGCAAACTTTTTTTTCGTGACAAGCTGGACACCCAGGGGGTAAACTTAATTCGAGTATGCTGAATTCAATGGTGCTGGTCCCATTTTAAAGTTAGTCCCCATTTTTGAGATATCGCATTCGACATGTTTTGGCTCTGAGTCAAAATATACCCTCATTTTCACGTTGATAGCTCTTGAACCATTACGATTTTCGTTATACTTTCTTCAGCAAAGTTGTTGCGCAGATGAAGACCAACAACTTTGCCGAACATATCAAGACCGAAAAACCACATCTAATTTTTTTTTGCTTTTCATTTCGACGAAAAACACTGTTTTTATCATTTTTTGTCATTTTGCTGAATTTAAATCGAGTAGAATCAATCGAATAAACATCGCATCGACAAATATAGATACAATAGAAACTATTTAAAAGAAAGTTAAATCGATTCAACTGATTTTATAGTGATTTTTCCTAAAAAAAAATTCCTAAAAAATTAACATTTTTCCTCTCTTTGACAAAACAATTTCGTGCCGTTGCGATAGTGGATAAAAATCCTGGATTTTTCCATCCCATCGTTTTCACCAATTACATCACGTAAATTAGGAAACATCTGCATCAATATATCAACCATCAAATGTGTCACTGCGCCATTCAATCACAGAAACATACGACGGATACAAATCTCGCGCCGAATGCACTAAAATTTCGAAAAATCGTTGACAAATCGAATGCAATTGTTTTTTTCGGCACAAATTTGTTATCAGAAATTTTGTGAATTTTGTGGCTTTCGTCACTCGAACATTTACCTCGTTAAGAGGTTTTTTATTTGATATCAATGATTTTGGCACGCCAAATCGAAAATGAATTGAATTTCGATTCGTTTTATTGTTGTCAGGCAAAACAGTTCACACACACTCGATAGCAATTCATTTTTGATTCCTTAAACAATACAACAAAATATACATATTTTAGTGTGTTAGTTGGAAAGAAAAATTAATTGTAGCTACCCTCTCGCTGATATTACATCTTCATGCGATGGGAGGGAAGATAACATCAAGACAAGATTAAAAAAATATCAATTTTATGCAAGGAGACTGTGAAATGCTTAATGTTTTTAGTGATTTTTTCGATCACATCAATTTGTCAGTTTTTTAATTTTTTTTGTTATGAAAACAGGGTCATTTTTGAAAATTCTTTTAGCAATGATAATAATATGATGTATTTATATTTGTTTCATTGTAATACGTTGATTCACTATCATTATGAACCGCAACGGGCCGATATTAGGGTGCATTTGAGCCAAAAAATGAAATTTTGCAAAAAATTAGGTTGGCTTTTAAGTTATGGAGGTCAATATCTAAAATATACTAGTTTTCTGGGACAAACGGTTGATGTCATATTGTAGGTGAGGTTTGTGGCTAATAATCCTGAAAATATGAACCAAAAGTTTTGTGCTAATTTTTTAGGAATTTGGCCGAATGTGGCCGGCCGATTTGGCATTTATCAGTTTTTTGGCCAAAATGACCCTCAATCTTAATTTTTTGAAATTTTTTTATTTGCTATTTGATAGCTGTCAATACCTTTCGAACGATATGCATTTGTCCGGGGTATGTCAAATAAGTTCAGCGCTGTGGGCGTGGCTAAAATGGCCTTTCAGAGGCCGGCCGCGGCCAACATGGTGGCTAAATCAAAAAGTTGTAGAACAAAAGCTGTTTAGTTTTTCAAGTACGACAAACCCTGAAAGTATGAGATCAAATGAAAGAAGTACGGATAAACAAACAAACATGTGTACCAAAGCAAGATTATATGGTGACGTCACAGAAAAATTACCAAATGTCATAACTTTGGTCAACATCATCCATTTTGAACGTTTGAAAAGTCGTTGAATTGGTATTGACGTTTACAATCATAATTTGCTAGTTAAAAATAATTGGGACACTTATTGGGGCAGTTATACCTGAAAAACTAATTTTTTGGGGCAATTTTCGGAAGGTCATATCTCCACTCAATGTTGGTAGAAATTCCAGCTTTTATACTTTATTTGGGTCTACCTTTCAAGATATTTCATATGGTATATAACATGATCCTGGCGGCCTCAAAGGGAAAAAGTTCGAAACTAGCTGTATATATACGAATTCGACTTCCAGCACAGTAGGTGCTTTCGTCACTCGTTTCGACTGCCGTCCAAAGTGATAATTTACGTGATGTAATTGGTTAAAACGATGGGATGAAAAAATCATGGATTTTTATCCACTATCGCAACGGCACGAAATTGTTTTTTCCATGAGAGGAAAAATGTTAATTTTTTAGGAATTTTTTTTTAGGAAAAATTACCATAAAATCAATTGAATCGATTTAACTTTCTTTTAAATAGTTTCTATTGTATCTATATTTGTCGATGCGATGTTTATTCGATTAGTTCTACTCGATTTAAATACAACAAAATGATTAAAAATGATAAAAACAGTGTTTTTCGTCGAAATGAAAAGCAAGCAAAAAATTAGATGTGGTTTTTCGGTCTTGATATGTTCGGCAAAGTTGTTGTTTTTGATCTGCGCAACAACTTTGCTGAAGAAAGTATAACGAAAATCGTAATGGTTCAAGAGCTACCAACGTGAAAATGAGGGTATATTTTGACTCAGAGCCAAAACATGTCGAATGCGATATCTCAAAAATGGGGACTAACTTTAAAATGGGACTAGCACCATTGAACTCAGCGTACTCAAATTAGGTTTACCCCCCGGGTGCCCAGCTTGTCACATTTTTCAACTAGCACAGTGTAATTATCAAAATTAATCTGTAGCTATAAATTAGATCATACAATTATTTACTTCCCATCTCCATTCAAAATGAAAAAATCGAACTATACTCATCCCAAAATTATACCGACCATTTCGTCTCAACCTAGCAATACTAAACTTAAACTATTAAAATCTCATCGGTAATTTTTTTGTAGGCGTACCATACTTTCTATATTTTTTAAACAGAGAACAACTAAATAATTCGAGTACAAAAAATATAATGCACGTAACTATTATTTTGGGATGCGGCATCAGTATAGTTTTGCGATGCGGCCGCAATACAGTACGATTGTTACTTGTTTTTGTAAGCAAGGTTTGGAATTTCCAGTTTAGGATAATCTATTTAATTTTGAAAATGGAACAACTAAAAAGAATAAAGGAAGATGACGAAAAAGTTAATTTCTTTAGCCAAAACACCATAAAACATTTTTTCTTTCTTTCATTAAACGCCTACAATATTTCTTAAGTTGCCCTTTCTAATTATATTCCTTATAGGATTCTCAGGTAAATAATTTTTTATCATTAAATTGAATTACTGATATCGAACAAAAGCGTTCGTGTCCATTATATAAAGGGTAATTTATTAAAGATTAGATGAAAATTTTCAAAGTGTCCAAGTTACAATATAAAGAGGTTGTCCAATATACAGAGTATTTTTATCATTTTTTTAAAACTAAACATATGAAATTTCAAGACTCTGAATGAAAATGAATAAGATACAGAAATGTCCAACATTAGAGGTTTTAATAAAATTCAGATTTTCATTCAATTTGCACCTGATATCAATCTATTGACGGCCGAAAATTTTAACTGCGCGCGGTTATACTTCCGAAAAGGTCCTACCTCCGAAAATACTGAAAATCGGTATACTAAGGTATTTTAGTGTACTGATTACGAATATGGCCATGAAAATATCCGCAAATGACCCCAAGTAGCTCTCAATGATCCCAAGTAGCCTTAAATGACCCCAAATGATTTTAAATGACAATTACCCAAATGCGAAAAAATATTTTTTTTTTCGAAGCACAAATGCTTTCAAGATTATATTTGAATCATTTTATTCCTTTAGATTAGGGGCTACTAAACCAAACCCCGGCTTTTATAAAAATAAAAATAATATTGTTATTTCAATTATTTTATTTTAATTTTTATTTTTAATCCACATAAATGAAATTTTTTTAAATGAGAGTGGAAGATGAAATGAATGAGATGAAAAGGCAATCTATTGAGACAAACCTATTGTAAAACGTACTATTTACATTAAAGGGCTGTGTGATCTACTTGCTTTAGTAAATCTTAGCGCGCGGTTTCGACAATCGATAACGCATCATCAGTTGTCGACAATGTTCGAAATATGCTGGATTTTCTCGACATAAAATCTCAACAGCGCCATCACGCTGCTTGGGACTCAAACGGTTAGGAGCGGGAGTTTAGGATAGGAGCGGGAGTTAAGAATCAGGTTACATAAGGCGACCCGGCTCTAGTCACCTCGCAATGTACATTCTGTAAAAACAGAAATTTAATTTCAGTTTATAGGATTTTAAAAACCGATATTAGCAGGAGTATAGCAACGAGTTACAAAAAGCGGGTTGCTTCGCTCCTTAGTTAGAAAAAAAAATCAATTTATGGGAATTTGAAAATCGATAAGAGCGAGAGTATATGACTGGGTTATATCAGGCAAATCGCTGTGCTCTCGTCGCGTTTCGCAATGTAAGTTTTAGAAAAGCGGAAATTTAATTTCAAACGGCTTTTAAGCAGCTGAAATTTGAAGAGTGATAGAAATGAAATAAATATTTTTAAATTGAAACTACTAAACAAGAGTTAAGGTGGGGGTAAACAAACTCAGTGCATGCAAGAAACTGAAGTAAATGTATTTCTTTTTTCGCTTAGACTCGTGGAGCTGAATCAATCTATTTTCTAGACACGCAGACATGAGCCTACCTAGTTCATCATTTCGAGATGGAGCTAACTGATTTAAATAGCTAAAAGTATCCCCTTTCGAACGTATATAGTCACTATGCGAGCCAATCTCTGAGATTTTTGCTATTTGGCATAGAGCAGTAGAACATCCGTGGACACGCACACTCGCTATATTGGTAAAACTTTAAAAATTCAATACATGAGCCTAGTTCATCATTTCGAGATATGGTTAACTGATTTAAATAGCTCAAAATATCTCCTTTCGAACGAATATAGTCACTATGCGAGCCAATCTCTGAGATTTTTGCTATTTGGCTTAGAGCAGTAGAACATCCGTGGACACGCACACTCGCTATATTGGTAAAACTTTAAAAATTCAATACATGAGCCTAGTTCATCATTTCGAGATGTAGCTAACTGATTTAAATAGCTCAAAACATCCCCTTTCGAACGTATATAGTCACTATGCGAGCCAATCTCTGAGATTTTTGCTATTTGGCTTAGAGCAGTAGAACATCCGTGGACACGCACACTCGCTATATTGGTAAAACTTTAAAAATTCAATACATGAGCCTAGTTCATCATTTCGAGATGGGGTTAACTGATTTAAATAGCTAAAAGTATCCCCTTTCGAACGTATATAGTCACTATGCGAGCCAATCTCTGAGATTTTTGCTATTTGGCTTAGAGCAGTAGAACATCCGTGGACACGCAGAATCGCTATATTGGTAAAACTTTAAAAATTCAATACATGAGCCTAGTTCATCATTTCGAGATGGAGCTAACTGATCTAAAAAGCTAAAAGTATCCCCTTTCGAACGTATGTAGTCACTATGCGAGCCAATCTCTGAGATTTTTGTTATTTGGCTTAGAGCAGTAGAACATCCGTGGACACGTAGACTCGCTATATTGGTAAAACTTTAAAAATTCAATACATGAGCCTAGTTCATCATTTCGAGATAGGGCTAACTGATTTAAATAGCTAAAAGTATCCCCTTTCGAACGTATGTAGTCACTATGCGAGCCAATCTCTGAGATTTTTGTTATTTGGCTTAGAGCAGTAGAACATCCGTGGACACGTAGACTCGCTATATTGGTAAAACTTTAAAAATTCAATACATGAGCCTAGTTCATCATTTCGAGATGGAGCTAACTGATTTAAATAGCTCAAAATATCCCCTTTCGAACGTATATAGTCACTATGCGAGCCAATCTCTGAGATTTTTGCTATTTGGCTTAGAGCAGTAGAACATCCGTGGACACGTAGACTCGCTATATTGGTAAAACTTTAAAAATTCAATACATGAGCCTAGTTCATCATTTCGAGATGGAGCTAACTGATTTAAATAGCTCAAAATATCCCCTTTCGAACGTATATAGTCACTATGCGAGCCAATCTTTGAGATTTTTGCTATTTGGCTTAGAGCAATAGAACATCCGTGGACACGCAGAATCGCTATATTGGTAAAACTTTAAAAATTCAATACATGAGCCTAGTTCATCATTTCGAGATGGGGCTAACTGATTTAAATAGCTAAAAGTATCCCCTTTCGAACGTTTATAGTCACTATGCGAGCCAATCTCTGAGATTTTTGCTATTTGGCTTAAAGCAGTAGAACATCCGTGGACACGCACACTCGCTATATTGGTAAAACTTTAAAAATTCAATACATGAGCCTAGTTTATCATTTCGAGATGGGGCTAACTGATTTAAATAGCTCAAAGTATATCTTTCGAACGTATATAGTCACTATGCGAGCCAATCTCTGAGATTTTTGCTATTTGGGTTAGAGCAGTAGAACATCCGTGGACACGCACACTCGCTATATTGGTAAAACTTTAAAAATTCAATACATGAGCCTAGTTTATCATTTCGAGATGGGGCTAACTGATTTAAATAGCTCAAAGTATCCCCTTTCGAACGTATATAGTCACTATGCGAGCCAATCTCTGAGATTTTTGCTATTTGGGTTAGAGCAGTAGAACATCCGTGGACACGCACACTCGCTATATTGGTAAAACTTTAAAAATTCAATACATGAGCCTAGTTCATCATTTCGAGATGAGGCTAACTGATTTAAATAGCTAAAAGTATCCCCTTTCGAACGTTTATAGTCACTATGCGAGCCAATCTCTGAGATTTTTGCTATTTGGCTTAGAGCAGTAGAACATCCGTGGACACGCACACTCGCTATATTGGTAAAACTTTAAAAATTCAATACATGAGCCTAGTTCATCATTTCGAGATGGGGCTAACTGATTTAAATAGCTCAAAGTATCCCCTTTCGAACGTATATAGTCACTATGCGAGCCAATCTCTGAGATTTTTGCTATTTGGGTTAGAGCAGTAGAACATCCGTGGACACGCACACTCGCTATATTGGTAAAACTTTAAAAATTCAATACATGAGCCTAGTTCATCATTTCGAGATGGGGCTAACTGATCTAAATAGCTAAAAGTATCCCCTTTCGAACGTATATAGTCACTATGCGAGCCAATCTCTGAGATTTTTGCTATTTGGTGTATCATTTTATACAGTATGGTACGTGATTTATTGAAAAATTTATAATAATGAGCATTTTAGATTTTTTAATGTTAAACAAGTTCTTTTGTTTTATCAATATTTATGATCAATATTATTTCGATTTTAATATAAAATAAATACACTGTTAAAATTGCACACTTACAAAAAATTTTGTCCAAGAAATAAAAATGTGTCCAAAAACTTCACAAAGAACACTCGCGTAAATTTTTGTCCAAAAACTTTTGTCCAAAAACTTCACACCGGTATATTTATTATCTATGTTTAATTTATTCTAATTTTATTCAACTTGTTTACATATAATTTTCACTCAAAACTCAAAAATTTATTGTAAACATAACACTAAGCGCCAAAGAAAAAGTGGTGCCAGTCATATAAAAAATTGCTATAAAACTACAGTAAAGAAAAGATACATTTTTATTTAGCTTGGTTCATACAATGCACGAAACAAAAATCATCGATTAATGATTAATCATTACTCTCGGATTTAGCATCATTCATACAATTTGGCATTAGTATTTGGTACAGTAGTTTTAAAGTAACATCGTAGGAAAGTAGCGGCTCCGTGCACAATTTGTGTAAAAACCGATTATTGATGTACTCTTGCGAATATACTCGCTCACACTGATTTTTAAAAACCTTGATAATGTGTAAACGTAAAAAATCATAGTAAGCTAAATTTTCGACTTTGCGCAATTTACAACAATGATCCTGTGCTGACATGTTCTACCATCACATTTTCGATACTTTATCGAAGATTATGTCTCGCTTCTTGAGAATAAAATGTGACACTATTTCACATTTTATATCGTTTACCAGGTTGCTAGATTGAAAAATTGTGATATTCTACTCTATTTGTATCACGAAATAATTTGTTTTCGATATTTGAACGAAATTAGAGAAAGACAATTTGTTCGCATTTGTACTAGTAGGTTGTGATATCAATAGAAAAGAAATAATTCATAAATGAAACAGTTGACCATTTTAGTTTAGGAAAACGAGAAATAAATTTCGATAAAGTATCGAAAATGTGATGGTAGACTGTGTTAATACTATAGACACATTACTGGTTTCATAACTACCCAGTATGCAATTATTCCACTGTATGGAAAAAACTGCTCAAATGTCGTACAAAATTCCGTACTACAAAATATCAAAGACAAAAAAATATTGATTTTGGAGAAAAATAATTGTTTTTCTCTTTCTATTTCGCGGTAATATTATTTTCGTTTTATAAGTTTCGATTGTATCTTTTATTTTCAGTTTCTCTTCTCCTGACAAGTCGACGTGCACGGTTGCACTACATAATTAGTTTTTTTACTTTAAAGTGTTGTGTTTTATTATAATGTTTTTCGATTTGTTAAAGTAAATAATTTTAAATTTAAATATATAATAATAATTATTAACTTATTTAGTGATCGCGATGTGCAAATTTGGACTAAAAAGGTAATAGAGATCTGTCTCACAATGGCGTCGTCGCGAAATACATTTACGTAGTAAATTTTCAATGATTTTTTTTTTCAAGATCTCAATATGCTGGCGGATACAATACAACGTAACGTGGCGGATGCAATACAACGTGGCGGATACTACAAAACTCAATTTATGAAATTTAAATATGTAAATAAATTTTCTGTTTTTTGTACACAAATAAAAAATAATATGAATAAAAAATTAATATTTATTTTATTATAAATGGAAAATTTTGTTTTATTTCAAATAAGAATTATTATTTATTCCAATTGGAAAATATATACGAACACGTGCTTTTTGTTTCTGTGGTTTTTTCTCTTTTTAGTTGGGATTCACACTGACACCGGAATTTTTGTGACACTTTTCTTTGGCAGGGAGTACCAATTTCCGCGTGATTCACATGGTTCTTTCCATAGAAGCAGTGTGGTTTTAGAACGCGAATGTAAATGGAATTCCGTCGGCATTGCATATTGGGTATGGTTTCGAGTTAACCATGGTTTCGTTGTAATGTGTCACCCCTAACCATAGTTTGCAACTCGGTTTTAATGTACCCAGTATGCAATTTTTCCACTGTGTGGAAAATACTGTTTTAATTCCATTCTAAATTCCGTACTACAAAATATGAAAGACACAAAAATATCGATTTTGGTGAAAAATAATTGTCTTTCTCTTTCTGTTTCGCGGTAAAATTATTTTCGTTTTATAAGTTTCGATTGTATCTTTTATTTTCAGTTTCTTTTGAGAAGTCGACGTGCACGATTGCACTACATAATTAGTTTTTTTTCTTTAAAGTGTTGTGTTTCATAATAATGTTTTTTTATTTGTTAAAGTAAATAATTTTAAATTTAAGTGTATAATAATTATTAACTTGTTAAGTGATCGCGATGTACAAATTTGGACTAAAAAGGTAATAGAGATCTGTCTCACAATGGCGTCGTCGCGAAATACATTTACGTAGTAAATTTTCAATGAATTTTTTTTCAAGATCTCAATATGCTGGCGGATGCGATACAAAACTCAATTTATGAAATTAAATATGTAAATAAATTGTCTATGTTTTTTTGTACACAAATAAGAAATAATGTGAATAAAAAATTAATATTTGTTTTATTATAAATGGAAAATTTTGTTTTATTTCGGATAAGAATTATTATTTATTCCAATTGGAAAATATATACAAACACGTGCCTTTTGTTTCTGTGATTTTTTTCTCTTTTTAGTTGGGATTCACACCCACACCGGAATTTTTGTGACACTTTTCTTTGGCTGGTAGTACCAATTTCCGCGTGATTCACATGGTTCTTTCCATAGAAGCAGTGTGGTTTTAGAACGCGAATGTAAATGGAATTTCGTCGGCATTGCATATTGGGTAGTTACGGGATGAGATAATTTAGCTCATCCTGTAGTATTTTAGTGATGACAGCGCCAAATTGTTCAATTAGTAAATACCTAAAACTATAAATATTGCTTTCCCAGTATGCAATTATTCCACTGTATGGAAAAAACTGCTCAAATGTCGTACAAAATTCCGTACTACAAAATATCAAAGACATAAAAATATTGATTTTGTAGAAAAATAATTGTTTTTCTCTTTCTATTTCGCGGTAATATTATTTTCGTTTTATAAGTTTCGATTGTATCTTTTATTTTCAGTTTCTTCTGACAAATCGACGTGCACGGTTGCACTACATAATTAGTTTTTTTACTTTAAAGTGTTGTGTTTCATTATAATGTTTTTCGATTTGTTAAAGTAAATAATTATAAATTTAAATATATAATAATAATTATTAACTTATTTAGTGATCGCGATGTGCATATTTGGACTAAAAAGGTAATAGAGATCTGTCTCACAATGGCGTCGTCGCGAAATACATTTACGTAGTAAATTTTCAATGATTTTTTTCCAAGATCTCAATATGCTGGCGGATGCAATACAACGTGGCGGATGCAATACAAAACTCAATTTATGAAATTTAAATATGTAAATAAATTTTCTATGTTTTTTGTACACAAATAAAAAATAATGTGAATAAAAAATTAATATTTATTTTATTATAAATGGAAAATTTTGTTTTATTTCAAATAAGAATTATTATTTATTCCAATTGGAAAATATATACGAACACGTGCTTTTTGTTTCTGTGGTTTTTTCTCTTTTTAGTTGGGATTCACACCGACACCGGAATTTTTGTGACACTTTTCTTTGGCGGGGAGTACGAATTTCCGCGTGATAGACATGGTTATTTCCATAGAAGCAGTGTGGTTTTAGAACGCGAATGTAAATGGAATTCCGTCGGCATTGCATATTAGGTTAATACATGTAATCATTTTTTTATATTCTAGCTGTTAAATCAATGAAATTTGTGATTAAGTTTTCATATTATATGATGACATTTGATGCATATATGTAATTGATACACAGTTTTTTATTTGGCATTTTTATTTATATTTATCGCAAACGAATAAATAGAATTATAGAATTTTAAGAAATATGACGAACTGTCAAATGAGATGAGAACTGTAGTGTGTCACCCATTCTCATTCCGCAAACCATAGTTTTATAATCCTAGTTACGAAACCAGATATGTGTCTATGGTATTAAACGTAGTTTTGCGATGAGATGATTTTTCTCATCCGGTAGCATTTTACTGTTGACAGCGCCAAGTTGCTCAATTAGCAAATTCCGAAAACTATAAATATTGTTGTCATGTCATGTATTTTTTTATTTACGTTGAAGGTGTGAAAAAATATAAATTTAAGACAACAATTTTTTTAAATTAAAATTAAAAATTTAAATTAAATTAAATCATGTAAAATAAAAATAAAAATAGAAAAATTTGGTCGGAGGAGGAAACAAATATATTTATAGGTATTTGGAGAGAAAATATAGAAAAGTTAAGAAAAGCAAAACGGAATGGACACATAATGGCTGAAATGACACAAAAACTAGCACAGTATAATATAAATGTCAATGCGACCGAAGTTTTAAACAAAATAAACAGTTTGACGAAAAAATATCGATATGGAAACTCAAATTTATTTGTGCTATAGTTATATATATATATATATATATATATATATATATATATATATATATATATATATATATATATATATATATATATAGTTTTACAATGGAATTTACTTTTAATTACAGACAAGAAAAGAAACAAAATGTGGTGTATCTGGTGGTTCTCCTTCTGAGTGGCCCTTATATCTAAAAGTCCACGAAATAATCGGAACATTTAAATCGAACTGATACGATTTATCGGAAGAAACTTTTAGTGGTATGTACATGTACATCGTATATCGATAATTTATACTGACTATTCAATTTTCAGGATCAAACATTAACGAGTCAAATGATAGTGTGGTAATTATAATATTATTTACACAATATATATAAGCACATACATACATATGTAACCCTATATTTATATAAACAAACACATATAATTTATAAACAGAATTCAATAGTCTACGATTTTCGTTTTCAGATGTAAGTGATACGTCAGTCGCATCTCCAATTCCATCTACTTCAGCGTTTGGGCCAGCAAACAACATCGTCTGCATCATGGTCACCAGCACCATCTCCATGAGCTAGAAAAAGAAAGCATACAGATGATTATGATGAAGTAAAAAAGTTGATGGAGAAATCATCTCAAACTGTTGTTTCAAAAACATAAAAATTCGTGAATTCGAAAAGTTAATTGTTAAAATAGAATATAGATGGAAATGTGAAAGAATCAGAAATTTCGTACGCTATGCAGTAATTCGCTAGTAGTACAACTACATGGTATTGCTATATATATATAGACAATATTTCAATGTAATAAACAACATCAGTCGTCGCGACCTGATGAGAAGACTGATTTTTTCAAATCATTAGCATCATCTGTTCGAAACTGATTGTTGTGATTCTTACACATTAGTCATCTATAAGTCATAAAATTCAAATTTATCCGCGATCCAGCGTTAAAGGAAAGAAAAATGTATGGTGTGGTTGGGAAGTTGATTGTGTATAAGTAGGTGTAGGTGTCGATTATCATAGTCGTTGTCATACAGATTGACGCAAATGGAAGAATTTCCTACGGTTGTGTAATTAAAAAGAAGAATGCTGAAATAGACCAATATACGGAATAATCACAATACACCATTACAATTGATATAAACCAAAGTAAAAAAAAAAAAAAAAATTCAATTATTATTACCGGTAGTCCACAACAGCCAAAAGTATCACAGACTGCCACCCTTTGAAGTTGTAATAATCGGTGGCCTGATCCTTGGGTGGATGCACTTCAATATGGCAGCCATCTAAACAAATGATGTGTGAATTACTTTACTGATTTTACCTAAGAATTTTAATTTCATTTTAATACTAACCAATAGCACCATAGCATTGGTGCTACTTCGTCAATTTTTTCGGGAGTAGGTGGATAAGCGTTGAAGCATACCTCTTTAAATTGTTTGAACATTTCTTCAGAAATATTAAGGACAATTTTTCCTACTGTAGGTCGACCTACTCCAAATAATGAAGCTATTGTTCGGTACTCTGCTGATGAACCTAATGCATACAACGCAATGCATACAACACAATTCTTAATGAAATTAAAAATTTCGCAATACCGTGATTCTCCACCTGAAAATAATTATACGAACAAGTTAAACTATATTTGTGTTTAAGGTTAAATTATTAACTTACAATTGACCAGAAACGCCTTCGTTTTCGTTTTATCACCCGATCTTTATTAAATAACAATCAGGCATATTGATTGAATTTATTTAAATTGTAAATAGTCATCTTTTTCGCAATAGCCGCTTCCTTCCTCAACCTCGCAGATTATCCATCCAATAAATTTATTAAAATGTTATATGCTGATAATTGTAGCATATAATTGATACACACCGATTTTTTATTTGGCATTTTTATTTCTATTTTTCACAAAAATAACCACATCGAATTAAATAATTTAAAGAGATATGACGAACTGTCAAATGAGATGAGAATTGTAGTGTGTCATCTATTCTCATCCCGCAAACCATAGTTTCATAACCCTAGTTACGAAACCAGATATGGGTCTATGATATTAGTAATGTTTTTGATTTTGCGTTTACAATTCTTGATTTTTTGGGTGCTAGTTGCAACATATTTTCAATTGTTTATGAATGTGCTGCAGTTATTTTAGATAAAAAATAGTTAACTTTCATATTTCTTTGGAACCACAGTTGTCTATGTAAATACATAAAACAATTAAAAAATGTACGCGCGTATCAGAGAGAAAAATAATTACGCATAATTGTTGTAAATAATATTTTGTCCACAAAATCGGTAAAGGCCATGTCTGCTTAATTTTCATTGTGGAATATTTTCCCATTCCTCTAGAAAATGTCGTAGTTCTCCATTTTTTTAAATACTAAAAAGTCAATCGGGGTAAACATTTTTTGACAAATCCAGCTTCCGTTTAATTTATTTGTGTTCCAAGTAGTACCGTGAAGGTGTAACAGGAACTCATAATGATTACAAATTTATATTTTATAATTCGTTCAGTTCAATTTTGTACGAGCCCGTAGTTTTATTTAAACATACACTCGTATATGTATTTTCAAACATGCTCATATTATATTACAATTGGATGGAATATTTTATGTTGAAAATATGGAAAGATGAAAATCAATAAGAAGTTATAAGAAACTACCATATTCTTCAAGTCAAAATGTAATGGAGAAAAAAAATTGCAAAAGAAGTAGTACACTGAATGCTATGTTATTTTTTAACACTTCGTTATCTATATACAATCGTTGTGTGTTTGTTATTTATTTAAAATTTTAAACGAATATCAGTACCGTTTCAAGGGTTAAAAAACCGCAATAATTTTACGATATATGCTATTCCGATGCACTTTATTTATTTTTTATTATTATGCATATTTATGGATACAAAAAATTGATATGGTTAGTAGATACGATTTTTTCTAAGTATATTTGTATATCTTCTTAAAGCATAAAAAATAACCCAGCTGATAAATTCTATTCTATTCTAGTACATAGTACTGTCAATGTAGTTTTTACACAAACAATTTTTCGTAACATACGTATCATATATTAAAAATATTTGTCAAATGGTTTTCGAAAGTCATACACAGATGTCACATTGAATGATAATTGTATGAATGTATAATTTTGTCGGTTTAGCTTATACGCGATATCGCTGTATGTATCTTATAAATTGCTGTGCCTTACATTATATTATGGCAGCTACATTTTTTGTATAATTGCATAAGATAGTTTCTTCACTTATATTTATTTTATTTTCCATTACTTTTACATGAGATTTGAATTTAAATGAGAGCAGCATTTGGTGGATTTGCTGCAATAGATTTTCGATCGAAAAGCGATAAATTAAGAGTGCGGTGTCTTATTAAGTTTTAAATTGATTGTTAATTTAAATGGCTACGTGCACGATTGCTTTCATATGGTCCATTCTTTAAACATTCTACGGGTAAGAAAAAAGCTCATTACCACTGTATAAAATAAGCTCGAATTATTTTTGTTGTTTGGTTTTAAAATGACTTAATTTCCACCATCTGGTTTTTAATTTAAAAATTAAATGAAGAAGAAAGTTAAAAGACAATTTCGTACGGTGTGCGGTGGAATATGAAGTAAATAAGCTTTTATATGCATACACATAATATACATTTTGTTGTTGTTAGGCGCCAATAATTTTTCTGTTTGTTATTGGACGCGCTTTTTTTAGTTCGTTCCTATATATTTTTTTAATATCCATTTTTTCACGTCTCCGTTTTATTCGGCTGTTATTTTTTCAGTATTCTATTGTGTGGTAAAAGTAATATAAGGAGCTTTTCTTCCTGCCGTCTAGTTTAATTCGTTATTTGGGGTTTTGTTACACTTTTAAGAAGTTACTGTTTTTGTTCAATGCCAAATTAAATTACATTTTTTTGTTAGTTGGGTCTTTTAATCTCAATTAATTTAATGTCAACTGCTTTTATATGGTGGCCTAAAGATGGTTTTTAAGTTATTTAGCTGTGGTATTAGCATGGTTGGAAGAATGTGTCAAAACAAATTAAAAAGAAATTTTAATTTTTCCACAACACTATTTATTTCGCGTCTATTGCCTTTCTGAAAATGAATGTAATTCGTATAGCCTTCCGGTTAAAATATTCGAGAATTCAAAAGCCGTTCTACATACAAATGTATTTATGGGCATACGAGTAGCAAGATTATTCAAAATGTTACAACGCTCATTTGTTTATTTTTTGTTTTCATTTTACAGAAAAGCGACGTTGCTTTCATTTTGGTATCTAATTTTTGTTTATGAGTTTTTCCTCGAAATTATCTGCTGAATAGAAATTTTAGAATCAGCAAGTTAGTATGGTAATTTATATTTTGGGCTTGGATTTGGTTTTGTTATCAGAAACGAGACGAAAATGGGAAAATATTTTCTACTTATCATAAACGTACAGTTTAGAATTTCTTTTCTCAAATTTATTGTTGCTGTTGATTCTCATTTTCCAAGTCAAAGATAAGTTACATAAATATAAAACACAAATTGAGTTTCAATTCGCAACAATAACAAAAATAACATCAGAATGGTAAAAGCGAATACTTTGGATTTATGAAATGAACAAGGAAACCATAATTTTCCGCAACAGCAATGATGTTTTTATGGAAAAAATATTGGAATTGGAAAATATTCTTTGTGAAATGAATAGCTATAAATTTTAATAAATTACATGTCGATTTTCCTATATTTTAATGCTCTGTCTCTCTTCAATTGGGCATTTTATGGGTGCACTTTATCGATAAACTATAAATTGTTTTATAATATATTAGAATTTATAAAGGATTGGTAATTTAATTGTATATCCAAATTCAACCTAATATTCATAAAAACCGTAATTATATTATAGCAGGCGTTTTATTTTAATAGATGATCACAAGACTAAATAAATAATTTTCTCGATAGTGAATTATGCCACTTTGAAAATAAATAATTCTTGGTTGCAGCCATGGTATTCTTCAATTTTTCGTAAAATTTTTGGTTTAAAATTTATATTTTTGGATAAAATGTGTGCTCGGTTCCTGTTCACGAAAAAACTATCTGTTCTGGGCCAAAGCACTCCCAACTCTTTCGCGGTTCGCTTTCGCCCTACGCTTCTCGGACGCTTCCCGGTTGCAGTAAGTTTCAAAATTGTATATCGCGAGGGATCATGAAACAGTATGTTTTCGAATTTATAGAATATCATTATAACGGGTGGGGCAAAAGTTACCATTTTGATTGTGCGCCATCTTGATTATGTGACGTTTAGCTCAGTTTCGTTTTAACCATTGTGTTGTGTAGACGCCCAAATTTTATAATGGTTAAATATACGCCACAAGAACGAGCAGAAATAGTGACAATATTTATTGAAAATAATCGTTCCATTATTGCCACTCAGCGAAAATTTCATCAAAAATATCCTAATCGTCCGACGTCCAGTGCCTCACAAAACCACAATTTATCGTTTACATGCGAATTTTCGGTAGTACGGTACGACAGCAGACAGACCTCGTTCTGGAAAACAACGGACGTCTCGTGACGCTGAAAATGTGGCTCTGGTACGCAATAGTGTTGCAAAGTTTCCAGAAATATCAATTCGGAGACGTGGCTCGGAGTTATACATTTCTGCACGCAGTTTAAGGCGAATTTTGAAAACTGATTTAAAAATGTTCCCGTACAAAATTTAATTAGTCCATAAATTGCTACCGAGAGATCATGCTCAACGAGTTGAGTACAGTAATGCAATCCTAAGGCTGTCTGGTGAAATTGAAGATTTTTCGTCTAAATTGATAATGAGCGATGAAGCCCATTTTCTTCTCAGTGGCCACGTCAATAAACAGAACAGTTGGTTTTGGGGATGACACAATCCTCAATTAGTTCATGAAACATCATTGCATCCACTAAAAACAACTGTATGGTGTGGTATTCATGCTGGAAACATTATTGGTCCCTATTTTCTTGAAAATGACCGAGGTGTTGAAGTTACTGTTAGTGCTGAACGGTACCAAGACATGATTCGAAATTTTCTTGTGCCTGAAATGGAACAGCAAGGACTAGAGTACATGTGGTTTCAGCAAGATGGGGCCACAGAACACACAGCCCGTTCAATAATTCAATTATTGAATGACGTTTTTCCACGAAGACTAATTTCGCGAAATGGCGAGTTAGCATGGCCAGCCAGATCTCCGTATTTAACAGCACCAAACTTTTTCTTATTGGGTTTTTTAAAATCAAAAGTTTATGTGAATAAGCCCCAAACGATTTAACATCTTAAAGACAACTAGCTGACCCGTGACTGAATAATCAGTCACGTGAATACATTTTGTTGAATTTTTGGTTAAGAAATGATTAAGAAGATTTTTTAAGATGTAAATTTGATGCACTTTTATCAAAAATAAAGTAAATTCATATACGCGGTTAATTTTTAAATCTTAAACGGCTAGCACGCGCTCATATGTACACAGTATGACTTACGTGTCAAGTCAAATATTCATATCTCAAACAGGAAGCGCGCGCTCGGGATCACGTGATCATTTACGCACCCAAACTAAATATTAAAATCTCAAAAGGGAAAAGCACACAATTGCTGAGGCAAACTTTAATTTAAATATTTCATAAGAAATGTACAAAAGGATAATAAAAGAGTAGTAGAAGGTAGATAATAAAATAGTAAAATATATTACAATTTACATGCACAGAATCTCTTCAAAAAATACATTCTTTGTTGTGATGCGCCCATCCCGATCAGCTGATTGATCGCTTGTCTCAACGATAAACACCTTGAGTTCGTCAAATGAGCGGCATCGTGAATAGGCCACAGACATCTGATCATGCGTAAATACGGGGGCTGGTAAGTACACTCCTACCTTCTTCAAGCTTTAACCCTGACTCTTGTTGATGGTTATGGCGAACGTGAGCTGAACCGGAAATTGAAGGCGGGACATTTTAAATGAGAAGATGCCTTCCGAGGGTGGGAGCTTAATTCGTGGGATCAGAACGCGCCCGCCTTTTAAAAAGCCAGTCAGCACCTCACATTCCAGAATGTAGCGGTTTATTTTTGCGACGCGCATGCGTGTTTTATTGATTGGACCCTTGCTAATGTTTAGATTCCTCATCAAACGAACGATCGCGTTTACCTTTAGTGGGATGGCATTGCGCGGCAATCCGGACCCGTCGATCTTGTTGAGAAACTGGACGGGTAGGCAGAGTTCCTCATGCATGTCGTCACTCTCAAGTTTATCAGCACTATGTTTGACTTCTTGTTCGTCGGGCATGAGGTCAAGCACCTGCTGATTGGTTAGCGCGCAATCATCATTCTTGGATGCAAGGATGGTGCGCTCCTCGATGGTTCCCTCGGCTGGTGTTGTGTTGATGTCACGGCTGGTGTTGTGTTGTTTGAACAAAAATATTTGTTTTTGGTTGTCCCATAAAATTCTCAAATGTTGCAAGATATCACGCGCACAAAAACTTGGACTTTTTCTGAAACCACCTAAGGTACCCATTTCGGGTACTTTCCGGTGGAATTTTTCCGATTTTTCTAGTCCACGCACAGCGCAATATTTATGTCGACCTACCCTGAAAAAATCTAACGGATCGGATCATGTTTAGAGGTCATTTTAGGGTTGAGTATGAAAAAATTAAGAATATTAATATAATAGAAGATAGATAAAAGCTGACCTGTGACTGAATAATCAGTCAAGTGAATACATTTTATTGAATTTTTGGTTAAGAAATAATTAAAAAGATTTTTTAAGATGTAAATTTGATGCACTTTATTCAAAAATAAAGTAAATTCATATACGCGGTTAATTTTTAAATCTTAAATAGATATAGAGTGTCATGACAAAATTGTATTTTTACACTCACAACTATTAACACCAAAATGTATGTAAAATCATTTTATGTTCTCTATTTTGTTTAATTGAGATTCAGTTACAAATTTTCTACTCATTTTGTCATCACAGTGTGTCATCACAAAAACATCGACAATTTTAATAAATTTTGTCATTGTCACGGTGTAATGCGCATGATCATAGATTCAATATAAACATATTTTGTCATGGCATTCTGGCGTCGTGACAAAATTTTGCTGAAAACACCTGAGGTACCCGTTTCAGGTACTTCCCGGTGAAATTTTTCCGATTTTTCTAGCAAAGGCACACCGCTCTATTTATGTCGACCTACCTTGAAAAATTTAAACGGATCGGATTATGTTTAGGGTTCATTTTAGGGTTGAGTTTGAAAAAATTAAGCGTATTAATATAATAGATATTGCGTCACGAAATTGAAGAAATTCAGCCTGACAGGTTGCAGGATGTCATGAAAAATGCCTTGAAAAGAGCTGAAAGTTGCATAGCGAATTGCGGTCACCATTTAGCCGAAATAATTTTCCAATCATAACGAAAAAAAAAAAAAATTAAGACCAAATAAACTTTTTATGAAAACCAAACTTACTTATCTTTTCTTTGAACAGAGTTATAGGCAATCAAAATGGTAGCGGGACTTTTGCCCCACCCGTTACATTTTAAATATTTAAACCTACGTAAAATATGTAGGTTGTTCGTACGTTTTTCAATCGTTCAATTCGGTAAGGATTTTAATTATATAGTAAATCGAATCCTTCGTGCAATCAAAGATGTGAGTTTATTTGAATCAGTAACATGAATGTTCAGTCCACAACAGAAAATTTATTGTTGAACCTTTATTACGCAAATGCGTGAATTACAATTCATAAATTGATGACTAAAATTGATTTTACTGCCGGATTTTCATTTTTCGCTATTTAATTTATTTATTTTATTATAAGTATGTATTACAAATTACTTTCGACTTCTATGGCTGATAAATGAGCGTTTGTCACTGGGATTCTTTGATTTTTACTTTGGACAAAACAATATATTTTCATTGAATCATCTATCTAGCAAATAATAATAATTTAATTTAATTAATTAATTTTGGAAATCTCATTCAAATTGTTAAGCTAGGATTTCATGATCCCCTCGTCATTTCACTTTTCTTGTGGTCCGAAAGCGTTTAATTTGATGCCAGAATTATACGACTCATAATAGTTTGTTTCTAAAAAATTAATAATTAATATGTATTATAAAGTAATATTATTATAGAATGATTACCTATTTTAAAAGAGAACATTCAATAATGTTACTTTATAATACAAGTTCTGTAGAATATTGTCGAAAGAAAAATTTTGGCTTTCGGACTTCATGCTTTTCAATATCAAGGGCTCTTGATTATTTAGGTTCAGGTCTGAGAATTACAACGTTTTAAGACTACTAGTAATCATACGAATCAGAGTGAGAACAATATTCATATGCCATGAATTTTTTCTTGCCACAGAGCATTACAAAGTAGGCATCTGCCAAAGAAACACTAATATAATTGCCAGCCCTTGGTTATAGTAAAAATTATCGGTTGTAAATTGAAAACCAAATCTGACCTGTTCGGTAGAAGACATATAGTAGGCATACTACTGTGGGCAAAAAAACGTAAGACTTTTTAATTTAATTTTCGCGCGGAAAACCATTTTTCGAAATATTTTTTTTCTATGTTGGTATCACTGTCAGTGACATCTGTGCTAAATGTCACATCAAAATAATCATTAGTGTTTAGTATACGCTTGTCTTTCTGAATTACAAAAAGTGCATTCGGCGATTTTTACAATGAGTGAAATTATTCAACAAAGAAGTTCCATTAAATTTTGTGTGCGGAATCAATCTTGTGGTGCCGAAACGTTCAGAATATTGCAAAAGGCCTTCGGGGATGATTGTATGTCGCGAGCAAGTGTTTTTGATTGGTACCAAACCACGTCAAGCAAGTCAAAAATCAAGGTGATGTTGACAGTTTTCTTCGATTATCGAGGTGTGGTGTACTCCGAAATCCTTTCGACCAGCCAAACTGTCAACAAGGAATACTATTTCAGTGTTATGCGTCGTTTGCGCGAAGCTATTCGTAAAAACGGCCGGAATTATGGGTCGACAACTTTTGGTTTTTGCACCACGATAATGCACCTTCTCATACTGCATTGGTTTTACGTGATTTTTTCGCCATAAATTCAATCCATATCGTTCCGCAACCACCGTATTCGCTTGATTTAGCTCCGTGTAACTTCTGCCTGTTCAGCAAACTCAAACGGCCGCTCCAGGGAAACCGTTTTGAGTCAATTGAAGACATTAAACGTGAATCGCTACTCGCATTGGAGGCTATTCCGGAAATTGACTTTAACAACTGTTTGGAGGATTGGAAAAAACGTTGGCTCAAGTATATTGAGGCCGGGGGGGGGGAGAGGGGGGGGGGTGGTAATACTTTAAGAGGGACAAAATAGATTTGGAGAAATAAATAAAGAATTTTAAAATTATGAACATAGTCTTACGTTTTTTTGCCCACAGTAGTACTACTATTTTGTAAAGTGCAGTATACCACCAAAATGTAATACAATCTAACTATAATAAATATCTAATTAGTCAATTTGTTATTTAATAACATATAGCACTTCAAAATTTGTCAAAACAAAACAGAAGAAAATGTATCGTTCCAACATGTCGCACAAGAGCGGACCAACCTAATTTAAAATTGTATAAATTTCCTAAGGATCCTCATCGCGCATCTCTCTGGATAAAGGCAATTGGTCTTGCAGCCGACAAAATTAAAACGATTCATAATTTTGTATGCCAGTAGAATTTTCACAAAAAGTATGTTGGCCCACACAAACTGACGTTAAATGCTGTTCCGGAAATAAACGTAACACATTCCATAATAGTGGCGGAAACTGATACTTTTCTTAGTACCAGTCGTGAAAAAGTAAATTACAATGAAAATGCAACTGCCGAAGAAATTCGTGTCGAGACGGCGAACATTCTTTTCTCTGTTGGTGTTCAGACAGATTTCGAAGATGAAACCCAATTGGACCAAGAGAGTGAGTTTTTGAATATAATTAATAAAATTGGATGTTACCATTGCGAATCGAATTGCAATACCAACTATAATTGCATGAATTGTAAACGAAATATAAAGAATGAGAAAACCACCAGAATTAAATATATAAAATCTTTAAATAATATAAAAAAATTGA
Organism: Nephrotoma appendiculata; assembly: GCA_947310385.1. Lineage (NCBI taxonomy): Eukaryota > Metazoa > Arthropoda > Insecta > Diptera > Tipulidae > Nephrotoma > Nephrotoma appendiculata. The sequence continues at coordinate 111,035,781 of OX371225.1, forward strand.
AACAAGAAAACCGTAGAATTCAGCGGAATTTTGAATCACTCAAAAAAAGATATTTGCCAAAGAAAAAATCGACTATTGACCAAGTAATTGATAATTACCAAACGTAAACACTGCCACTAAAAGTGTGTGCAAACTTGTAATGAAGCAGGACTTCTTTTATAGTAAAAATGACAAGCAATTTGCTCAATGCCTTTATTACAAATCGGTTGCCACATATAAGTATTTAAGGCACTCGCTTGGTTTAAAATTGCCGTCTGAATCATCCATCCACAAATGGTTCCCGATTCAGTTTATACCACCAGGTGTAAACGAAATATTGTACAGAAATTTAAAAAATATGTTCGATACTTTGCCTGATAAAGAGAAACTATGTGTGCTAAGTTTCGATGAAATAAAAATAAAGAGAGATTTGACGATGAACGTCCTCACAGGAAAAATTGATGGTTTTTGCGATGACGGTATTATAAGGACGAAAACATGCGCAACCTCGGCGCTTTTTGTTTAGTAAGATCGTTTATCTTTGTTAATACCTAAAATTAGTTTTTTGATAAACATGTTTGTGGATAATGAGTGTGATAACAATATTTTTCGTAAAATTTACAAATCATAAATGATGATTTGTAAAAATTATAATTTAAATCATCTTTATTCTTCAACATTATAACAAAATAACTGTTGAACACCTACATCATACCAAAGATGACACTTTCCTTTTGGTAGTATTGATGAACACCACAAAAATAAAAAATGTACCATTTCAAATATTTAAGTCACATGAGAAATTTAACAGAAAAATTCCAATTTCAAAATAGCTAAATCATGAACTAATAATTTTTATTGCTTTATCCAAAACCATCAACAACTATAGCAAGTCACAACAATAATTTTTTGCTAATGACATCACTTTATGTCGACGACATTGATTATTATTTTTTTAATACAATAATACAAATACACAGTTAGAAATTTTGCTGCAATTTTTAATGCAACCCTTGCATTAAGGCTTATATGATGCAATCATGTATCACATTCTAATGCAAAGCTTGCATTCAAAATAGTTATGATGCAGTTGCATTAAAAATTACAGCAGTAGTGCGTTGAAAAAAAATTTCTATATAATCTGGGGTTAACTAATTTTAAGCGAATTTATAATAATTCGCTAAGTCATTGTGTATACTTTTAATATAAGCTTAAAACATTTTTCATATATTTGCTGTGTAAGGACACCAATTGATTAACGTCAATTGAGTTGGAAGTAAAAAAACTGCAAACTGTGGAATTTGCCTTATACTTTTAGTTTTAATAGAAAATAATATAAGTGTTAATACAATTATTTGGGAATTTCTAATGTGGTGTGCTTGAGTGTTTAAAGCCCTGGGCTATACAATTTTAATGCCACTTACGACAATTTTAATGCCACTTATTTTGATTTTTTTTTATGCAATGTGCTATAAATTTTAATATAACTTGTATCAATTTTAACAAAATATTCCGTTAAAGTTTAATGTAAACAATACAATAAAAATTAATACAATTAGCATTCAAATCTATTTCAAACTTTTGCATTAGTTTGTAATGCAAGCTTGCTCCGGACCTATATTTAATGCAATTTGCATTACATAGGCCATATTTGTTCAACTGTATACATAAGTAATACCGAATCGATTTTATTCGTTGAAAATTTAGCACATTTAAACAGAAGAGAGAAGTAAAATTACGTCTAGAGCAAATTACGATATAATAAACGTACTTCCACGTCGATCGATTAACGCGCATCCCCAATAGAAAAATTATGGCTCTTAACCTTACAGAAAAGTATGAAAAATATTTTGGGGAAAAACAATTTTTTGTTCGTTAGGTTGGTGGTTTTGTTATGAAAAGAGTAAAACGCAAAAGTCATAAGGAAAAGATTTTTGCATTGGGGATGCGATGTAAGAAAGACTGAATTTTTTTAAACTGACGACATAGCGTTTCGTCATTGTTTTAGATAATAGGCCCGTAGTAAAGTTGACTGTGCTTTATCTATCTGTTTACCACCATATTTTGGCACGAAAAAGGGACACGATTATATTAAAACGGTTTTGCAAGGCAAGACCCCACCATCACGGAAAGTAGGCTTTTGAACACGTATTTTAAAACAACTATGTTCAAAATTTCAAATGTTTTATTTATTCAAATAAAAAATTAACTTTTACGCTCGGCTATAAGAGGAATGAGTGTCAAATTACTTTGCACGGAAAGACGACTTGACAAAACATTGTTGAATGTTTACATATTGTTAACCTCCTATATACTCATATATTATTTTCATTTCAGTTTGAACTGCTGTGGTAAGTAAATAAGTAAATCTTATTAGGCTTCTAAATAATAATGTTTACATAACTTTTAGTGTTAAGGTGCGATTCTACTAGAAAAATTCCTGTTATTGTACTGATAGTAAAAAAAAGAGGAAAAGAGAATAATGTACGAAACTCTATGTAATAGACAAAGACAACTTTTTTTTAATTTTTTTATAGCAAAATTTTAAGGTTAAAATTGACAGCACACAAAAACTTAACCAATACTTATTTAAAAAAAATTAATATTACTATTAATTCGGTTAGTTTTACATCTCAAAATTATCTAAAAATTAAATATTATTATTACCCATATCAGAATTATTTTTTTTAGTATATTTTCCGGATCTCTAGTAAAAAAACGTGTGTTTATAGCAAATTTTTAAGGAGAACTTTGATAGCAATTGCAACTTAATCTATAAAACATCATAAATTTTTTCTTGTTCGACAAGTCTGTTGTGAAATTTTCATTTTCATTCATTGTGAAATAAAAATTAAAGTGAAAATGGTTGATAACATTAATCTACATGTGTTGCTGGATCCACTGAACGTTATCTTTAGTAGTGAAGACGAAAATAATGTTCAAGTAAATACAAGCAAACAGAATAATCGCAAAAAAGGAAATTTTGGGTTCGTCCATATTATTTAAAGCGAAACCGCTCTGGCGCTTTTTAAAATTTTTTTAACGAACTTCGACAAGACTCAAAATGGTTTCAAAGTTATACTCGCATGAATACGGCTCAATTTGATGAATTGCTGTCGATGGTTAATTCAGAAAGAAAGTGTGTTGAGAGAACCATTGAGTCCCGTTTTAAGATTGGTCGTGACGTTACAATATGTGTTATTAGAAGTTATATGTGAAAATAAGTTAAATAAATAATTTAAAAGTGTTGTTATTTTGTGTTAATGTTTTAGGTATCTTGCCACGGGTGAATCCCAAACCAGCATTGGTCTTGCTTATAAATGCTCTCAAACAAGCATTCATCGCATTGTAAGTGAAACAACAAAATGTATAACAACTGTACTTCAAACCAAAGTATTCCCAAAAATATCCGCTGCATATTTCAAAACCGTGGCATGTGATTTTGAGGAAAGATGGAATTTCCCTCACTGCATAGAGCAATCGATGGAAAACACGTCACAATTCAAGTAAAAAAAATAAATATTTTAAAATTCCATCAGGTCTATATAATATTTTATATTGTATTTTAGGCCCCCAAAAAATCTGGATCCGAATTTTATAATTATAAGAAAACCTCATCCAATGGCAATATGTGACCATAAGTATAATTTTATTTGGTGCGATATTAGGGCCGCAGGACGTCAAAGTGGTGGACGTATTTTTACAGAGAGTAATGTAGGCAAACGATACTATGCTAAAACTTTCCCGTAACTAAATATATGAATATGAAATTTCGCAGAATTACACAATTCTGCGATTTTGTCGCTTTTGATATTTTATTTTGATAATTTATTTTTATAGGTTACCAGAACCAAGCAATGTGACTGACAAATTTACCGCTGTACCTTATGTTTTCGTAGCTGACGATGCCTTTGCCATGAACGAAAACATGCTGAAACCGTTTACCACAATTCAAAATGACATACACAGAATTTTTAATTATCGGCTTAGTTGGGCTCGCCAAATAATTGAAAATTGTTTCGGTATTCTTTCAGCCAAATGGAAAATATTTCGACCGACGATAATAGCCGATGTCACATTGGTGGAGGACATCATACAGACATGCGTATGCTTACACAATTGGCTTAGCTAAAGCAACATAAATTTCATAATTCCAGATCTTATAGATCTTGGACCTAAGGTGAGTTATCATTCCAGGTAAACATTTTGATTCAATTACAATAAGCGTAAGATTTATTAAAAAACAATTCCATTGTACATATGTTTTAAGGCATATGGAAGAATAATACCAGGAACTACATTCCACTTCAGTCAATGGAAACGAACTCTACTAATACGTCAAAATTTACTCGGGAGCAATTTGCCGAGTAATTTACTGAAGAAGGGCAGGTAGAGTGGCAGCTGGCCAAAATATAAAAATCCATCCATACGATTTTACCTCTCGGACCGGCAAAAGCGGTGAGAAATCTTTAACTTCGTAGTCGTATAAGATTACAATAAAAAATTTATTTATTATAAACAGAAATAAATTGTACATATATAAATGTGGAGTTGCTAGATGCGGAGTTATGAGAATTCAAAAAAGCGTAGCAGGCTCGTGTAGATGCGATGTAACTACATATAAACTATACATAAGTATATAAAAATATCAGTTTTTTTCCTGCAAAAAGAAAAAGAAATAAATAAAGATTAATAAATTTAAATTGAAATTATGTATATTTTCCAAGAGTCGGAAAGGACACCTAATATACGTTGTTGCGCCTGCGGCCGCAACAATGTGCCCAAACCTTTTAAGTAAGGCTTCACCCGCACCAGAAATCCATCGATCTCGGCATCTGTCGAATCGGTGGGTGTTGAGGGTATAGCTGGCTGCAAGATTTAAAAAATAATAAAAAGTATCAATAACTATGTATGCATAAGTATATTGATTGATTGATCGATTGATTAGAATGTACGGCCAAGACTAAGCAAGGATCCCGGATACGCCGGGCCAACCGTACACCCCTTTTACATATAACAAGATGGAGGGATAGGAAAGGTTGTTAGGTATGATAGACTTGACCCGGTTACAGACACCTAAGTAGTCAATAGTTAGTAAAGCACAAGACGGCACAATTATTTTTGTTTTTCGGGATATAAATAATCAGCAATCAACATCCTAAACAGTAATTGATTAATTAGTAAATGTCCTGAAATAAAATTTCATTATTATGAGTGATGAATTTTATTTAATACCATTTCCTCATATCAATTTACAATAACGCGACACCAGGCCCTCCACACACCTTTATTATAGCATCCTAAAAAAATTGATAATCAATAATGTTGGCATCTTAATGGTAAATTTCCTGAAACAAAATGTCATTATTATGCGTTAGAGAATCATTATTTTGTACGATATAATTATATTATTCTTGAATAGAATAAATGTAATGTAATGATTATTATAACTAAATTAATTATAATTTGATTGTCGTAAAACAAATAAAATAAAATAAATCGAATCCAAATATTGTAGTATCAAACGGATTGATTCCCTCTTCAACGGATAACCTTACCATCCCTAATAAACCAATATGTTTATTAATAACAATAAAAATGAAACAAAGACATCTGGTTTCAAAAATAACTAATCTGGAATCTATAAGGTAATATATCAATAATGAATGTGTCACAGGTTAATAACCCCCAATACCTAAACAAATTAACAGATTACAATTTATTATCAACTAGAATTAAATAAAACTATTAAGCTAATCACGAATCTATGTAAGATGACAGAATTAGTAATAAGTAGCTATTAGAAAATAATCTAATTAAAGAAGTGCCATGATCCCAAAAATACAAAAAAACATCTAAGTATGTATAGTACATCAATATTTGTCTGAATATAAATTTTATTGTGTAGCCTCCAAGATAAAAATAAGTCAACCCATAAAGTTTCCCTCCACCGACACTTCAATGTCACATATAACCATAGTCATTTAATCTATTAAAATAATATTAGTAATCCAATTGTCGTGAGACAAATTAAATCGTAAATATACAATTAAATTAAATTAACATAAGAAAAATTACAATTAAATTTTAATTACAATTCGTCCTATAATTAAAAATTTGTTATCTGGTTAATAGTGGAAATCTATTATATTCCTAGCGACTGATGATTTTTTCTATAGCTTTTGTTTTATCGAACGTTTCGCTCGTGCAGCAAAAAGTACTCATTGATTTTTTATAATATCATTTTTATGGCGAGTTTATAGACCTTGTTTATTTAAAAAACGTAATTATTTAATTATTTTTATAAATAATTATCTTTCCAATTTTTCGGTATTGCATACCATCAGGGAAATTGCTTTACAAAACTATTATTGATTGTTATCGATTTTTATACTGTACTTCGGTATCACACATTCGGCGTGCTCAGTCCGACTAAAATGATAAAAATTATCATGATATTTTTTGTGACCCTAACTTCACTCCATATAATTTTATGTCAAACCCGAGTGAACAACCAAATCGAAAAAATAATTATAAAATGATTGTGCACGTCAAAACATTGTTGACGCTGTCATAACAAAAATTTACTAATGCCTAAGGTCGTGTTTCAATTGGTTTAAATACCGCATAAAAAGTTAAAAATTTATTTGTGATTTTTTTTTAACTTGTTATCTGTTTCAATTCGTTAAAATTTTGACAGTAACATGGTTGCTTATTTTATGTGTAATTATGAACGTATATAACAAATTTAAATATGAAAATATGAAAAATAAATACTATTTAAATATATATTAATTAATTATGGTTAGTTTACATCTAATTCATTACGATTTTTTTCAAAATTTGTACATGACAAATTTCTATTTACAAACAAATTTTTTTGTCAGCCAAATGTTTTCCACATAAAAATTTTATCAGCTCTTGAAGCAGATAAAAAGTTTTACATTTTTATTCACCACAATTTTTATCTTTTTAACTTTTTATGCGGTATTTAAACCAATTGAAACACACTCTAAGTGTATTTCACAATAGTTATATACTTCACATCTTTTCTTAGCCAATTGTTTTATTACCCAGGCAAACAATACACTATTTCACTCATTAAACATTAATTCACGTAGCGAATTGACACAACCTCGCACCCAATCAATCATTCAGTGGAAATGAAATGGACATTGAACAAGAACACAGAAAATAAACTTCACACACAAATCATACACATCCAATATTCGTTGTTGATTTTATTCCAGACACTGATTTGATGCATTCATTGTTTTTAATGTATTATTGTCAATACGAAAATATAACATTAAAGTTGAACAAAATGATGTTCCTGTCCATGTAAAATCATAGCGCAAAAACATTAAAAATAAAATGTACACAAATTTTGACAGCCAGAATCAAAAAGATTTTTGATTTTTTTTTTGTGATAAATGAGTGCGATTTATGGTGAAAATGACGATTCAACCAATTTTGATATAAATGATTACAAGGTCAATTTTCATCCAACCAATCAATTTAAAGGTTTAAAAATGGGATAAATAACTATTGGGTGAGTTATTTGAAGCCGAAACGATTATTTTTATTTTGTTTAATAATCACGTCAATTTCCATATGATTTGGATTTTCCAAATCACATACAATTTCAGACTAAACCTGAATTAATCTTTTTCCAAAAATTCGGAGGTACCTCCGAATTTATGGAAAAAGATTAATTCAGGTTTAGTCTGAAATTTTATGTGATTTGGAAAATCCAAATCACATGGAAATTGACGTGATTATTAAACACCTCCGATTGGTTTTTGAACCAAATTGACCCTCCTATAGAGGTGAACTTTCAAACCTCCGGAGTTGGTTTTGGTAATTAGGGAAACAAAATTCAGAACAAAGAAACTCTAAATTAAATTTACAACAAAAGTTGTTCCTATGGGTTTTGAAATTGAAGCATTTACAACAAAAGTTGTTCCTATAGGTTTTGAAATTGAAGCATCAGGACAAGTGTTTATGGAAAATTGAGTGAGTTTATGGAAAATTGAGTCGAGTAGGTTGATTTTTCCCCTTCTATTTTACCATTTCTACTGCGCTGTTCTCATGCGGAGACCCAAATTTGTACTAACCCAAGCAATAGTTGGTTGACGTATCGCTCTTTCATATGCTGTATAAGATGGCGTAAATTTGACAGCGGAGAGGAAGAGATTACGCTACTCGCCGCAAGTGACATCACTATCACTAAAGAGAATTTATTTTGTTATTTAAATATCACTTTTTCACTAAATAAAACATTTCAGCAGAATAAAATATTAAAAGTGATCCTTAAAATTGGAAATTGATTGCCCTCCGAAGTAAGGAACTCGGTTTATGAAATCTTGGAATTTAACAATATTCCGACATTTTTTAACAATTTACGATTAAATTTGGATAGTAGTATTGATCAGGGATTTTAAAGTAAGTTTTGGACCCAAATCTAGGACCTGTTTGTGCTAGAATAAACTGGCCATTTCATAACCAATCCTTATGATAAATGGTATCTGCACATTTTATACGATATAAATATATTTTAAACTGGAGGGAACGTGGCAATTTCTTAATTTTTGTAAAATTTGCTTGAATACAGGGACAATTCGGAAACACTTTATGCATCAGAATTTGCACTATAATTTTTTGATTTTCAGCAGCCATATAAATATTTTTTAGTTTTTGACGAATATCTCAAAAACTTCCACTAGTAACCAATACTCTTGGCTGTTTTCTAATACTTTAGATCATACTGAGACTACATGGAAAATTTGGGGAAAAATTTATGGACTAGAATTTTCACAAGAATTTTTTGATTTTCTGCGGCCATATAATTTTTTTTTTTTTTTAGCCAACGGGCACATCCAGCGCATAAAGATCTCACTAAAAAAAATAGGTCTTACCGCTGGATACAAAACATCACACCAAAAATGTTGATAGGCCTCACTATTTTTGTGAGACTAAAAATTCTTGTCTATAATTTTGAGTAGATATGTTTATGGTTTGGATATTTGCTATTCTGACATTTTTTTAAATTTGGCATTCGAAATTACAGATTCCACCTGAATATTTTAGTGATGCGAAGATGGACCTTAAATTCGTCTAAATTGTACCTGGGAATAGTTTCCTTGTAATAATTATTATTTCTAGTATGGAGTATATAGTTTTTGTCCTGGGCCTTGGTGTACGATCCACTATCATGCACGTAGTACTGGTACCGGCTTTAATTATTTGTTGATGTTATACAATAAATAAGACAGTAATAAAATATTGAAATATATTTTTTTTTTCTGGGAAAATTTTTTTTTTTTTTTTTTTATTATTAATGTCCTATATCCATCGAAAAATTGAATTAGATTAAAAAGAATTTATGAGTTTTAAAAATATGTGGGAGGTGTCCTATATCCATTTTCACCCCTTTTCCGGAAGTATTAATTTTCTTTAAAACGGTATGACAGCGAAATTTTGAAATTAGATTCAAATAAAGTAATGATTTAACTTACGAAACAAAATAACATCGACTTGAAATTGTATATGCAAACCAAGTGAATTTTCTTTTAAAGTTTAAAAATTAATTTTCCTACAATTTTACAAGTGTCGTTAGGACACTTTAATGCTCCATACGGGGATTTGTTGCGAAAATATTTTTACCGAATGTGTTCGGCACAAATTTTTGTAAATGTGAGCCCAACTTAACATTTATTTTGAGAAATTCTGAATAACCTGAAATTTGAATATACTTACGGTAGTGCAATCCAATATTAGTTCAAAACTGATATCTTTGGGTACGATTATGTACATATATGCTGAGTATCATGAAATATAATATTACTAAAAGATTATTTGATTATTACATAATTGTTTATTCCGTTATAAAATAGATAAATGGAACGCATAAAATTAAAAAATGGGTTTCTTTAAACTAAATTATTAAAGATTTATTCTATATTATTTCTAATTCATATAAAATATTTCAAATTGACTTTTTTTAATTAAACAGACAAATAAACCTTTACATTTTTTAATAAAGAGACAAAAAAAATTAAATTTGATACAAATAACAAAAAATGTTTTTTGTTGTAGGTATTAGGATACATTAATGTTAATTTCATTATCATGTACATATTATATACCTGTGACAATTCGAACAACGAACGGATATGTGCCTGTTGACTATATCACAAAATATCTGTTTGGAATTGCAATCTTGTTTTTTTTAAATTAAGTTCCAATTTAACTATAACTATTAACTATATTGTTTATAAATTGTTAATAACTATATTGTTTATAAAATATTTGGCATGCAAAATTGTAAAAAATCCACAATCGGAATTTTCAGTTTGTTTATAACATTTTAACGGGAAGATTTTTTTAGTTTTAAATTAATTAAGTTAAAAGTCAAATATAGTTAAATACAATAAGAAAGACAAATGTCTTGCTCGCGGATTATAAATTAGAAATAAATAAACTCAAAGAAATAAACTCAAAAAGTTATCAAAATATAAATACCTGTGGATTTCTGAGGGCAATATACTCATCCGTAAATCTGAAGGAGCTACCATCAACAGGATCCAGTCAAAAGCCGATATCCGTAAACTTGAAACATTACACCAGAACAGTGAGCAGGCCCTGGATTCCTGAAATTAATTATGAAGCACAAATAAGTATAACTCTATATTATTTATTAAGACCTGTTAACTTCCATTCTCTAGTCTCGCATAATTATAATACTAGTTTAAGCCCACAATTTTTCACAACAAACTACATTTTCTTCTTTTTATTCACCACTCTTTTGTTTTTAATCACCACAGTTTCATTTCATTGTACTTTCCACAATTTATCACAATTTATTATTAACACTTATATAGTTTTTAATCTTAAATTAGTGACACATCTGTTTTTATTAATGTTTTCATTTTTATTTTTGGTCACTGTCAAATTTTATTATATCAGATTTCATTTCGAATTTTATGTTAATCTTACATTTCATATACATTTTCATTGTAAAATTACTTTAAAACCCTACAAATGTTATTTTATTCACCTTAAGTTCTACAATATTAGTTTGAATCCTTGCTATTTTATTTTATATCGACCTAATTTTAAATATTTTTTATTGTTCTTACTACCATTATTATTAATGCTATTATTATTATTATTGTTTCATAAACTATTTCTTATTTTCATAAATATTACATTTCTACTTCATAACTCAGTAATTTTAAGTCTTTTTTTGTTAACACTTTTAGGGCTTTTAGGCGCATCTAATATTCTATTAGTTAATTCAGACTGTTCTTTTTGTATGATACTTCCGTGTATTCATTTTGGAATATCTGCATTACCTTCGTGTGATGTAATAGCTTTGAATTCGATATATCAACAGATGAATATAACGTTAACTTTGCAAATTAATTGGCTGTCTGATCTTTATTTGTTACAATTATCTGCTTATTTAGACGTATTGATTGTATTTGTAATTTATTTTTCAGTACATTTCTCGCGATTCAATAACCTTTTCAGTTTTTATGGATAATTGTGATTTTGCGGATTTTTTAATTGTACATCAAAATGTTCGAAGTCTTCGAAGGAATTTTGACGTACTGGTTGCCAATATTAATGCATATAACACAAGGCCCTCGTTTATATTTTTAAGTGAAATTTGGATTCACACTAATGAATTGTCTTCATATAATTTAAATGGTTATACGTTGTTCGGTGCGTGCAATGATTCGTATAGAGCAGGTGGTGTTGCCGTCTTTTTTGACTCAAATTTAGATTGCTCAGTTAGTGCCCATAACTTACCATCAGCCGATATCATAAAGGTTGAGTGGAGATTTTCTTCTGATTTATATGTCTTTTTATGCATCTATCGACTTCAATCTACAGCTGTGAGTGTCTATGTTCGGGAAGTGGCCGAGGTTTTGGGCAGTATTAGGTCAAAAAATCTGTTTGTTTTTGGAGACATTAACATTGATATTCTTGGGTTTCCAAGCAACAGCATTGATTATCTAAACCTTATGTCATGTTTTGGGCTTGAGTCATTGATTTGTACTCCCACGCGGGTTACTGCTTCTTCTTCAACGTGTATTGACCACTTTTTTGCTAGACTTAGGTCTAATGATCTTTCAGGTATAAGAACATCGGCTGTGGACTTAAAAATTTCTGACCACCACTTGATTGAGATACGGTTTAAGGCTTCTCAGATACTGTTACCAAGGTCTAATTTGAACCAAAATTCCACGAGAAGTAGAAAGAAACTCAATCTGTTGTTGTTATATGAAAGGTTGAATCATATGGACTGGGGGTTCATTTTTAACATCGACAATCCATCTCTAGCTCTTGAGGTATTTTTGGATAATATTTTAATTATCTTGGAACGCTGCTACACTTATTGCTCGTCTAAAATTAAACGCCTGCAGCCTTGGATCTCCTTTGACCTTGCGCAACGTATTAATAAAAGGAATAAACTGCGGTCCAAGTTAAATAAGCGTCCTGATAATGCAGTACTTCGTGATAGCTATAACAGAATGTGCACCATAATTAATGTAGATATCAAAAATGAAAAGGAAACCTATTATTCTAAGCGTTTTTCTGCTAACCGCGGTGATATAAAAAAAAACTGGATTTTAGTGAACGAGATTCTGACTCGTAAACCTAAAACTTCACTAGTCAAATCTATTTTAGCACAGAACGGAGAACTTCTTACGAGTGATCTAGAAATTGCTAATGAGTTTAATTGTTATTTTTCTAGTGTTGCTAAAGATTTAGGTGCTAAATTTGACTCTGTCAACACGTCATCTAGTTTCAATTTGCCTTTTGATTTCGGTCCGACAACGTTTTTTATGACCCCAGTATCTAGTTATGAAGTTTTTTCAATCATTTGTGCTTTAGAACCTAAATACTCAATTGATAATGTTGGCCTGAGTAATTATATATTAAAAGTCATTGCTGGGCATATTAGTCCCGTTCTTGCACACATTTTTAACCTTTCCTTTGAGTTGGGAGTTGTACCCGATCGACTGAAAACAGCAACTATAATTCCCCTTTTCAAGAATGGTAATCGCCTTGATAAAGGTAATTATAGACCTATTGCCTTGCAGCCAGTAATCCTAAGAGTTCTTGAAAAGGTAGTTAAAAATAGGGTTTCAAATTTTTTAGATAAAACGGGTGTGCTGAGTATCCATCAACATGGTTTTCGTCATGGTATGAGTACCGAATCGGCCTTGTTAGATTTTCTAAATACAATCAACACTGGTTTAAATAAAGGTAATAGCTGCGGTGCTTTATTTATTGATACAGCTAAAGCCTTTGATATGGTTGATCACAAGCTTCTGCTATCTATTATGTATGATATAGGGTTTAGAGGAGTGGCAAATAAGTGGTTAGCATCGTATTTAGATGGTAGATCGGTGAGAGTTAAGATAAATGATAATTTAAGCGATCCGAAATTTATTGACGTTGGTGTTCCCCAGGGTTCAGTATTAGGCCCTCTGCTGTTTCTCATTTATACAAACTCCGTATTTAAATTGAATCTTCATGGTTATTCAACCGGGTTTGCTGATGACATTGCTCTGGCTTACTGTGGGAATTCTCCCAGCAACGTTATTTCGATGATCAATTCTGATTTAAAAGTTTTACTCTCATGGTTCGACAAACATCGCCTGATCTTAAGCCGGAAAACTAAATTCATGTTGTTTAAATTGTCTGGTAGCTTTAATACGTCTATTTTGCCGCGGGTGACTAATCACAGCAGGTATGATTGTGCGTCTAGTGGTTGCCACTCTGAGTGCTTTGATATCGAACAAGTTGACTCGTTTAAATATCTTGGTGTTCACTTGGATACTTGCCTTAATTGGAAAACGCATGTTAATTCAGTCCACCAGTATCTGTCATCAACTGCTAGAATTTTCTACCTTCTTCGTGATTATTGTCCTCCGTCGGTTCTAAAAATAGCTTACCGTGCGCTAGTTATGGCTAAATTGGAATATGGATTGTCGTGCTGGGGTGGTTGTTATGCTGCAACTTCGTATCCTTTATATGTTCTACAGAAAATGATTTTGAGAATATATCTAAAGAAACCAAGAACTGAACCATCATGGAATTTATTTACGACGAATATTTTGCCGTTGAAACATTTGTATGTTTATAAGGTATTGAGAGTTTTTTTTAATCGAAGTGGTCAACAAATAATGAGAAGCGATTTTCGTTACAATTTTCGCGGTAACCATCAATTTCTTTGTAACATCCCAAGATTCTTCAATGACCACTTCCGACGCTCTATTCTGGTCGCTGCACCAACCTTTTTTAATGCGCTACCAATTTACATTAGGAAGGACATTCATTTGAAGTCCTTTTTACCTAGAGTTAAACAATGGCTATTTGAAACTGTTGATATCTCCTATTTATTCAGGGTTATTACATAAAACTTGATGTATTTAGTCACATATTATGAAGTTGAAATTTAGTAGTAAAAGTAGTAGTAATGGTAATGGTAGTAATAGTATTAGTATCTTAGTCATTTTATTGTAAGCTTTTATCACATTTTATTCTCATTTTAATCATTTAATTTTGTAAATATTAGGATTATGTTGTATTTTTATGTATTACGCGAATTTGCTTCTGCCGTTTTTTCGGCACAAAATTCGTTATATTTTTTTGAATAAATAAATAAATAAATAAATAAAATAAAATAATATATTTGGTTTATTATTATAAAATCTCTGCGGAAATGTTTAAATTTACATCTATTGAAAATAATAAAACTGTGCCAAAAACAATTGATATCAAATCACATGTCTTAGGATTGTTTTTACTATGTTCTATTTCAAGAATTATATCTGTAGTGGTGCTGTTATTATCAAATAAATAAAAATAAATATTTAAATTAATTTTGATTTTTTACTTATATTTTGTTTTATCCTTTGTTGTTGCAATTTATTTACCAATTTGATCTTTTGTCACGGAAAGTATATTTTTGGTCTAATGTCAAATTTGAGCAAAAATGGGTATGTTCGGTGGCAAAACATAAAGGCTGTTCAGGTACCAACTTGTAAATAATTATTATAATATTTTTTTGTAAAAGAAAAACCCGGTATAGCAAATGTTTCGTTATATAAAGGGAAATTGTTTTCACTTTTATGTATTAAACAATAAATTAATGTATTAATCAACAATTTTTCTATTTTTTTTTTTTTAAATATAGTAAACTTATTATCGTGAAACTTAAAATTGTATTACAAAAATTTTAAACCAAAAATTAAAAACGTTAGTAAACAAAGCTAAATTAACTTAAATAAAATAAAAAAAATTACAAAATCGATTTCGGCAATTTACCTATTGCCATCATCAGATGTTGATACTATAGTAAAATATATAACAATAAAAACTGAAACTGCATTTGTAAAACTTATATACTAGATTTACTTTATGTACATACATATTAAAAATTTAAAAAAACTGAAAAATTTTTATATAAAAACGAAACCAAAAAACCGTACTTGCGGATAATATATACTTGTCACAATTACCTTAAATACGAAATATAATATACAAAATCTATTGTGCAGAATCATATCATAAATTTTGTTCGTGTTTTGAGTTGATTTTATTGTTTAATAAATGTACATTATTTCTATTTTTATATCACTCTAATTCCTCAATTCGACCCATGACATCGCCAATTTGTGTAATATTTTTAAATTGTTATCAAAATCAATTACCTTATGTTTTGTGGTTTTTAAATGGAATGCCATACGCGAATCGGGATTAGTTTTAGTTACGTCTTTTACATGTTCCAAGAACCTTTTTCTAAAGCATCTACCAGTCTGGCCTATGTAGAAGGATGGGCAATCGGAACATGAAATTTTATAGATGCCTGTTTCCCTGTCTACGTCAGTTATGTCTTTTAGTTTCTGTCCAATTTTATGGTACGTTTTATATGCCAGTTTGTATCCTTGTTGGAGACATATTTTTTGTAGTGCTTTGTCATAAAACTTATTGAATTCGATTGGAATATATTTTGTAGTGCGGTTAGATGTATTTATTAATGAAGAGTTCATGAAGTAGTTTAATTTATTTTTGTGTTTGTTGTTCATCTTGTCGATCATTTCTGTTTTGTAACCGTTTTCAGCAGCTATGAACTTTATAACGTTGAGTTCGTCGGTGTAATCTAACATTGTCATTGGAATCAAAATTAATCTGTTAATCAAGTGGTGGAAAGCAGATAATTTGTGATGTAAATAGTGATTTGAACTGTTGTGTACGGTTTGGCTAGTTTGTGTTGGTTTCCTGTAAACTTTAAACTTATGCTTTTTGGGATGTTAGAATACACTGATATATATATATATATATATATATATATATATATATATATATATATATATATATATATATATATATATATATATATATATGTGTAAAATTGAAATGCAGTAAATTAAATTTATATTTTAACGGAACATGAAAGCGTAAGAAGTTAACACCGAATTACATAAAAGTGAATATCAAAATTAAAGCAATAACTGCACATTTGCAAAATCTAAAGCTGAAAAGATATGGTTAACAATCGAAACTAAATCCTTATACATAAAAATATACTCGTTGACGATGAAAGCATACGTTCTTCATCAGGAAATTTCAAAAAATTTCCATTACTTACAATACATCAAAATCTTAAATTTAATTAATATAAAAGTAGGAAAACAATTAATAAAAAAACGAAAAATTATAAACCAAAAATTAAAAACGTTAGTAAACAAAGCTAAAATAAGATATTTAACTACCACACCTAGAATAAACCACATTTTTTATAAAAGACTGGAAAATTATACAAATACGTATAAGATTCAACCATGAAGAAACTATGCCACTTGAAAAAGGTCTAAAACATAATTTAATACCAAATAATAATATACAACAACAAAATAAACATCTCATGAATATTGAAAATGCTATAATAAAAACTAATCTAGAACATCAACACGTGATAAGAACGCTTATAGTAAATAAATTAGACAAAAGTAAAATAATTCCCCAAAATCGGTTAAATGATGTAAAAACAGTAAATAATATAAATAATAAGCTAAAATTAAACAACGCGATAATAACAAAAGTGGATAAAGGATACACAACGGTTGTCATGAATAAGGCAGTTTACAACATAAAAGTAGAAGAATACATCCAAACTAACAACATTCAACAGTTAAACACAGATCTAACTGTACCATACAATAAAACCATCAAAGAGGGTCTGAACAAATCCACTAATTTCATGAACAATAGAGAAATCTTAAGAAACAAAATGATAAAAGCGAAAGATCCAATATTAACAGGTTTACCAAAAGTTCATAAGGACAACATACCTATTCGCCCACTGATTAATTTCACCACAGCTCCTACATATAAAATTGCTAAGCACATAAATAATTGGCTAAAAAATCACACAAAATTAAACAACGATCAGTTAATAAGGAACAACATAGAACTGGTCAACAAAATCGAAAACGTAATCATAAAACCAAACGCAAAGCTGGCATCATTTGATATAACGAATATGTATTCTAACATCCCAATAGCTTAAACCATAGAAATTACTAAGAACCTACTAATTCAAAACCAAATTGATGTAAGAACTACAAACGAAATCATTAACTTGTTGAAGATAATTACTAGTCAAAATTATTTTAAACACAACAACTTTTATAAACAGGAAGGTCTACCAATGAGTAGTCCTCTATCAGGTACACTATTGAATTATTATTTAAATCATATTGAGAGCAGAACCATATTATAAAAGTAAAAAACAAGTTCGCAAAACATATTGAATATTGGAATCGATATGTAGACGATGTGATTATATTGTTCAATGGCACAAATAGACAACTCGATATGTTACATAAACAGTATACATAAAAACATAAGACGGTTACATAAACAGTATACATAAAAACATAAAATTTACCGAAGCCGTTCACTATGGCACATTTCAAAACAGGATGTAATAAAACAGGACATCACAAAACAGTACATGGTACGGAACAGGACCGATAAAAACAGTACATCACAAAACAGTACATGGTACACTAAAGTACATTTTACTGAACGTTAAGCTGGAGGATTTTTTCAGCTTGATCTTTAAATATTTTTTATTGAATACGTTTAGTAATTAATATGTTATCAAGTGGATATTTGCCTTCACCTAGAGTAATTAGACGGTATACTATATAGAATTATAATTGCTTTAAGTTATAATAAAATATCCCTTCACCTAACAATATATAACATTATTTTTATTTAAATCGCTAATACTGGATCGTTGCAAAATAGATCAAAAATTTAAATAAATATATAAATAAATATAACCCTTTTTAACCAAAAAAATGGCTCAATTTGAGTCCAAACCACACAAATGTGTGAGTAAAAAACCATAGTATGTAATGACGTTTTTGATAACAAATTTCGCTTGATTTGAAGTACAACCAGCACAATTGTGTGTATAGTTATAGTGTTTTTTCGGGCGAAAATAAGTTTGAAAGGAATGCACAAATGTGTATGTTGGTTCAAAAAACATACACAAATAAATTTTTGACATGGTACTTTTCCGTACCCACACAACTAGTTATTAAAACCGTAAAATTGACTATTAATTATTTTGTGGTGTTCTCTTTTAATATGTACTGTTTTGCGATGTACTATTCCGTACCATGTACTTTAGTGTACCATGTACTGTTTTGTGATGTACTGTTTTAATCGGTCCTGTTCCATACCGTGTACTCTACTGTACCATGTACTGTTTTGTGATGTACTGTTTTAATCAGTCCTGTTTCGTACCATGTACTGTAGCGTACCATGTACTGTTTTGTGATATCTTGTTTTGTGACATCCTGTTTTAGCACATCCTGTTGTGAAATGTGTCGTATCGTATGAGACCCAAAATTTACTTCAGAAGTTGAACAGAACAAAACTATTAATTTTTTAGATTTAACTATTAAAAATGAAAACAAAAAGCATAAGTTTAAAATTTACAGGAAACCAACACAAACCAGCCAAAATATACACAACAGTTCAAATCACCATTTACATCACAAATCATCTGCTTTCCACCACTTGATTAACAGATTAAATTTGATTCCAATGACAATGTTAGATTACACCGACGAACTCAACGTTATAAAGTTCACAGCTGCTGAAAACGGTTACAAAACAGAAATGATCGACAAGATGAACAACAAACACAAAAATAAATTAAACTACTTCATGAACTCTTCATTAATAAATACATCTAACCGTACTACAAAATATATTCCAATCGAATTCAATAAGTTTTATGACAAAGCACTACAAAAAATATTTCTCCAACAAGGATACAAACTGGCATATAAAACGTACCATAAAATTGGACAAAAACTAAAAGACATAACTGACGTAGACAGTGAAACATCTATAAAATTTCATGTTCCGATTGCCCAGCCTTCTACATAGGCCAGACTGGTAGATGCTTTAGAAAAAGGTTCTTGGAACAAGTAAAAGACGTAACTAAAACTAATCCCGATTCGCGTATGGCATTCCATTTAAAAACCACAAAACATAAGGTAATTGATTTTGATAACAATTTAAAAATATTACACAAATTAAAAAAAGGCGATGTCATGGGTCGAATTGAGGAATTAGAGATATATAAAAATAGAAATAATGTACATTTACTAAACAATAAAATCAACTCAAAACACGAACAAAATTTATGATATGATTCTGCACAACAGATTTTGTATATTATATTTCGTATTTAAGGTAATTGTGACAAGTATATATTATACGCAAGTACGGTTTTTTGGTTTCGTTTTTTATTGTAAAAATTTGTAAAATTTTTATTTTATTTAAGTTAATATTTTAAAATTTATAAAATTTTTGTAATACAATTTTAAGTTTCACGATAATAAAGCTGTTTACTATATTTTTAAAAATAAAAAATAGAAAAATTGTTGAATAATACATTAATTTATTGTTTAATACATAAAAGTGATTACATAAGTGAAACTTAACATAACTTAATTTTAAACGTAACCCAGTAAACGTTTAATCTGCATTATTTTTTAACGATATTTAATAGTAAGTAGTATTTAACATGTAAAATTGTTAAAAAATCAATAATAATAACCGTTATATAAACGTAACACCTTTAACGTTGAACAACATTAAAACAAAAACAATTTTTAACGACATTTACATCACATTTAATAAAGATTTTGAGAGATAACTTATCTTCTACAATTATTTTCAATATTTTGTTTTATTTAAATTTAAAAGACTAGTAGTAGTAGTACATATTAGATTAGTAAATAAAGTAGTATAATATAAAAAATTTAAGTATTATTTAAGTAATTAAGTGTATAATATAAGAATAAATAAACTGTATATAATAGTAGTGAAAAATGAATAATAGCGAAATATAAACTTATATAAAAACATTTAATTAACTATTGTAATTAAATTATTAAGAAAGTGAAATTATTGTGGAAAGTGAATTTATTGCGGGTAATTTAAATCTATTTCTACGATTTTAATTTAAAATATATGTACATGCCTGTCCAAATTCATTTGGCATAGCAAGGGTTTTTAGTGACGAACAGTTAGCCCAATACAATTGGGACGATCCTACGATCGAATAAAATTTGGTGATTGAAAATCCCTAAATATGGCGTTATTTTGTAAGGACTATAAGTAAATAAAATTAATTGATAATATTTGAATATATTTTCTTAATTTCAGAGGTTTGGAAAGGAGAATTAATAAAGGACTTTAATGATTACATCAATTCGATAAGGGAACAGATGCACACCGCCCAAATGAGGAAGTTCAAGCAACAAAAAAAGAACCAATCAAAATAGTTTATATATAGTTTATATATTTTTTCAATTTTTATTTGAATTCGTTCTATTTACAATGAAATAATAAATATATTTTATAAGGAATACAATTTTACTATACGTTGAAATTACGTTTTTATTTAAATTAATATTACTAATTAATTTTCAGTTTTGAATCACCGTTGTTTTTATATTTTAAGTTACTGGTAATGAAATGTTAAATTTGTAACAATAAATAAACGTTAATAATTAACAATATTTAAACGTTGTATAATTAATGTTAATTAAACATAAAAAATTAACAATTATTAAACGTTATCTGTAAACGTTTACTTACACGTAATATCCGTAGGACATCGTTCTTAAAAAATAAATTATTTGGGAACGAACGTTTAGTAATCACGTTACTTACACATAACTTAAACGTGATTTTGTTTACTGGGATAATTGTGTTGAGTGTGTAAAAATTTATTTGATTTAATTATAAACGATATTTAATATAATGTACAAAATATTAAGTCGTTATAAGATTGTATCAACCTCAAAGTACATGTTATGAGGTTGCATTTTAATTCAGTGAATCTCCTGGGATTGAATCAACAATGTTACAATATTCATACCATCAAGTGTAGCTGAATGTCGCTGGTTAGCTGATCCATTCTAAAAAGGAGTTTCAACTATATAAAATATACATGTTCCGGAAGAAAATTAATGTATTTTTAAAAGCAGTTATAGTAACATTTTGTAACATGTGTTCCTTGTTGGGTAAAGGATGGAACTTCCCTTATAAATTTGTGACCTGGCAGATTAGCACGGTAATTTGGGTGGGTACGAAGACAACCACAACAAGAATTATTTATGCAAACATCATCAAAGGTTCCCTCTCATCTCGAAATTCCCCAACGAAATTAGACACGTAACATCATTTTTTTATAGTTTCATAACAATTTACAAAAGAAACCTAAATATGTATTTAAATAACTTTAATTTATGACTAAATATAATCCGTTAACAGTATCTAAACATTTTCTTTATAGCTAAGCTTTTTTTGTTTTTAGTTTGAATACGCATATCAAAAAAAAAATATATACGGTATATAAAAAAATTTAAATAAAACTACTTACGATTTTAGTCCGGATCGCGAGAGCGCTCGGTTATCCTTTCCAAAACGTTAATTAACGCAAGGTGCTGTATTAATAAAATGCTATATGCTTATCCAAAACCAAAACTATAACAAAAATCATGCACGTATAGCCTGGTCCAAAAACCGAAAACTATACTGAAACAATACTTAATAATTTATATAGGTACACTATTTAGGGACAACAATTCAGATTTTTCTTTTGCGTCGGATAATAATTTTTAGCGACAAATAATCGACGTATTAGTTCCCCGTAGCACAATTATTGGATGACACGCTCCGTCCACGTATAACGGTTATTTGTCTTCACTTCAGATGAGTACCGTATTTTCCGCCGGTTCGGTATGAGATATACTCGTACCTTGTGGAGTTTTGTAGGTGTTTGCTTTTACCTCCTGTCCTATTCCACGCACAATTGTTATTTTTTTTTTTTTGGAAAGCCACAATTTTCTTCTGGTTCCTTTTGAGGTACGTATACGTTAAGCTGGTGTAGCGATATACCCACCCCGCACTAGGAAATAATAGGTAATAATAGGTTTTATGCAGGTATTACACTATGGTGGCACAACACAATATTATCATAACAACTCCAAAAATCAACTAAAAACAATTCATCGATAATGTTTCAAATAATGCATACCGAAAAACAATTGTGCAATAAAATTCCAACTACAGTTCGACCTCGACTAACAACATCGAAGGTAAAAAAAATTATAAATGTTTATAACATGTCACGGAGACGTTAGGCAGGGGTAAAGTTTTATCATACGATAGTCAAGATTTTAACTCTATTTGAATTGGTTAGATAGAGGTCATACCTAACAAAATGAATACCAGTTGAAAAAAAAATGTACCGTGCAATTCACGTTGATGACTTCCACTACTGATCAATACATTACAATTTTTCTGCAATATTCATCATAAATATAAGAAAGTTAAAACCAAATATCTATTGCTGTATTTTCCACCCAAGTATTATCATTTAAACTACTAAATGTGTCAAAAATAATTATTCTTTATTATGACTGGAAAACCGCTGAAGGTTTTATAAACAAACGATTTAATAAGTTGTACCAATAAAAAGTTTTTATTTTAAATCTTTTTTATTACATGAATAAATTAATTTTATGAAATGATGGCACTAATTGAACTTAGACTAAATTTTTATTACAAAACAATTATTTATTTTACATTTTTATGTTATCATAAGCGACATATACTCCGAAAATAATTATGGTAAAATGTGAATTATGGTACATAATTGTGGTAAGAATTAAATTTACCATTACGGGGTGTTCACAATTATTTTAAAACTACTAGTTTTAATCTGTTATACAATATTAAACAATGTCATGGTTTCAATCTTAATAAGGTAAGTAATCTGCGATATAATATATATAGCCGTGATTAAGGTGTAATTTAACATAATTATAACGAAAAACATATTCGATATAATTTTTTCCGTTTAAATCAAAATGCATGTATGCAGCCAAACTGCTGTACAAATTTTGTGCATGCAACCCACATAAAAACTACATAGATTTAGACAAAATTTTATCAGTACATATGGATGTACAGATAAATTTTTTTTTTGTTATTTTCAAAGCCAATTTTTATTTTATTTAGAAAGATACAATTAAATTCTTTTATATGTACTTATTTATATTTTTGTTGAAAAAATGAATGGATGCTTTGACCTATATAATTTGACTATATTTATTTTATAATATTTGTATACATGATCCAATTATTTAAGTATTTTTCGTCAAATACCAATGCAAAATGTCCAGTTGTTTGTAAACATAATAAAATAAATCAAAGTTGCACATACGTCTGCTATGATTAAAAAAAATCAAAAGTGAAACGTACGTTTATCTAGCATTTACAAGAAACTATATCGAATATTTTTTACCACTAAAATGTGCGTTTGTTTCCTATTCTGTATAGGAACCATGTGCAGATTTTAACGAAAAAAAATAGATATAATTTTTTTTCGATTAAATAAAAATAAATGATTGCAGCCAGACTGCTATACAAATTTTGTGCATGCAACCAACAAAAAAACTCAATAAATTTAGACAAAATTTTATCAGAACATATAAAGGGTACACATACAAAAAAAATCGTTATTTTGAAATAAAAAAATTTTTATTTAAAAGAAATTAACGCTTTTTTTCGATTTATCTGTTTTATTCCAATTTATAAAGAAGAATTTTTCTTTGAAAATGGTTTGTTAATATAATATTAATGAATCTATTACATCGAACTTAGGCTATCTCGCATTTTTTGCGTAAAACCCTCATATGATCATGCATTTCGTAGCACATCATAACAGCAATCGGCACCACAGCACTCATTATTAACACTCATCTCATCTTATTTAAAATTATTATTAAAACTTTAAGGGCTAAAAAAATTATTTATTTCACAAATTATTGTAGTTCACAACAATTAAAACTTATGAATAAACAAACACATTTAATTTAAATGTCACTGTGTGAAATGTCAGTTGCCTATAAACATAAATGAATAAAACTTCCACATGCGTCTGCTTTAATAAAAAAATATTGAAAATTTTACTTACGTTTTCTAGCAACAACAAGAAATTATATCGAACTTTTTTTTCGCTAAAATTTGCGCATGGCTCCTATAATGTAGTGGGACCAAGCGCAAATTTTAGTGATAAAAAAAATTACAAAAGAAAAATATTTTTTTCTTAAAAACTGTATGCAACCAAAACTGCTACAATATTTGTTTTCGTCAAAACAAAACGGGGAAACATCGCTAAAACTTAGTGGTATGTCTCGAGGTTCGTATAATTGACTGTTTTTAAAAGGTGAACAATTAAAATTAAATAAATGTATCGAGAAATTTAATAATATTTTTAGCTTAAAAATCTTTTTTCTTTTGTGAAGTGTTAATAGTTAAAGTTGTTTTAAAATGGTAGGTTTTTTATTTTTTTTAGCATTCTTTTTGAACAATTACCTCGTACAACGAAAAAAATTATAGGATTTTTTTTTCTAATTAAAGCGAAATTGAATCAGTATTTAATGATTTAGTACACAGTATTCAACGATAAGCTACATATTTCAATTTAGTAGATTAAAATTAATTGTAAAATACATTTTTTTCATTTTTTATAATTTTGCTACAATTCGCTTTTTTTAAATAAAATAACATAACATTAATCCTATCGTGCCGAAATCGAGCCAAATAACTCTATATATTTATATTGTTGAAGAATAATTTCAACACCAACGTGATTAACAGTAATAAATACCTACATGAATTTGATATAATTTTCAGCCAAAAGCAAGACTCGGTAATCGCCAAAAAAATGCATTAATTGATTTGGTTGAAGATAAGTTTGAATTTATCCAAGGTAACGAAATTCTCTATAATTAGATTATGCTATATTTATATAATTTTTTTGATTTATATCTTGTTTATTTTCTTTGCCAAGGGAAACATGCAACAGCACGAGGGTTTACCAATAAAAGGACTACCTGGGAACAAATTGCAGAAAATTTAAATGCCATTCGACCTTTAAACAAGACAGGCGAACAATGGCAAAAGGTAAACCGATTAAAATATATTTAAAATGCAAATTATTTGTATATTTTTTTTTAGACATGGGTAACCTTTAGATATAAATAAAAGAAAAATTTAAAAATATTAGAAATCTAAAAAATATAATCGGAATGGGACCCATTACCAATAAAGAAATTGTTGGTAACTGGGCCGATTCTGACGCTACTATAGATTTACAGCGTCCGATTGGAGAATAATTAACCTTTGTCGGCTTGATGGGCATGTACATGTTGAGCACTCTCAAATTTTTAATACATATAAGAATATAAGTAAGATAAATTTATTGAGAACATATAACCCATACATTTTATTTTTAGACAGCTCCACCACCAGAAAGACCCAGTTTCATTACAACCTGGTACATCTGTCAGCGCGATACACATGCCATCAGTTTCTGAAGCTGTAAATATATGATACAAAAACTAACGACAAAAGACAAAATACATATTTGGTTTTCTTTATTTCAGGTAGACCTTTGAATTGAAACGGACGAACAAACGGTTCATTTGTTGATTGAACCGGTCAAAACTTCCGCTATGTTTTCCCCAATTCAACCTACTAATGAACCCACTTCGCCTTTATGTAACATTAGGGTACCAACACCAAGTCCTAGCTAGATTGGCCAAGAACGAGTTCGTGGTCGATACAAAAATAGACCAAGAGTAAGAAATTAAACTTATAGTAATATCAAATATTATAATAGGTTCTTACATTCTAGCAATCTGCTGTCATGGACGTATTCAGCCGTCACTGCAGCTTCAGGAACGATCCAACAGAAATCAACTAAAAATAATAGAACACGAAATCGAAATTATGAAGGCCATAAATGAGAACAATAAATTAGTTGCTAAAACTAATTTAGCTTTAAATAACAAAACTAGTAATTAAATATCATAATTTAAGTATAACTTAAGTATAGCCTAAGTATACCCAATTAAGTTAAAATCGTATCTAAAATCTAATCTAATGAAAACGAGTTATTGAAAATTAAAATGAGTATTAATGTTTATTTAAATAATTAATGACCAAATTTCGGTTTTCTTGTCCAGCATTGCATAATAAGCCTCGTTCGTTATTCGAACTTGAACTGGCGTATCAAATTCGTCATAGGTACATTATTCAAAATTAAAATATTGTGAAGAACAACGCAACTCTTAATAATATACGCTGCCATACTCGGCTCATACCGTAATTTTCGCTCCCCCAAAGTGCAGCTGCAAAATACGAATAAAATTTAGTTAGTTAATTAAATAAATTTATAATTACATAAATGTACATACCTAAACCGATTTCTTATTAAACCAATATATCTTTCGATTTTGCTTCGTATTCTGTAGTATGCTAGATAAGATGGTAATTCATGTATAAATTTTATCTGACAGACATAAATAATAATCACTCTGATTGGTTGAATGTCAGCGATATTTTTTTATCGTATGACAAAAATTAAAAATTGAACATTGCTCAATTTTGAATAAGATTTGACAGCAGTCAGAACAAAAGAATACATAATAAAAAAAAATTCTAAACGAATAAAAGTAAAAACACTTTTAGATAGCTTGCTTTATAAAATGTCAAAATATATCCATACGACAAAATTTTGTACATGTATCGCTTACGTGTGAATTTCATTTTGATCGTATAAGACAAAAATATATTAACCAATCAGAGCGATTATTATTTATGTCTATCAGACAAAATTTCTACATGAATCATCATGTTTATAAAAGTCTTCTTGACGTTTCCTCGGGTTTTTGATTGGAGTCATAAGAAATGGTGCGTTTAGAAACGCGTTTAGCGAAATTTCTCAAATAAAATGTAGTGTTAAATCACTTATTTACTGGGATATCAAGCGGGTTCATCGTATCCCTCATCCGCTTCCTTAATATCCTCATGCGATGAATATTTTCAAAATGTAATGCAGCGAAGGGGACGACGTTCATTATAAATAATTTCCACTTTAAATTACACTTGTCAAATTTTCTACTAAAATTATTTGCCAAAATAAATCTTTTGTAAACAAAATAAAAAACAACATACGTCTGCTACAAGAAAAAAATATAATGTCGACGTACGTTTTTCTAGCCAACTACAAAAAAATTTTTATCACTAAAATTTGCGCTTGGTCCCACTAGTGATACACTAATTTTAATTTTCACTACTACATAATTCTGAGGTTCGCCGTTTATCATATATGTTTTCTGATAGAAAAGTGGATTTTTTATAAGGTAATTCAAAAATTTAATATTTAGACTGTCGCTGTCATCACCTATTTCAGTATCGACAGATCCTTGGGTATGAATTTCTTCGATAAAATCTTTGGCATAAACGCTGATAGATGATCTAGCTGAGAGCAATTCAGCTCTAGCGCTCGTAAAATGTTTCATAGCAACGTGTTTTCTATTTTTTTTTATAATAATTATTGGTTGGATCATCATTCTTTTGGTCGGATATGCTTAATTGGTCTAATCTATTTTCTTTAGAAAGATATTTTCTAACTCAAAATTTTTTTCTGCGATTTGTTGAAATGAAAATGTTAAAAAATTACCAATTTTAATAGCTGGTTTCTCCCTAGTTTTAAATTAAATTTAAATAAAAGTATATATTTTAAATTTCCAATGTAGCTTTCGATGGGAGCATTATTGTAATGAAATGTATCTCTGGTTTGGTGATAATGATCAGGTTTGTCATGAATAACAGCTATTGGGCGAAAAAGTGGTAAAAAAGGAACAAAATCTTTCATAAATTTTTGAAAGAATGGAGGCTAATAAAAAATATTTCGGGTATCGTCATTGGCTTCTTCGTAAATAGGCCTACAATAAGCTTTTATTTCATTTTTAATATCTTTATAAAATAAACTGCATTTATGTAGGTTAAATAATTTAAATAATATATTATTGCCAAAATGTTTTTTAATAATTCGAGAAAAATTATTTTTTAAATGGGAATAACATAAATGTATCTCTATATCCTTTTGCCGACCAAGAAAATAAAAATTTGGCTCAATTGAAGTTACAAACCACACAAATATGTGAATAATAAAACATAGTATGTAATTGCGTTTCTCATAAAAAATTTCGCTTGATTTGAAGTAAAACCAACACAATTGTGTGTATAGATATAGTGTTTTTTCGGACGAAAATAAATTAAAAAGGGCAGGGCGGTAAAGGGATATATTTTTTATAATTATTATTATTTTCTTTAAAATTTGCCAGCTGATACAAATCATTTATATAATATAAAAGTTTGACATTATTCCATCCCAAGCAAATTGCGTTTAAGTTTTGCCCAGCTGAAGTCTGACACAATATGTTTAAATATGGGCCACTGGATGCTATAATGTTTTTCAACTTCATTTCTAAAAAACTGCAAAAACACTCGTAAATGGAATGATTTTTGCGAAGTACTCAACATTTCAATAAATGGAAATTTTTGGCCTGCCCGTTTATCTTTATTTTGTATATCGATAACTCCGGCCGAATAAGATATGGGGTCATCATATTTTTGGAATTTCCTTACGACATTGATTGTAGAGTCGATATGGACACATAAGGACTTGTAATTTTTCGATAATTTTACTATAAATTGCAATTGATTTTGGGTAAAGAAAATATGGAAAATGGGGTATTCATTAAATAATGATGTAGATAATTAGTTTTATTTGTCTTTATGGCTGGGTCTTCAAAATCATCGGGATGATCGTCTTCTTCTGATAATGCCTCAGTTCTCACTTTATTTGGCACACTAATTCCCTATAGTCGCCTAAATTCCCAAGTTGTTTTAACTTCAAATCCGTTTAAACCAACAGCTGTTGACGAAAATCTTCGGCATGTAAATTTTTAAGTGCTTGTTTAGCTCTATACGTAATTTCTTCCGTGTGGTTCATTTTACCTCCAAAATAATGTAGTACGTAAAATATTTTATTCTCAGAAATATCAAAATTGTGATATAATTCATACACTCTTTTACAAAAAGGTTGCGAACCTTTTTTTGTATAGATGTTGACACCAGTTTTGTTAAACTTAGCATTAGCACAATTTATCAAGCATGATAGAATTTGCTTAAATTTTTCTCTAATTATATCCACTTAATCAAATAATAGTTTTTTATTTTGAATATCAAAAATTTTTTTAAATTCATCGGAAGAGAATATAATTTTGAGTGATGATCGTGATTTTTTTGTATGGTGTTGCGTTTTCTTATTGCGGAGCGGTTTTTGAAATTTTCGAAATCGGGATCAAAGTCATCGGAGATTGTATTTTTTCTTTTAAATTTACTCTTGGTAGTGATGTTGGAGCTTGAATAATTTCTATTGAAAGGATTTCTATTTTATTATTTTGTAAACGGTTATGATATTGATTATACTCGTACATTTCGATGTTCTGATTGTTATTTACTATTTGTAGATTGAAAACCTGTTCATTATTACCTGATGTTGTACTGTTACTGGCATTTTCTACATTTAAACCATCTGAAACCGTAGTTGCAACATAGCTAAAATTTTGTAAATCTTGTTGAAATTTTGCTTTCAGGGCTTTCATCTTATAAATGTAAATATTGTAAATGGAAAATATTTTTTCGATTTGTCTCCGTGTTGTAAATTTTTGTTAGGTTTAAAATAGGGTCATAAACAATTATATGTAACAATTATTACGATGATTCTTTTGATTTTGAAACATTTACTTTTGACAAAATTTTCATTGCTTCTAGAATTTCACTATCTTTTAATTTTTTATCTTAACTTATATGGCCGAAAATAACTTATATGGCCGCAGAATATCAAAAAATTATAGTGAAAATTCTAATCCATAAATTTTCCATGTAGTATGACCTAAGCTATTAGCCTGTATTCAATGCAAATTTTACAAAAATTAAGAAATAGCCGAGTTCCCTCCAGTTTAAAATTTATTTATATCATGTAAAATGTACAGATACCATTTTTCATAACGACTGGTTATGAAATGGCCAGTTTAGTCCAGCACGAACAGATCCTAGAATTTTGTCCAAAACTTATTTTAAAATCCCTGTTCAATACTACTATCCAAATTTCATCGTAATTCGTTAAGAAATGGCGGAATATTTGGAATATTGTTAAATTTCAAAATTTCATATATATACCGAGTTCCTTTACAATCAATTTGCAATTTTAAGGATTACTATTTATGTTTTATTCCGTTTTAGATGTTGTATTTAGTGGAAAAAGTGATACGTAATGAATAAAAATTTTCCGCTGGTAGTTACATAACAAAATAAGTTCTCTTTAGTGATAGTTTTGCCAGTTGCGGCGAGTAGCGTAATCTCTTATTTTCCGCTGTCAAATTTCCGCTATCTTATACAGCATTCTTTCAAGCGCTGCCCACATTTTTACTAGTTTAACCTATCTTTAACGTATTAAGATTTAAACAGCACACATACATTGTTTATCATGCGACAGTTATTGGGGTAGACCGCTACCAACGTTTCACCTTTGTTAATCATTTATAAAATCCCAATTAAATACCCTTAATTGAAAAACGTCAATACTATATAATGGCGATAAGCGGCAATTATACTGAATATATTAAATAAGACGAAATTTAAACTAATCATGCCATGTTCTGTTAAGCACAGTCTCATACCTTATCACAAACTTTATCAACCATAAAATAAATATTGTGACATTTTCAATATATGGTATGTAACAAATTGTCTAATGTTACAATCAATGATCGATATCATTGTTATAATAGATAATGATAATAGTAATAATATGATACATTTATAATAATGGCCATCATAATAATACAAAAACCTCATTCTTCAAACTAAAAAAAAATGACGAGAGCTTTTCTATATTCGCCTATATGTAGATACACGTAAGTACATGGGGATAAGGAATACATTTTCCTTTCCTACATTTTGCTATATTTTAAATCACAGAATCCCTGAAAAATATATTAAATCTACCTTCTTTTTTATTTTGGGTAATGATCCAATCATCCATCCCATTTCCATTATTCTTGAGGTGTTTTATTTTTTATCGTACCTAACACAAAAATGGTTATTTTTACGAATTTATTCCTGTTCTCCCCCCTTATTTTTATAGATTGGTTTCCATGTCCTGTTTTATATATTTTGGACAATTTTTTATTTTTTTTAGATGTTTGGATAAAAAAACGTTGAGGTGTTGTACCTCCTTACCTATACAATACAAATAAAAAGTGCACAAATACATATCGAACAGGCATAAAGGTTGTAAAAGGGATTCGATTCCATAATTAGGGCAATATTTTTTCTTATGCGTTATGTTTGGTTGATGGATTATACCAGGCTACTAGAGATGTTTGATTTTGATCAATCGAAATTGAAATATTTTTATTTTGTTTTGGCAAACCGGCATATTTCTACTAGGGATTGTTGGATTTCTTTTTTTCGATTATTCAGGAGAATTTTTAAGTCCGAATATTAAGACGTTTACATTTTTATTTTATTTTTGGTTTTGATTTTTTGCAAGGTAAGTTAAATTCTATAAGTAGAATTTTTTGGAATTTTATTTGGTTTTAATTTTCCGATAAGATTTGTGTATATATGGTATATGTAATGTTCTTCAAAGAAAACAGTTGAAAAAAACTTTGTCGACGAGTCCATTGTGTAAGATTCGTTTTCACTTAGTTGTCGGACTGTATATAGGGATGTTGTGAAATGACAAAACGTTCAATACGTGTAAGAAAAATCATAATAAGGATATAAGAGACCATAAACTAAGGATATTTGATTTTCTCACTCACTAAACCTTTGCTTTTGATTCGTATTATTTTTTTGGTAGGGATTTAACCCAAACAGAATCATAATAAATGCTAGCGTTATACACGTTACATTTTTCAATTTCGACATGAACATACTATACAAAAATTCTTGTATTGATTTAAAATTAGGATAATTTCGCCAAAGTCATGTTTCGATTGATCATAGAACAAACAAAACATCTATAAAAATTGCTGATTTTGGAACGGTGATTTTAGTAGCTTAAAATTGTGGTTAACTATAAGGAGGCAATAATCCATTTATAATTCATTAGAATTGGATAAATACTAATTGGATTCTTGTCAGTAATGTAAAATTAATAAGTTTGTAAATTCTATCTTATGTTATGTGATTATTAACCGATCGAGAAAGAACCGAATTTTAAAAGTATATTAATCAATATTTTAAAATAAGTCAATTCCAAAATTTCAAAAAAAAGTAATATTCAGAGTAAAACCGCTCCATAAAAGGTGGTGCAAAACTTCAAGTTTAACCGCAATTTAAGTTTAACAGTCGCACAGACCACACGTTGTTTTTTAATTATGTAATTTTTTTAAATGTATTAATAAAATTTTCATTTTATGTTTTATGTATGACCTGTGTGTCGTATTAGAGATTGACTCTGCATTATAACAATATTTCCAACCTGCTAAGTGTAAAAAAATGAGTGTATTGGAAACAAGGGTTGTTGCTTCTGCAAAAGCGATGGCATAATAGAAAATTATTTCGTATATGTATGTAAAGGGTTTTTATAAAACCGTCTACTGAACTACGTATGTGCTGGGCTAAACTCCAAAACAGTAATATTCTTTAAGAAAGTGTTGACTTCAAGCCTAATTTAAATGTTTTATTTAACAACAAAGCAGCTTTTTTAAACAGAACGATTAGATCCCAAATCGTTTTTATTTCGGCGAAAGCTTTGCTGCACTGTAACAATAACAATCCAATAACAATAGTTGTCATATTTTGCTTTAGGTATAATGCCATAGATTCTCCAATGGATTTAAATCTGGACTTTGAGGAGGATAATTGATGGTTTCTTGGTTCAAATCTCGTAAATATTTCGTAATCATGCTGCTTTTATGAATTGGTGGATTATCTTGTTGTAAAATAAAATGTGGGCCAACTCCTAGGCACCCGGATATAATTGCATTATCGTTGAGCACGTGTAAATGTGTGCTGGGTGTTACATTATCAGTCAGCAAAGTCAGATCGCCAACTTCGTTTTAAGAAACGCAGCCCCATACCATCACTTTTCCTTCTCTTTCTTGCAGTAGAATAGTACATTTGTTTGCCGTATGTACCGTCTAAACAGAAGCTAGACTCATCAGCCCATATAATACATTGCGCCATAACTCCACGGGCTTAGTTAGGTAACACCGCGCAAAAAGTCGGTTTTGTTTATTTTGGACAAAGGCTATTTAGGTTTTTGAACGCATTTGAAACTTCCTGTGTATTTCGCTTTAATATTTTAACGTATCTATTATCTTTTTTGGTAGTTGACGCTAGTTTTCTACCCCTTCCTTTAATACTTTTCCTTTTTTGTAACTTCGATTTTTTGATTTGGTACAGGACCGAATTCTTATGACAGCTATGCATTTTGACTAGTTCTTTAATTGGTACTCCAGCGGAACACCCTGCAACAATTGCTGCTCGCACTTCCAATGAAATTTCCGATCTTTTCGCCACTGTTTAAAATATGGATTTCACTATTATAGATGAAAATTATGACTAAATCAACAATATGCAATATTCATGAAAAAACGTGAAAAAATTTCCGTTACGATAGCCGTTAGTTTGTGTAGGTACAAACAATTGTGGCGCAAAAACATTAGAAAAACAATTTTAGCATTTTGTTTATCTTCTTTTTAGAATTATATAAACTGTTTTTTTTAATTTTTATTTTTTTACATGAATTATCATTAATGGTTGGTTCATGTATGTGATCAAAAAATGATTCGCGAATCAAAGGAAAATTAAATAATTTTAACTTTGGGAAAATTTTGATCGCAAGCATCCGATCGCAAGCATCAGATGGCTAAGGGTTGGATGTTGTAACATCAATTTTTTCGATATTTATCGGATATTATATCTCTTTCTCCTAAAATAAAATTGCTTGTCGTTTCATTTTTCAATTTTGCTTTCTATATTGCGATCCCACATTACTAGAATAAATTGTTTATTTATCTCTTTTTTGTTTTTCGATAAAGTATCACTCTTAAAATAAGTAGATGATACAATAAAAGTAGAACGGCATAATGTTTTATTCGAATAGGTAGAGTTCGCAATAGAAGCAACGTAATTGAAAAATGGGAAAACGGTTAATTTGATTTGTGATGAAAGAGATATAAATTTTGATAGTATCGAAAAAAGTGATGTTACAACATCCCACCCCTGTGGTGGTATACGTATTCGTGTACGTGTTTTGTTTTACGTTTTTGACTTCTTTTAAATTTGTGCATTTATTAAATTTTTAAATATCATGAGCACTCAATTTTCTATGTCAAAACTTATATTTAGTTATTTTTCCATATAGTTAATTTATTTAACTCTAAACTAAGATTTTTCATTCAACTGTTTATTAAAAATCGATATAAAAACATTTTGCTCTACCTATTTATCGCGAGCCGCTTTCGGGAGCGCAATCCATTTCAATGGGAAATTTGTAAGGGCCTTTATCTTGTAAACCCCTGAAACTTAATGTTACAATAAAAATTTAAAACGCAGCAAGATGGATTCTTTTTATAACGTCATGTCAAAATAAATGAAAATTAGTATATTTCAGGTGATAAATGTTTGTTTTATGGATGCATATATTTTTCATTTTTATGATATAGCGACACCAGTGAATAATAGCTGCAGTTGCAGTAGAAATTTCAAAATTCGGCTCCGGATAGTGCTCGAATAATAAAACACGGCTAATATTTCCTCAGCTAATCCACTTTCTAATTTGTTAAATTTTATTTCTATTATATTTATAAACAAAAAGAAAGGTAAATATATAAAAAAAACTTGGGCGGATAAATATTTATTAAAAAAACATTAATAAAAATGTTTTTATTTAAAATTTGTCTAAATGTGTATTATTCAAAAATTCAAATGTTTCTTTATCAATTGGTAGTGACCGATATAGAACATTTAAAGGCATTTGTAAACATTTTAGCGAAGTTTCATTAAAATTTGACACCAATTCAATTATAAAAAATCACAGCTTACAATATTAAAAGTGTATTATACATACACTGTATACGTGTACAAATTCGCTTGAGAATCGCATGAGAAAAACGTACAAAATTGATACCCAGAGAAAAAATTTAAAAATGCTGGAATACGAAGAAATTGTAATACTCGTCTTCCTTTTTTTAGTCCTGTGCATGAACATTTTATTTAAAATTTGTATAAACCTAGAAAAGGTCAATGATTATGAAATGGTCGCATATCAATCATCATCTATATGGATTTGGAATAGGTATAAAAAATTTGTATAATATGTATAAACAATTTCAGCAAAAATACAAAGGTCATTTTTATTGTTGTTTTATTGTTTAATTATTTTTCAGCGATGACGAGTATGCTCGACGAAAACAGAGTAGAATTTTATACAAAGAAACACAACCAAAAATGAAATAAAAAAAATTCAAGGCCATTTTTGTGTAGTGATAGAACAATAAAAAAAAAAAATTGGGGTGATGATATTTTGATATATAAAATAACGGTTTCAAAGCAGTAATAAAAAAAATCCAGTTCATTTTGGTGCTTTATGTTTTAGTTATAATTAATTTAAAAAAAATTTTGATAAATAAAGTATATTGCATCGGTGCGAATTATGCGAAAACATTTTAATTTTTTTTTTTTTAACAATTTTATTATACATTTTATCGATGACGACTTATTTTGAACCAAGAAGCAGTGCTTCAAAGAAGCCTCGGTGATTTGCCCTTCATGAAAAACAAAAATAAAATTGATTCGTTGAAAGAGACGAATGTAATTTTTTTTATCTTGATGACCAGTATACTCGACATAAACAGTTAAAGGGTTAATAGAATAGAAAAAAGAAAACCAAGGAAATTACTTTTGATTGAAATGAGACAATGCACACAAATATTGACAACTGGAGCATAACGGATTCCACCTAGCAGATTTTTTTACAGTTCATGGTACTCGGCATTTTTCGAAACGTTTACAATCCTTAATAAAGGATATTCCTTACTAGGCGATTTGATAGATAGAGTGCTGGGAAAAAAAATATTCAAAATACGATGATTGGAGTTAAAATAATGATATAAGTTAAACACTTATTTTTAAATTTTGTTTTTTATTGATTTATAGAAGTTCTATCTTTAAAATTAATATTGTGGTGGACCGCCATTTGCTTTTATTACAGCGATACACTTCCGATTCATTGAATTTGATAAATTTTTCAAAGTCGTAGGAGGTGTGGATTTTCTAATCGTCATCAACAAACTTTTTAAAGCTTGAATCAATCTGGGCGCTTTCTTACTACTTCTAGCTTCATTATAGACCAAATATATTCAATGTGATTTAAGTCTGGACTATACAGGGGCCAGCTCAACACATCGATACTTCTTTCTTCGAAGTACTTCTTTACCTTTAAATGAAGAGATAAGAAAAAAAACAAGTTTTTGACAAATTATTTATGTTTATCTGAAAGCCAATTTTTCTATCTACAATTCAAATTTAATAACTCACGACTTTGGCGGTATGGGACGGAGCGTTGTTCTGTTGAAAAATAAATTTACAAGTCTCGCCAAAAAGCTTTAACACAGAAGGCTCAAATTCGTTGTGTAGGAGCTACAGATGAACAGCTGCTTTAATGCTGGAACTAAGGAAGCACAATCGACCGTTTAATTTCCAGAAAAGCATCCCCAGACCGTAACTTCTTCATTTTTTGGTGGAAGTCTTAAAAGACATTCGTCGCTAAGCCTCTCGCCCGGTTTTCTTCTTACGAGAACTCTTCAATCTCCAACATGCAGCTTGAATTTTGATTCATCGGGGAAAATCACATCATTCCACATCTTTGGAGTCCAAGAAACATGCTCCTGGGCCCATACCAAAAGTTGTTTTTTCACTAGTAATGTGAATTCAGGCTTCTGGACTGGTTTAAGTGCTCTCAAACCAGCTTTAACAAGTCTTTTTCTCACTAAGCTGGCTGAAATTTCTTTTCCTGTTCCTCGCTCAACATCCCGTCTTATGTCCGATGAAGTTTTAAAACGGTTCCGACGACATTGTAGTATTATGAAACGATCTTCCACTGGCGTTGTCTTTCTGGGCCTTCCAGAGCCTATCTTTCTTTGTTCTTGAATGTTTAATCTTTCTGCTTTTTTACGCGTGGTCAAATCAACATATTGCTTTTATACTGCTCACTAACTTTTCCCATTATTTTTAAACTAAAATTGCATTTTATTCTTTATTTGACTAGGATCATTTACAGAATAACTTAATCTTACAAAATATGCACTATTTATACTCAAAAAAAAATGGCAGGCAATAAAACATCTGCACCCTAATGTCGGCCAAGAACGGTAGGCGTAAAATAAAATAAAAGCTTGACCAATTTTTTGCACATCAGTTGCTAAGATAATTGAAAATTGTTTACAAATTGGTATAGAAAACCTACGGCCTCATGCAGAATTCTAAATTCCCTATCTTCACACCCTTTTCCAATGTGAAATAGTGTAGCAGATGTCTTAATCAATAGAGCTCTATCTCTTAGCAACAAAAAGTTCGAGAAAGATATGATACTAAGAAAATCATTTTTGAAAAATTTCTTGAAAACAATAACTATCCAATTAAATTAATTAAATCTCTATGGTACAAAAACTTAAATTTCATTAATAACAATTAAACAAGTACTATTTTAACTGAAGATTTAGACAGCTGGCCATTAAGAAGAACAATTCCAACCTTAGTATTTCACAACTCAAACCAACACCATCAAACCCAAATAAAAGATAATTCCGTAACAAGGTCGCTAACTTATAAACCAAAGATAACAGATAAGATCACAAGTGTAATAGTAAAAAATAATTATTCATAAATAGGCATTAAAAGCAACAATACAGCTAAACAAATTTATTCCAATACAAAAGATAAAATCGAAATACAAGTTCAAACTAACGTCATTTACGAAATTCAATGTCAAGGTTACGAATGCAAACACATAGGAGAAACAAAAAAAAAAAAAAGCTAGCGACAACATATCCTGTGTTTTATTATTAGCGCCCGATAGCTGTATCAGGAGCAGCCAATTTTCTATGTGAAAACTTATATTTAGCGCGCTATTATTGCATATAATTAATTTATTTAACTCTAAACTAAGATTTTTCATTTAACTTTTTAGTTAAAAATCGATATACAAATATTTTGCTCTACCTATTTATCGGGAGCCGCTATCGGGAGCGCTATCCATTTCAATAGGAAATTTGAAAAGGCTTTTATTTTGTAAACCCCTGAAACCATTAGAAACTAAATCTTACAATAAAAAATTAAAACGCAGCAAAATGAATTCTTGTTGATAACGTCATGTCAAAATAAATGTCAATTAATATATTTCAGGTGATAAATGTTTGTTTTATTGATAAATTTAGTTTTAATTTTTATAGTACAGCGACACCAGTGAATAATAGCTGCAGTTTCAATAGGAAATTGCCATTTGGCTGCTCTGGATAGTGCTCCAATATTAAAACACAGCAATAAAAATAATATTTCAAGAAGCTCTACCTCCACCGCTTTATCACAACATTATTTAAAAACAAAACATAATTTTAATTTTGACCAAACTAAAATTTTACAAAAAGAAGGAAATCTTTACAAAAGAAGCTTCATAGAATCAGCCAATGTTTTATTAAATAAACCCCTACTTATCAATTTCAAAACCAATATTCGTAATATCAATAATAAATATAACAACATTTTTGCATCTTTGAAAATATAAGGAAACGATGAAAAATATTATTAAAATCACCACTATATAACACATTCTAATAAGTGTTCAACACGATCTATAATAACAATCATGAACAATTACCAAAAATGTATTTATTTACCACCTAAAAAGAGAATTACATATACTCGTATGTACTTTGTAATTGGCCAAACACAAAAAAAATTTCAAACAAACAACATCTGTAATAAAAATGCGTAACATTACATATGTATTTAAATTTACAATTCATAATTTTATTATTTGTGTGCAATTGCAGTTTTAATGTGTTAATTTATTAATTTTTTATTTATTTAATATATTTATTTAAATGTTAATTTATCACATGATTATACAAATTATCACAAGAATTTAGGTAAATATTAAGTGGTTTGTACACTATATTTGTATATTGACCATTTTTAGAATACATAACTAAAATTGTAGTAACATCTTACTGATGATGCCAAAAAACGCCGAAATATTGCTGATAATGCGAAAAACATAAATAATCTGAAATATAACTTTACATCAGCGAAAAAGGGAATTCAATTGATACATATTCTAGTGCATTGGAGAGAAAAACAAACATCGGTGGATTGTAGAGTAGACAGAATAAGAGATTTTGGTTATTAAATAAATAACCAAAAACTCTTATTCTGTCTACTCTAATCAGAAAAAAATAAATCGCGATTGAATGCAACACCACCAATAATGCAGTGAAGAAAATATTAGAACAACCTGTCTATTCTGGTTTTCCTTAGGAATAGGAAAAGGAAAAAATATTTGACATTTTTTCTAGCAGCTTTGAATTTTTTCCAAAATGTTTATTCTGGCAATACGGAATAATAATTTTGTTTTTCCTATTTATAGCAGTTTTGATATTTAAAATTCCTTACCTATTTGAGGTATGGAAAATAAATCCTATTCATTTTTTGATTGACTGCGAGCAGTACAACTTTGTTAGAATTAAAAAATTTAAAATAAGAAATATATACCTAATATACCTAAAATTCGTATTTGAGTATGTATATAAACTAAACTAATTTTCTAATAACAATACTGGCATTTTCAGAACAAAAATATAACAAAGGAGCAAAAAGAACTGCTGATCGCTCAACTGGAGTTAGATCTTTATCTGGTAAATGGGAGGTAATAAATTTGATCAAATGATCTAACATGTAATCAACAAAAATTCTCACTAGATTTTTAGGTGTTGAAGGCCGGCTTGACATGAGAAAGAAGTGGTCTGCTATAGCAATCATTTTGAATACTGTAGGTGGTGCGCTGAAATCGCAAGAAAAGTGGCAGAGTGCGTGGGACGATACGAAGTACGTAAGAGATAGGTGTTGGCATAAATTTTTTATTTATTGTTATTTATATTATAGAAAATATGCCCGCAAGCAATGGGCCATCCTGAAAGAAAATAAAAAAAGGACTGTGCTGGGATATGAAAATATTTTAAAGCGCCACAGAACAACGAATTCTAGACATCATTTCTGAGGAGTCAGTGGCTGGTTGTAGCCAGGTTCAGGAACTTGGTGTTGAATTAATAGACGTGTAAGTATTAAAAATTGTTTCATAATTGATTAGTTTATTAATCTTAGTTTACTATAAATATATGTTTAGAAAATACCACATTCCACGTACGCTACTATTAAATGAACCAGAATGTGATGGCCCACAAACCCCTGGTACAGTTCGTCACCCAGTACGACGTATTCGAAGTAGTATTTCTTATAAATATCATTAAACAATAATATTTCTAAAAAAAAAAATCTGCTTTCGCCCAATTCAGGATCAGCCTGCACACGGGATACAATTTTAAAAGAGGCGAATGACATCGAAAAATCGAAAGTTATAATTAGTTATAATAAAGCGGTATTTCTTCATTTTCAAAAAATGTCCAATCAATTTGACTGTTATATTGATTGGATATGTTTTTAAAATAGAGATATACCGTTAAATTGTAACTAATTTTCGCATTAACTTGATTTTGGGAAAAACTCAATTATGCCACTTTCAAAATAAACGGCTCATATAGCTTGATGAAATATATAATACTATATATCAAACCTCAATTTGGTTCTATTAATCTGCATTGCGGTTTTTGGAAATTTAATATATTTTTGAGATAAGAATTTATCCATAATTGTACAAAATTCTTTTATGCATCTGCTTACGACTGTTTGCGATACTGGTATAAGGAACACAACCCCATTTTTTCGTTGAAACCCCCTGAATTATTGATTCCTCAATTTAAAATATCAACATATTGTGAAAGTAACAGTTGATATTTATCTTCTGCTAAAAAGCTGAACGCGACTAACACTCTAAATTGATTGGGAATTTCGCCATCTTTCATAAATTGGCTTACCTCGTAGCATAATTTTCGGGCCAGTTCCTGTAGCAATCTATATAAATCAATAAATTCTGGTTCGTGTACATTAAGCGGATCAGATCCACGTCGCGCAAATGTTTTCGTTGAATCCGTAACATTCCTCTTCTTTCCTATTCACCATCTTCAATGTATCGCACTAATCTAGTGCTTGCCATTTTTAACGTTTCTGTACGTAAATTAATTATTTTATTAAAATATTTATGTATAATTTATTTTGAAATATTATTGTTTTGGTTTCTGTTAATATACTATATTTCAGCGCCATATAGTAGAACACTAAAACTAACAATAAAAATGCCTAAATTTTATTCCTCAGTATGCCAGCAAAAACCATAGGAAATATTGTATAGGAAAAAACTGTAATATTTTTTAATCCCTATATAGGAAAAAAATTCCGGAATCCTATGGTAGCCAGAATCGATATGCAGTTGAGTTACACAGTAGCATTTAAAACCAACAACCAAATGCAACAAAAATTATAACAAAACAAGTAGAAAGAGAAACTGGACTGTGTCGTTTACAAGTTAACCAATGGACCCGGGACCGCGCCACACAGTGCAGCCACACGACGAGGTTTACTTTGTCTCTTACCTCTTCGCCTATAATAAACAAATTTTGAAAGTGGAGTTTTTTGCAGCAATAATTTTATGTGTGGTTGTATACTCACTACACAAACGAAAAAACAGAAAAAAAAACTTTAGGTCAGAATATTTTTTTTCTTGTTTCTACGTGATTAGTGTGAACTTGAATTTTGAAAAAAAAAATAAACGCCTAAGCGAATGAATGTAATTTTACTCAATACCTACTAGATTTTTCAATTTTTTGTTTGTTTTTCCTACCCATTTCGACCAAGCATAAAATGAAATATAAAATGAAAATAAGTTTACACATAAATAAACACGTGCCGCACTTGAATTTCCGTGGAGAGGCAAGTGCTGCTTGTTTTATTTGAAAAATGCAGTGTGCATCGGCTAGATGAATTACACACATTTTACATCGGGCAAACCAAAGACCATACAGATGCAACTAAAAACACTCACACAAAGAAAAAATACAAATATACAGAATATTTACAACGTGAAACACACATACACAGATTTACACACTATTCTCACCGTACTACATAGTCTAATCAAAGGCGGACATATATTTAGATACATTTTTATTGACATAAATTATAGAAGTAACTGTTCTTTTAAGTTAAATTACATTATATACAATCATCTGAAGCCTTAATAAAACATTATCTTTAAATTATACTAGAGCGGTATTATTGTTGAGACCACAAGTTTTAAAACGAATAAAGTGTTGACAATTATTGCTATGAAAAGATCAACAAAATTTTTATATTATGAGTTCCATTTTTTGCCGAAATTGCGATAGAAACCCACTACATAAGGTAGCAACTACATTTAGTTTAAAATAGTTTACCAGGTACATACGGTTATTTTTACCTTTTCTTTAGGTGTAACACCATATATATGATATAAAAATATAATGTATATTGGATGCCAGAGCTTTCATTTTCATCAAAAAATAAAATTAAATAGACTTTTTCTCGTATTTTCTATAGCCATAGGGGGTATAATCGGTGTGTGGTAATCGAAAATGACATTAAAATAAAAAAGGAAAATTTAACGGATTATATCCAAGAGGAAGGATTCATTGTTCGAGTATAGAAAATAAAATAAAGAAAATTTCCCTTTTTTCAATTTTCTATTTTATTATTGAGACGTGACAGTTTAGTTTTAGAACTCTTAATTTCTTTTATTGTATTTCAATGATGTCTTGTGGATTCGTTAAATTGCTTTTTCAATTTATTTTTTGTGTGTTGGTTTTCTGTTTTATACAGAATTAAAGTATTTCATGTTTTAACACTTAAACGCTACTTGTGTTTGCTTTTAATTTAAAATAAAAATATAACAAAAAGCGAATAAAAATTAAAATATAAACCATTTTTACTTTAAATATATAAACGGAAAATAAAACTCATGAATACTTTTTAACTTTCCCTCGTGCCCTGTTGCTGTTTTTTTCATGTAAAACAAAACAAAAAAGCTCAACCCAAATAATAATGCCAAACCGAATACAAAAAAATAAAAAATTGGGGTACAAGTGCATTTTTAAAATTTTAATTTAATTAAAATGTCATGAGTTTTCCATGCGAAGCTTTTTGTTTGTATAAAATTTATAACCAGAAAGGTTTTTTTTATTATTATTTATTAAATTTGGAATCTTTTATGTTGCTAACAAAAAATATTAAGCTTTCACAATATTTAAATTGAAGGTGCCTGCCACCAGTGCACATATTCAGACAATAACAGACTATTAATTTTCGAATTTGATAAAA
Source organism: Nephrotoma appendiculata (assembly GCA_947310385.1). Lineage (NCBI taxonomy): Eukaryota > Metazoa > Arthropoda > Insecta > Diptera > Tipulidae > Nephrotoma > Nephrotoma appendiculata. The sequence continues at coordinate 111,079,848 of OX371225.1, forward strand.
TATTTTAATTGGAAAGGTGCAGTCAAACAATATGTAAAGCGCTAAAAATCATTAAACCATATACGACTATGTCCAATTCAGCAAACTACTATTTACTACGTTAATATTAATCACAGAACTCACAAAATTATATTTGTATGTCATTATAAATTATAAATATAAATATGATTTTTAATGATAAACAATAACAAATAAAATTTATATTGATTTATGAACTATTATTTTAATAGTTTTGTAATTGAATAATGAATATGAATAAATCAATTTGTAATAAAAATTTCATGTGATGATAATAATAAATTATTAGGATGAAAATTTAATATTTAATTTTAATAATTAAATACATAATTATATTACAATTTTACGAATTATTGTTTGTGGTTTTTCTAGTTCTGAGACGCATTAAATATTTATGCGTATAATAGCAGCTAGTGGTAGACCTGCAATTAGGGTGGAATTATGAATGAATTGTAGTGCTGTATGTTGTAGTACCGGCAATTATTATCTAATTGTACTGTGCTACACGAATATCGATAATTGATTCATATGCAGCCTATACAATTAGATTAATGATTAGTTCCTAGTTCCAAATCTACAACAGAGCAGATATCGACTGTATTAAGAAAGACATTTTCGTGTCACGATAAAGAGCTTCGAAGAAAGGCACAAATCGTTCAAGCAGCTATTTTAGAGAATGTTGTAAATCAAGCTTATGTTGTAAAATATATCATTATTTGAATTACGGAACTACCTCGTGCCGTAATTGTAATTGTTTTGCTATAAATTTGTATTTGTATTTTGAAACTTAATATCATAACGCAACACAAATTCAAAACGCTAGTCATGCTTCTTATTGTTTTCTTTTTCAACTATTGGTTTGGTTTGTTTTCTGCGGGTTACTAATTTGGTCTACGATATTGTACAGGACAATGCTTTTTGTGAAAATTGTATCATTATAATGGTGGAGCAAAAACGCTACGTTGTGTTATTTTCTTTTTATTTATCATAATATTGTTTACCATAATTTTTAATACGAGTATTTAAACATATTAGCAATACCACTACATAATAGGCCATATTTCTATATAAAATTCTTAATTTAATGTTGTGAAATGCTGGTCACGTTAATATTTGAAAATTTTAATGTTTTATTGTAATAAAACACTCCATCCAGCTTCTGTTTTAATTATTGTTCTTTTGTTTATTTAATATATCGCCACATTGGCATCTTCAGAAAATGTTTTGTGAATTGATGTTTATATATAAAAACTACGAAGAATAAAGATTGACAATAAATAATTCTTAAATTCAAAAAACAATCACACGATTCATCCATAATTAAAAATTCATTATATTTTTACCTATTCAAAAATTTTTGTTTGTTTGTTATTGTTGATTATTTGTAAACATTTATCTGTGAGATGTGGTACATATGTTAAAGGGCCAAAAATTGTGTTCAGTTGGGAACTGGCTGGTTCATTTGTGTTAGTTGATGAATTGGTGTCTGTAGGTATATTGTTCTCTGTGAAAATAGTTTTGTATATTAATCTGTTTATCAATTTATGTGGATAGTTATTATTGGTTAACGAATGTTTAATGCGATTTATATTTTCTTTCAGGAATTTATTATCACTGATGTGTATCAGTGATAATAAATTCCTTACCACATCCTCTATTACAATTCCATTCTGTATTATTTTGTAAATAAAAATTGTACTATATCATTAACATACAACAACAATTTTGTCAAAAAAATTTTATAATTCAGCAGTCGTTCACGATGACACCTAACATAAGAAAATTTTGACAAAAAAATTTTTATAAAAAATTTTTGAATAGGTAAAAATATAATGAATTTTTAATTATGGATGAATCGTGTGATTGTTTTTTGAATTTAAGAATTATTTATTGTCAATCTTTATTCTTCGTAGTTTTTATATACATATAAACATCAATTCACAAAACATTTTCTGAAGATGCCAATGTGGCGAAATATTAAATAAACAAAAAGAACAATAATTAAAACAGAAGCTGGATGGAGTATTTTATTACAATAAAACATTAAAATTTTCAAATTTCTATATAAAAAAGCTTGTATAGGTAAATCCAAACAAAAACGCGGGTGCCTTACGAGTAAGTAAAAAATTACATGGGACAAAAAAAAATCTTCATTTGTCCCAATAAATCTGCTTTATTATCTACAAACATAATTTATCTGAAGGATCACGATAAATATTGATATTTTGAGAAACATTTCCAATAAAAATATTTCCCTATTGAGTAACTTTTCATTTAGCAACTTACTGATAAAAGTAACAACACAATTTTTCAATGACACGTGCGCGTATAAGATTTTTAATTTCTCTTGGCTCTCTTGTATTATTTGTTTTGGTTTTGTTTCACGACATACAGTACCGAAGAAAATAATGAACTTAATTTCACACGTTTTATTTGTGTAATGAATTTTAGATTAAAGAGTATAAAATTTTATTTATATTCGTTTGTGTTTTGTATATTATTTTTGTTATCTGCTATGCAGTGTAAAACATAGAAAGATTTTACCACAGTACACATAATACACAAAATTAGTATGTGTGATATTTTACCTTCTCAAGTTTCAATATCGGTATCGTAATTTTAATTCTTTACTGTAAATTTTATACAAGCCCACAAAAAAAAAATCAATTTGTCGATCAAATTGGATTTTTTTTGTTTTAGTTATTTGCTGTGTTTTTTTATTAGCGCCCGATAGCTGTATCCAGAGCAGCCAATTTTCTATGTCAAAACTTATATTTAGCGCGCTATTATTGCATATAATTAATTTATTTAACTCTAAGCTAAGATGTTTCATTCAACTTTTTAGTTAAAAATCGATAAAAAAATATCTTGCTCTACTTATTTATTGGGAGCCGCTATCGGGAGCGCTATCCATTTCAATGGGAAATTTGAAAAGGCTTTTATTTTGTAAACCCCTGAAACTACTAGAAACTTAATCTTACAATAAAAATTTAAAACGCAGCAAGATGAACTCTTGTTTATAACGTCATGTAAAAATAAATGTAAATTAGTATATTTCAGGTGATAAATGTTTGTTTTATTGATGAATTTAGTTTTAATTTTTATAGTACAGCGACACCAGTGAATAGTAGCTGCAGTTTCAGTAGAAAATTGCCATTTGGCTCCAGATAGTGCTCCAATATTAAAACACGGCTATTATGTACAACCAACTAAATCATGCATTTGGGGTTATCATTAGTATTGATTGATTAAAATGTATTTTGGTTTATTACAACACATTACTTAAAAATCAAGTTTTATTTGAACAAAAATAAAAACAAAATATTTTGTTGTTATACGCAAAGACGTACACCCATCCCGTTCAACATATTTTGGTTTACTAAGGGCCTATTTTTTAATTCAACCTGAGCAAGCAGTGCGCTGTCAAAAAATACTCTGTGTTTTTTTATTCAACCTGAGTAATTTTACTCTCACCACTGCGTTTTTATTTGTGAACTGTGCTTACACCGAGCTTACTCGGTTCTTCAAATTTTACTCTGAAATTAATGGATAATTTTACCCAGTACAACCTTTGCTCGGTGTACACTACCCGGGGTAAGCCTGCTTGCTCGGGTTGAATTAAAAAACAGACCCTAAAAAAGTAAAAAAGCATGTAAGAACGGCAGTAAAAAATCTCGTGTATTTTTGTTTTTATTTTTTGTTACAGTGTAAAAATAAGTTTCTAGTTTAATTGAAATATTACTGAGTGAAAAGTTTTCTCAAAACAATTTTTGTTTTAAATAATTCAATAACAAAATATCATTATTTATTTCTTGCAATGTATTCTTCAATTTAACTTGAACGATACCAATTATTTATTATAAATAATGAAATTGTTTTTTTGTAGCCATGTAATTTTTTTTCGTTTTGTATGGAATTCTCATTTCTTTTTGGATTTACATATACCAACAAGATTTTAACAAGAAATGGCCTGTTATTGTATTGGTATTGATATTAGACTTGGTTGATGTATACTCATGCACTTCATTCGTGAAGTAATTAAACCACAAACACACGATACTGAGTTACTGATGTATCTACTGTATCAATGGTGCAACATTTATATGAAATTCTTTTTTAGATTTTTGGTTTTCTTGCAAGGGTCGATATCTCTGGGTTTGGTAATGTTCGTGTCTCCGACTAAGGATTTGATTGTGATTTGTATCTAAAGCAATAATTTGGATCTGTGTCAAAGTTTAAAAAAATAAAATTCAAAAGCCAAAATCCAAAAACTAAATTCTAAACTCCAAACAGGAAAATGGAAAAAATCCAAAAAATCCAAATTTTATCAAAATACACACAGTGGCACAATTACGCGAACACAAGTAACACTTGATTTATTAAGAAAAACAAAAGAACAAACAATATTTTTAATTTTTGTTTTTATAATTTAGAAACTTTAATGTTACGGCTGTGTTTTTCAATATTATAATTCCAAATATAAATTATTAACAATTAACAGAATATCTCTTATTAACAGAAACTCTTTTCGTGGTAAAGTATTTTACTTAATTTAATTGTATTTAAAATGAATTAATTGTTTAATGTGTAAATATCAATTCATTCACCAGTAGAATTTGAAGAAAAAGAGTTATTAATTCAACATGAGCAACTAACCACGGATATCGCCAGGGCTGTGACAATGATAGAGAATGGCTACACTTACCGCCAAGTGGCCGGAAGGTTCGGTGTGTCCGGCCGAAAACGTTCTACTGGCTCCAGAGATGACCGTTTCATTGTCCTTGAAACTTTTGAGAAACAGTCCTCAAACAGCAACTCAAAGCCGTAATGCTTTAGAAGAGGTTCGAGTAGCGCGAATAAGTTAACGTACTGTGAAACGAAGGCCAAATTATGCTATTGTACGATATTGCTTGGGGCTAGATCGGGGTAATAAATTGTTTAATGATATTGGTAAGTTTAATGATATTATATGATAGGCGTATTGCCTTTTAAAACCTAATATTTAATGACAGCTCGATACGAACTGGAAAGATCCGAAGATGGATCGGCCCATGGGTCATAGATGTATTACATTTCACCACAGATCGTAATCTGTTGATGAAATTTCACTTTGCATCCTCCCCTATCGGGATTCGTACCTGCCCATCCAAACGCAAAAGATTTAACCACTGTGTCATTTGGTGGGTAAACTGCATTTCTTTTAAAAAAAATTTAAGTTTTTGCAGAGCAAAAAATGTCAAGGTTCTAATCGTACGCAGAAATATTGCCAAAGAGAGACTAGATGCGTAAACTGAGCCCGGTTAGTTAAGCCACATCCCACAATTTACCGGGGATGTGAAATAGCTAAGGAGCAAGAATTTTCAAACTTTCACAAAAGAGGCACCATAATTTCATGGTAGTAAAAGAGGAGAACCAAAACTATACTCGTAAGTGGTAATGACAAAACCAGTTATTTGGAAGGGTACTACCGAATACCGAAGGTACAAAAGTATTCCAAAAGATACTAAGAAGTATGGAAGCTGAACAAGAGAAATGGATTGAAGCTCTAAGCAACAGGTTAGACAAGCAAGACTCTCTAAATGAAATGACTGACATCCATGCTCTATTAAAATGATGCAAACAATAAAACTTTAAGAATATTAACTGTTAAGAATTCCTAAAAGTAAAAAGAAATTAATTAACAAATTGAAAATCGATTTATATTCTTATTTACCTTTTGTTGTTCTTGTCAAATATTTGTTATTATTATTATTCACGTCAGAACGAGGTCAATTGATGTAATTACTAGTTATATGTGAAATTGCCTTAATATGTATGACAGGTTCACAATAATTTAATTCATAATAATGACAAGTTCTCAATATGTTTTTTTTGCTTAATTTTGTTGCTCAATTGTTTAGCTGCTATTTTATAAGATAATAATTCTTTCTATTTGGATTTGAGACTTGTCAGGTGAGGAACTTTTATTTTATAATAATAAAAATAATTATTGATAAAATCTTTGTTTTTTACTTAAATAATAATATTTATATGTATAATAAAACTAAACATATTTTGATACATATATAAAGGACTTTTTTCGCAAAATAAATGTTAAAGCTAATAAATAATAAAACTAATTTGTATAACAATATAATTTTGTAATCTTTTATTTAAAACTTTATAATATCTTATAATATTTAATATTTGTGTGTTCGCGTATAAATTCAATTACGCATACGGTATTACGCCAGGCTCACGCCGCTCCATGGTCCTTCGAGCCGGATAGTGCTACATATTCGGTATTTCGCCAGGCTTACGCCAAAACATCGTGCTATCCGGAAAGTGCTATAGTGAATTAGTGTTTAACAATTGTGATAAAAACTAAAATCTAATAATATTATAGACAATTATTAGGCTAGTCAAATAGTGATTTTGTGTTCTGTATAGATTGCTACGAATTTTGTGCACGAGTTTTGCCCTCTAAAAGTGTATTCTGAAAAATTTTCTGTGTAGTGCAAATGCCGGATCTTGGCGGCTTAACCCAAAAGCGTGGTAACTTAAAGGGTATTCTGACTAATATTCGGAAATGGGTCGATAAAATTGATCAATCAGTGTTTGTTGAGCAAATAGAGATGCGTTTAGAAAAGCTTGATAAACTTTGGGACGATTTCAATCAGGTCAATGACGAAATCTCGATAAATGGAGGTGAATCTGATGCTGACACTTTTCATGATAAATTTTTGTGAAACTAAAGTTTTGCTAGCTCGATACATAAGATCTCGGAACGAGTCTGCTACCCACTCAACAAACGATCAAACACTTAGGCTAAAGTCAAGCATCGACCAGTTGATTCAACAGCAGCGATCATTTTTCGACGGCTTTACTGATTTCTCGAGGGCACAAACAGTTGATTTACGGCCATCACGCATTACAATCGAACCTTTCGATGGTAAATACGAATTACGAATGTTGGATGACCTTTAGAGACCTATATTTGTCTTCAATACATAATAATGATAAATTGTCTAATGTGCAAAAATTTAAATTGTTGATGAGTGTTTTAAAAGGTCCGGAGCACCAACGTCTCGTGAATATTCCGGTAACCGATGCAAATTATCCTAGTGCGTGGGAAAAGTTAAGTGAAATATACAACAAGCCTAAAATCTTAATACAAGCTCCAATTAACAGGTTTATGAATCAGGGTACCATCAGCAAAGGAAGCAAACCGCTGAGAGAATTAACTGAAGCTACAGACGAGGTAATTCGAGGTTTAAGGTCAATAGTGAAGAGGTGTAACATTCTGGAACATTCTGGGTGCCAACCAATACAATCTCAAACGCAAGAATTCGTTAAAGCTGCACCATTTAATAACAAACGACAATCCACGTCTTTGCATGCATCGTATTTAGCAATATCATGTCCGATGTGTAAATCTCGACATTTTCTTCACAGATGTTTCCGGTTCCAAGCGCTTGATCACAAAGGAAGAATGGAATTTATTGCTAGCCACAGGCTCTGTATGAATTGTTTACGCAATGATCATGGTGAAAAGGAGTGTCTCTCGAGTTATAAATGTTCAATCTGTGCTCAGCCTCATCACACACTGCCCCATAAGCATACTTCTACTCAACAGTATACCACTGCTGCCAACATCGCAATCAACGATATATCAATCGAAAGCAATCACACGCTTGTTATGAACACGACTAAGCCTAATTCGTATTCTCACCTCACAAACAAAACAAAACAATATTCTCAAAATCTGTTCTCTAATTCAAGTAATCAAATGCATACGTTGTTACCTACAGCATTGATCTACATAAAAGATGCCACCGGCAAACTGCAAGTCGCAAGAGCTCGGCTAGATTCTGGCTCTCAATCTACGTTTATAAGCGAAAACTGTGTTCAACGTTTACGACTATCCAGAACACATTCCTGTATATCCGTCTACGGTCTAACCAGGGTGAAAGCCGATACAACAAAGGGGACAGTACAGTTACAACTGGTCTCCCGATATAACGCAGCAAACACCATTTCGGTTTCTGCTTTAATTCTCAACAGACTTACGTGTAATCTGCCATCGGGAGAAGTCGAGATAAGGAAATGGACTTACATCCAAAGCTTACAACTAGCGGATCAACAATTCAACCATCCTTGTCAAATCGAGCTTATAATTGGTGCTGATGTTTTCTTCAAAATATTGTATAGCGACCGTATTATTTCGGATAACCATCCAATCGTCCAGCTTACAATATTTGGTTGGATACTATGTGGGCAATTCTACGAGCAGCAAAATGACCAAGAATCGGAGGTTAATAGTAATCACCTGCTTTGCCATCATACGGATCTACATTCAATCCTCAAAAAATCTTGGCAATTGGAGGATACCAACAGCTTACCTCAACTACCTGCAGAAGATAAACGAGGTGAAACTATTTTCTCGGCAAATCATAGTCGCGATTCGGCAGGCAGATATATAGTATGTTTGCCATTCCGAAATTCACCAGTACGAAATTCATTCAACGCAGTTATAACACGATTATTTTCGTCGAAAGGAAAATTCCAACGAGACGAATCTGTTAAAACCGCACATTCAAATTTCACGTCAGAATATTTTCGATTGGGTTATATGGAGAGAGTTCCAGCTTCTGAAATCAACATCCAGTGGAGCTTCAAACACTACCTGTTTCATCATTCGGACACAAAAATGTCAAGTACACCTATCAAATTGAGTGTTGCATTCAACGATTCAACGAAATCAAGTTCCGGCCAGTCTTTAAACGACAATCTGCTAACCGGTACAAAACTTCAACAAAACCTCAACAACAAATTACGGTGGCAGGGGCCACATTGGTTACAACTACATCGCGATACCTGGTCTTCCTTATCAACTCATGATGGACAGCTGTGTGAAAGTGAAGTGTTATGTGATGTAGAAAAACGAATTCGGACTATAGACATTTTTCATAGACAGTTAAATTTTGATTTTATTCATGAACTAATTGTAAAATTCTTATCATTAACAAAAATAAAAAAAATCGTGAGCTGTATTTTCAGATGTCATTACGAGTTCAGAAGGGCAACAAAGTCGGCTTCACCAGAATTAGGCTCATTAACCATAGGGATTGAACTTAACGTTAATCCAGACGAACTTTATCAACTATACGAAAATCAAAACCATATTAATACTATTTTTTTATTTCTCACACAGAACAAATTAAAACATAAATTTAATCCTGCTCCACACGTAGGAGGCCTCTGGGAGGCCAACATTGAATCAACAAAGCAGCATTTGATCATGTCCACTAAACTAAACTTCGATGGGATGAGTACTGTTTTTGTACCAATTGACGGTGTAGTGAATTCCAAACTTCTGTGGCCATTAAGTGAAGACGCTACTGTGTGCAATCCACTAACGCCAGGCCACTATTTAGTCGGGGAGCCTTTAACTTCAATTCCGGAACCAGAGCTCATCAACTTACCTGAGTCACGACTACGTAGATGGCAAAACATCCAGCAACGCGTGCATCTAACATCATTACAACGCCACAAATGAGCTATTATACAAAAGCAACCTGCCATCATTCAGCTCGCTGTTATCAAAAGGGTTAATGTACCACCATCGAGGCGGGCCATGGGACAACTTACTCACCTACACGTAGGACGAGATGGCCTAACTCGAGTGATTACAATCAAAACGATGAGCGCAGAGCTCCGATAGCCTTTGGCTAATATTTATCCAATTCCCGTGGATTAATTAAACAACACGTAACACTCTATTTCATTACGATCTATAAATTTATTACTATTTTAAAAACTTACAATGATTATTCTCTATATGAATTAATTAATTCCTTTTTGGGGGCAGTATGTTAAGAATTCCTAAAAGTAAAAAGAAATTAATTAACAAATTGAAAATCGATTTATATTCTTATTTACCTTTTGTTGTTCTTGTCAAATATTTGTTATTATTATTATTCACGTCAGAACGAGGTCAATTGATGTAATTACTAGTTATATGTGAAATTGCCTTAATATGTATGACAGGTTCACAATAATTTAATTCATAATAATGACAAGTTCTCAATATGTTTTTTTTGCTTAATTTTGTTGCTCAATTGTTTAGCTGCTATTTTATAAGATAATAATTCTTTCTATTTGGATTTGAGACTTGTCAGGTGAGGAACTTTTATTTTATAATAATAAAAATAATTATTGATAAAATCTTTGTTTTATACTTAAATAATAATATTTATATGTATAATAAAACTAAACATATTTTGATACATATATAAAGGACTTTTTTCGCAAAATAAATGTTAAAGCTAATAAATAATAAATCTAATTTGTATAACAATATAATTTTGTAATCTTTTATTTAAAACTTTATAATATCTTATAATATTTAATATTTGTGTGTTCGCGTATAAATTCAATTACGCATACGGTATTACGCCAGGCTCACGCCGCTCCATTAACCTGGAATGCAAATGGGCTAGAGCAACATATTCCAGAATTAGAAAGTTTCCTAAATAGTGAAAAAATAGAAACGCCTAGTATCGGAAACCTATTTTTCTTTAAGCTCATATCTTAAAATATATGGAAACAGCTGTTACCACGCCATCCATCCAGCAGGAAGGACTAGAGGAGGATTGTCGGTGATTATAAAAGAATACATCAAACACCTTATAGATCTTAAGATTGAAGAAGAACTTATGCAAGTAGTCATCTTAAAAGTATGTATAAATAACAACAACAGATATAGTGTATCGTCTCAATATATTGCCCTTAAGATACAATTTAATTAGGGAAGACCATTGCACACTATTTAAACCACTTTGATCAAGTTCGCTTGACAGCTTGCGTAAGTGACAGTCGTGAAATTTATGCTCTGAAAAAATTTGTTCAATAAATAATTATAAATTATTGTACTTACCTACTCAATATTTTTAAAAAATTTGGCGCTTTAAGTGCTGATGATAATATAAATTAATAAATTAAGTGAAAATGCCATATTTTGAGAAAGCTGAATCAAATAAAAAAAATTCGGATCAACTAAATGAGTTAAATGTCAAGTCGTGGTTGGGCCAAAAAACGCAATTTTCGAATGCTACGTCTGTAAGAAATGCCATCCGTCATGCAAAATGGTATTTGGTGCGCATATCCAAAAGATTAGCAGAAAACCAAAGATGGGTTTGCTTAACAGAATGTGAGGTGTTATTTAATCAACGAAATCGTGATATATCTAATGAAGTTCAACAATCAATCAATAGTGACAATAAATTGGATCAGCTGAATTTGGAGAAGTTAAAGGATTGTCAGATGAAGTAAAGGGTTCTCAGGATATCCTCTCTGATATATTTGAGGAATTAAATGAGGATAACTTAAGGATAGTTGAACAAAATGAACATCTGAATCGAGAAGTAAACCTTTTAAAATCCAACTACCAGCAATTTCAACTCAAGTTCAATTATTTAGAAGCTACGGCAGATAATGCACGCCATTCAGAGCAACAAAACAATATTATTATTGCTGGATTACCAAATAATTCAAGCAACCCAGGCGCAGTTGTAAAAGCAATTTGTAATTCGTTAGATGCAAATGTAACGGATGATCATATTTTGTCTGCGGAATACTTACCACAAAAAACCTACCTCCAAAAATCGCAGAACACTTCGATTAAAACTGAATTTAAAATTTTGTTAAAACTGAAATCCCCGGAAGCCAAACACAACATACTGCAAAAGAAAAGCAGAAAGAAATACCTTGTAGCTGGTGAAATTGGATTTACAGTCGAAGGCGAAGGCGATTGTCAAATATATTTAAGAGATTATCTTATGTATATCAAATCGACAGTTAAAAAGGGCTCTAAAATTTCAATATTTGTGGGTCAAAAATGGAACAATACTTTTTCGCAAACAACAAAACTCGAAGGTATATAAAATCACTTCTTGGAATGATATCGCTGAATTGGTGGAGAAATTTGGGATTAAAAATAATTCGCAATAAATACACCATTAGGTTTGTTTTACTCAGGTATAACACTTAAATGTGATTTTGTACGTACATAGTAAAAAGTCTGAATGCTTAATACTGTTAAAGTTAGCCGAAAGTTTCCAGCCGAAAGATAATGCAGATAGTGTCTTGAATACAGCAAAAATCAGTCATAAACTAGAATTTAGGATGAATTTAGGATCGGGTTATATCTTTTGGGTGAAGGAGAAATTATTTCTGTTTATAGGAATTTAAAAATCGATAGGACCGAGAGTATACAGAGAGTTTAACTTTCTGTTGAAATAGTCAAGACACTATCTGCATTATCTTTCGGCTGGCAACTTTCGGCTAACTTTAACAAGGTGAATGCTTACTCATATAATCATTTAAACTTAATCAATTCCAACTAGCAGACCTGTGACTGAATAATCAGTCACGTGAATACATTTTGTTGAATTTTTGGTAAAGAAAAAAAATGACTTACGTGTCAAGTCAAATAGTCATATCTCAAACAGGAAGCGCGCACTCGGGATCACGTGATCACTTACGCACCCAAACTAAATATTAAAATCTCAAAAGGGAAAAGCACACAATTGCTGAGGCAAACTTTAATCTAAATATTTTATAAGAAATGTACAAAAGGATCATAAAATAGTAGTAGAAGGTAGGTAATAAAATAGTAAAATACATTAAAATTTACATGCACAGAATCTCTTCAAAAACTACATTCTTTGTTGTGATGCGCCCATCCCGATCAGCTGATTGATCGCTTGTCTCAACGATAAACACCTTGAGTCCGTCAAATGAGCGGCATCGTGAAAAAGCCACATACATCTGATCATGCGTAAATACGGGGGCCGGCAAATACACTCCTACCTTCTTCAAGCTTTAACCCTGACTCTTGTTGATGGCTTTGGAGAACGCGTACTGAACCGGAAATTGAAGGCGAGACATTTTAAATGAGAAGATGCCTTCCGAGGCTGAGAGCTTAATGCGTGGGATGAGAACGCGCTCGCCTTTTGAGAAGCCAGCCAGCACCTCACATTCCAGAATGTAATGGTTTATTTTTGCGACGAGCATTCGTGTTTCATTGATTCGACCCTTGCTAGTGTTTAGATTCCTCATCAAACGAACGATCGCGTTTACTTTTAGCGGGATGGCATGGTGCGGCAATCTGGACCCTTCAATCTTTTTGAGAAACTCGACGGGTAGGCGGAGTTCCTCATGCATGTCGTCACTCTCAAGCTTATCAGCACTATGTTTGACTTCCAGTTCGTCAGGCAGGAGGTCAAGCACCTGTTGATTGGTTAGCGCGCAATCATCATTCTTGGGTGCAAGGATGGTGCGCTCCTCGATGGTTCCCTCAGCTGGTGTTGTGTTGATGTCACCATACACGAAATCGATCACACTTTGAGGAAGTCTGCCGGAAGTGTGATCGAGGTGGTTCGAGCATTGCCGTTTCCAACAGAAAGCAAATATTGCGCAAATTCGTCCTCACCTTCATCGACGCGCATGTTCTTGGTGAGTGTAAACTTATTTACCAATTTCCAAAGCGCCTCCATGTAGTCACCACACATGAGGATGATTTTCCCAGCTAATGGAACACCCGTCTATGATTGTGAGCTCTGCTCACATGCTGGCATTATTAACTTTGAATTTAAATCGCGCGTCAACCATTAAGCAACTTTGAAATTGATTCGCGCGCCGACAGTGGTGCAACTTCGAATCTGAATCGCGTACCAACTGTTTTACAACTTTGAATTTGAATCGTGCGCCACTAATTTGAGCAAAAATATTTGCTATTAGGTCGTCCCATAAAATTCTCAAACGTTGCAAGATTTCACGAGCACAAAAACTTGGAAATTTTCTGAAACCACTTGAGATACCCGTTTCGGGTATTTTCCGGTGGAATTTTTTCGATTTTGCTAGCCCACACACAGCGCAATATTTATGTCAACCTACCCTGAAAAAAACTAACGGATCGGATCATGTTTAGGGGTCATTTTAGGGTTGAGTATGAAAAAATTAAGAGTATTAATATAATATAAGAACATAGAAGATAGATAGAAGCTGACCTGTGACTGAATAATCAGTCACGTGAATACATTTTATTGAATTTTTGGTTAAGAAATAATTCAGAAGATTTTTTAAGATGTAAATTTGATGCACTTTTATCACAAATAAAGTAAATTCATATACGCGGTTTAATTTTTAAATCTTAAATAGATAGAGTGTCATGACAATATTGTATTTTTACACTCAAAACTATTAACACCAAAATGTATGTAAAAATGTATTTAATGTTCTCTGTTTTGTTTAATTGAGAGTCAGATACAAATTTTCTACTCATTTTGTCATCACAGTGGTATGACAAAAACATCGGCAATTTTAATAAATTTTGTCATTGGCACGGTGTAATGCGCATGATCATAGATTCAATATAAACATATTTTGTCATGGCATTCTGGCGTCGTGACAAAATTTTGCTGAAAACACCTGAGGTACTCGTTTCAGGTACTTTCCGGTGGAATTTTTCCGATTTTTCTAGCAAAGGCACACCGCTATATTTATGTCGACCTACCCTGAAAAATTTAAACGGATCGGTACATGTTTAAATATCATTTTCGGGTTGAGTTTGAAAAAATTAAGCGTATTAATATAATGATTATAATTTTGTTAATGTATGTTCTGCTATTGATAGTTTAGTTTTAAAAATTTACAACATTTGTGTAATTAATCAGCTCATCGCTTTCATTGTCAGCTGTTATAACGATAATTGTGTGCGTTTTTATATCCACCCTGTGTTTGATTATAAGGGTACTAAAAAATTTGTTTTATATTAATTATAAATTAATCTTACATATAACAGATAACATAACTTATACAAACGGTATATTACAATGCACTACAATATATTTTTAATTATAACTTTTTTTAAATATTATGATGGCACAAATTGAATCTATCAATATAAATAATATTATTAATCAAAATGTCAAATATTACAATAACGTTTACAGTTATTCTGTCGATAACGAAGATTTTATAATCGGTTACATAAATGCACAAAGTTTCGAAATAAATTTTATGAGATTGAAATTATAGCAAATAAAATGAAATATGATGTTGTGATAGTGACCGAAACTTGGTTGACCGAAAAAGAATATAAATTATTCAATTTAAAGAATTATAATTCTTTCTTCGTCAACGGTTATGGAGGAGTAGCGATTTATGTTAAAGCAAATATTTGCGCAGCACAAGTTTATAATTTGGAAGAAAAATTCACGCAGATTTTATGTATTACCATAGTCAAGGCATCATTTAATATAATTTCAATTTATCGACTTTTTTAGTATTTTAGTTAGTGCAGTATCAATTAGTGCAATTTGTTAGTGCAGTATCCGAATAGTTTTATCGAAGGTGATTTCAATATCGACTTACTAAAACAACAGTGTAAATACACAAAATTACTTATTCGTAACAAAACCTGCTGGAAGAAATTCCATAAACTAGTTGAGGATAATATCGATTTTCAGGTGCCAATTAAATACCCGATACGGCTTGAAAAAGAACTAAAACAACTGAACAACAATATACAAGAAGCGACGTGGATTAGTACGCCTCAAGTTTAAAGGAAATGCGCCGAAATGTTATTTATCCTCTAGAAATTAGGGAACTGGTCACAGCAAAACGAAAACCAAGTAAGGCCTGGAAAAGAAGTCGAGCGCCAAAATTCTACCAGATTTTGTTTTTCGATTTAAAAATGAATGGACGGTGTATTCGAAATGTGGTCAAAAAAGTCAGGTGTTTGCCACAACACATACCCTAACAAATAAAAAATACGTTTTTTTTGAATTTATGACCGCACGCGCACGCGGGGAGTTACCATCAACATTATTATTATTTTTTTTGAATATGATTCAAGGGATTTATAAACAACAATATTATACTACTAAATTAAAATTAGAAAAGGAAACACAAAAATAATTTAATATTAATGGAAATAAAAAATGTATTTAAAGAACTATAATTTGAAATCGCCGATTATATGAATTAAGTTTAGGAGCATGATATCCCGTCGCGAAGAAAGAGAAACCGACCGTTGGTCTGTGGGGGAAGGAGGGAAAATAAAACAAATAATAATAATTAACGCAAATGAAGTAAACATTTCCGAAATCGATATTTAAAAATAAAATATAAAAAATTATCAAGAAGATTTGTAATAAATAATATTAAAAACTATTGTTAAAAAGTAATTAAAGTAGTTTTTTATTTATAATTAAAATAATGGGATGTTAAATTAAGGGAATGTCGATTACTGCCGATTTATTATGATAACATTTTATGAATTTTGTTCCTTATTCAATGGAATGATAGTAAATAATTTTCTGCAACTGCATCATTGTATTGTAATGCGGGCAATACTTGGGCAATTGTTGATTTAGTTTATATTGGTGTGACATAGATAAACTGCAAAATTTTGGCATTTAGTTGGTTAGATAAAAAAATAAAACAATGTCACTACTATCTAACTCCTATAGCATTGAAATATTTTATTGTTTATTTGTTTATTGTTGTTTTTATTCAAAATGATAAATAAAATTTAATTATTGTCAATAAATAAGAATTTATGTCATTTCGTCCAAAAATCAATCTCAATTTTCATAAAATTTGTCTGAAAAGTTGCTGCAATGCTTTGGCAAAAATAAATAAAATACTCTTTGTATCAGATGGGCTAACTAAAAAAGTTGAAAGTAGAGAATATAGTGTAAGCAGTACATAAAAACTAATGGGTATTTACATACAGTTGTATATTTGTATCTATAGCGTGAGTTTTTTTTAATTTTTTAAGCCTAGAAAGGAAAGGCGGGGTGAAAAAACACCCGAGACCAGGATAAGCCACGCGGCAAACACAAACGGCTTACGTTTACGACTCGGGGGGACCGTAACCATAATTCAGTTTCATCATCTGAGAGTAGAGGGAGCACACTCGCAGCATCAGTAGCACGTGGAAGCTGGAGCAGTAAACATTTGAAGTGCGTCTGGTGTGTTTTTTCACCCCGCGTTTCCATTTGTGTATATTTTTCGTCATCTTAAAGTTTTTTATAATTTCGTGTTTTTTACACTTTTTGGGGTAGTAATCAATGTATAGTGACCCACTACATATATTTACATATATATATATATATATATATATATATATATATACTGATACTCGCGTGTGTATAACATAACTTTACTTTAGTTTTCACTGTTTCAAGATACGAAAAATGGCTAGGCGGTACAATTTAAGCCATTGAAGGCTGTAGTTCAGTTGATTAATCAGGATGAAGATCACATTGAACCTGTGGAAAATCTAAGTGATGAGGAAAATCTGACGGAAGAAGAGAGTGGCTCAGAATCGGAGCAAAGTGCAGAATCAGACAAAGTGAAATTGAGATATGTAAATCATATTTGTCGGTAAATTTCGGTGCGAGAAAATGTATTTCTTAGTTATTTATTGTAATTTTTAGTCGGAGGAGTCAGATGATGGCTCCGGTGGCAAAGTGGTTAGCATGCTTGCTCCAGCGACCGGAGGTCCCGGGTTCGATTCCCGGTGGTGACAAAGGAAATATTTCACGGCTGGTTTAGGATCAATGAATTAATCACTCATTATCCGAAATGAAAATATGATTATGAAACCTCATGTGAGGCGGCCAAATCCCTTGATGGGATATAATAGTGCCAGAGAGAGAGAGAGTCAGATGATGATGGCTCGGGTACAGCTCCAGCATTCAAGAAACTGCGTAATACAGAGAGGAGAGAAAGTAGGTGAAGAGGACGGGGAAGAGGCAGCAGTGGTAGTAATCGTGGACAACGAAAGAGTATTGTTGTGGGTAAAGATGGGCATGGTACACAACTCCATGTGAAAGACTGTCAAATAGAGGCCACATAGTCACGAATCTTGCCACTCCACTTGGACCTCCAAAAGAGGTCAATACTCCTGTCGAAAATTGTCCGGCATACTAATGAAGAAATCGACCGTTGTACTGAGGATCGAGAAATAAACAGACAGTTGAATAATACATATAAACATGTCGACGTAATTGAATTGAAGGCTTTCGTTGGTTTATTGTATTTTTCTAGTCTTCAAAAAACAAATATGACCAATATTCACGATCTATGGGATCTAAAAGTCAGTTGCATAAGATACCGTGCGGTCATGTCCCTAAAAAGAGTTCAAGCCCTTCTACAATCCCTGAGATTTGATGATAAGAACACTCGAGCAATTCGTCGTGTTGAGGATAAATCCGCCCCCATAAGACAAATTTGGGACTCATTCAAATGCAGGACTCTATACAGCCCCGGAAAGCACTGTACCATTGACGAACAAGTTAAGGTTTATAATGGTCAAAAACCAGATAAATACGGTCTAAAATGTGTCAATTTGAATGACTTTCAAACATTCTATTTAGTCAACGCAATTCCATATATCAGGAAAGTGGTTTTGGAGGACCAAACAGAAAAAGTGGCATCTTATTATGTTAGAAAGTTGGGTGAGCCAATTTATGGATGTTCAAGAAATATAACCTGCGACAACTGGTTTTCCTCAACAGACATTTTCGATACAATGTTGGAAAAGAACCTCACAATGGTTGGAACACTAAAAATATAAACCGCTAATACCTTTGTCTTTCAAGACTACACTCCTAAGAAGAATAAAGTGGTCCTTGTTTTGTCAACATTCCATCGATTGCAAGAAATATGTGAGACTACAAATAAACCAGAGATAGTCAATTTTTACAACAAGACGAAAGGTGGCACTGACACATTTGACCAGATGTGTCACGAATATTCAACAGCAAGAAAAACTAACAGATGGCCAGTACGAGTTTTCAAGGGGATTCTGGACCAATCGGGGATCAACGCCTCGATTATATACAATTTCAATGCTGCAAATCCATCACTCAACAGGAGAGATTTTTTGAAAAGTTTAGTCGAAGATCTCACAATTCCTCATATCCGGAGCAGGAAAGAGTTGAAAAATCTGCTACACCAAACAGTATTTTGTGTTCAAGAGATATTGGATGAAGGGCCAATATGACGGAACATAGGTTGAACAGGAAGATAGGGAAGATGTGTTCATTGTCCCCGAACCATCGACCGAAAATATGGAGTCAAATGCTCCAAGTGTCAGGCCTTCGTGTGCCAAGACCATAGAGCTGTTATCTGTCAGGCGTATGGTGAGCAAGAATGAGAGATAAAAATCAAGATAAAAAATATTTAATGATAAATTTAATATTCTTTTTCAATAATTTTAGTTTATCATTCCAAATAAAGACATTTTTTACCAATCTGAACGAAATTCTTAATGATTATCACGACCTGTACGGCAAAAATCGACTTATCAAATTCTTGTTATTTGCGCACTTTGATTTCTCAAAATAAATACCTTTTTTAGAGAATTGGCCAAAACCACTATAATACCCTTAAAACATAGTAGCTCCCCTTTAGAACCCCGTTAGAAATACTCGATTCGCTCAAAAACTCACTAGGACATCGTGTTTTTAAAAAAAAAATGCCATTTTTGTTAGTTTTTCACGTTTTTTACCCTTTTGGTCAATTTTATAGGACCCTTCAAAGGTTTAGCCAAAACTATTTAGTTCACGCGACTCTATATTAAAAGACAAAAAAACTAAGCTCCCTTGGAATCCTCAAAGTCATACTGGGCCCGAGATACGGGCCCTTGAAAATTGGGGTGTTTTTCACCCCGCGTTATACCAGATTATGTAAAAAAAATAGCGATACCTTTCTGGGGTTAATAAATACCAGGTTTCTTATCTAGGAAACAGTGCAAGATAGAATAAAATTACTTGGAAAGAAAATGTTACGGTGTCTAAGGAATGTTTAATGATGATCCTGAATGATATTAAAACTCATTAAATTTAGAGAGAGAGAGAGATTGACGTAAGTTAGTTTTTTTTAAACTATAACCTATTTTTTTGAGTTGACTTTTCGATTAAACAGTTAAAAATAACCTTTTTGTTCTAATATAATTTTGTGTATGGTTTTAGAGATATGAACAAAAATTGATCAGGATTATAGCGAAATAATTTTCTCTAAGTTCTAACATTGTTTCGGTAACAACATTTAAATAAATCCTTCTTTGACTTGGCCGTATCGAAATTAAAAATTTGCTTAAGTCATAGAACAATTTATTTCATGCCATGTAGCATTTATTACAAAACTTAGCCTATATAGTCGATATAATTTTGCGACTCGGGTTGTATCAGAGCCATCTACGATTTAAAGAGCCGTAATATTAAAATGTGTATTTTATTTAGAGGGGAAACTTTCTATTTTTCCATAAGAAACAATGTAAACTAACCAATTTTTGAATTAATATTTGTGAATGAAAATTTAATTCAAATAAAATATTTATTTTCATGATTAAGAACATATTCCAAAAACACATATATGAAAATTAGCCATTATCATTTAATATTTAATTAATGAAAATAAATTAAAGTGGGGCATAATTCTAATGTTTTTCTATAGAATTGAACTTAATGTTTAGTTGTGTGGGTTAGTAGAAGGTACGTAAATTGATTTTCCGCAAATTGTGCAAAAATCCAATTAAATGGTTTGGTTTTATAAACCAATGTTTGTATTATCGACATCAACCTTGTAAGAAAGACGACCTTATACAAAAAACAAAAACTACGAACCAACACAGAAGTTTTTATGAATCTCAAAGATTATTACCTTATTAACACCTCGATTCCGTTAGTTGAGTCGTTGTTGTTCCAAGTGATAATAAAAATCTGTTAGTTGTATGAAAGGTTATCCAGTTTGCATACCAAGAAGTGAGTTGATGCGAAAGAAATAATTAAAAGTTTAGTTTTGGCGCGTGTTGTATTTGGAGGTGCCTAGCAAAAACTTAAAAACGCCGATTGGGTTTGAAGTAAATACTGAGGGTGTATAAACCGGCTAATTATTAGTTTTGGTTTGCTACCTTTTATTTGGGACCACGGAAAATCTTTAATCGTAGCAATATTTTTGTTGTTCACTCTATACAATCGCATGAAATTCACCGATCCAATCGCATATAATCTATTTGCGACCTGAAATATGGCTGCTTGCTTAGTTTTACCATGTGTTTCCATACAGTTTTTTAAATGTTTTACGATTTTAAAATACATGAAAAGCCTACAACGTATTTTCCAAGGTCGGGCACTTGCGAGCCGATGAATGATATCCCTCTAATTTACTATCCATTTGTGATTTACAAAGTGCAAGTAGAAACTCGGCTCTGAAGTTGGCTGCATTAAAATATACTTGTACGCATCTAAATCGCCCATCATTTCGGGTATATGTAGCTTAGGCATTGCTTTTTTTACGACATAAGTTTCAATCATTTACAGAGCTGTCGTTCTGTGTACATCAATTCTAAGAGATGGATGTCGATAATCAACATTTACGTCATTGCATTCTATTCTCTTTCCAAATGAATAGAAATGCTGCTCAAGCTAAGGAACTGATTAATTCGACTTTGAGTGAACATTATGAGAGTCATTCAACAGTACAAAAGTGATTTGAGAGATTTCGTGATGGCATTTTTAGTCTTGAGGACGATCCACGTCCAGATGCTGTAATGAAGATGAAGAACTTAAAGTTTTACTGCATGAAAATACGTGCCAAACTCAAAAAAAGCTTGCAGAACAGTTAGGCGTTGCTCACCAAGCAATATCACTTCAATTGCATGCAATCGAAAAAAAAAAATACAGAAGGAAGGAAAATGGGTTCTTCATAAACCGACCGAAGAAGAAACATTTTTTGCCCAAAATCATTACGGGTGATGAAAAGTGGATTTTGTACGATAATTCTAAACGCAGAAAGCCATGGGTTAATCCAGGCCAGCCATATCATCATCAGTTGCAAAAGTGAATATTCTTACGAAGAACGTATTACCGTGTGTCTGGTTTGATTGGAAAGTAGTCATTTACTACGAGCTTCTGGAACCTGGTCAAATTGTTACAGTTGAACGTTACCATGCCCAATTGATCAAATTAAGTGATGCTCCAATGTAAAAAAGATCATTTACGGGCCAAGGAAGGTGGAATATAGAGCAAAATCAACCCAGGAACTCATTTTATTTTAGGCTGGGAAATTTTTCAGCATGCGACGTATTTTTCAGACTTGACTCCCTCTGATTACTACTTATTCAGATCGATGTCATCATATTTGTTAGACCAGCGGTTCACGAAAGTTGAAGATGTGCGGAAATGGCACAATGAATATTTTGCTTCGAAACCACCAAGCTTCTATCGTGAAGACATTCATCATCTATCTGATAAATGGAAAACTACCATAGATAGTAATGGTGAATATTTCATACTTTGTAACAATTACATTTTCAATAAAGTTGAATTTGACCAAAACAAACGCAGGGGGCAAACACCTAATACCTTAATAGAATTGATTGCCACATTTTAGCCCATTTCAAAAGTTTTTGTTGAAAAACTTAGAAATAACGCCGACTTCAATTAAACTGTACATGCTAATCCAATCAATTGATGTATAATGGTTTAAAAATTCGATACAGTTATAATGTCATTTATGTTTCCTTCATATTAATCAAATCAGATTACAAATAGGTTGTACAAACGGTGATGTGATATTTTTGACAATTATCAAATATTTAATTCTTCTGCCGATATATACGAAAAAATTTGAGCCACATTTTTGATTTGTTGTTTGTCGTAGGTTAAACTGGCAGAAACATGTCGATTGAAGGATAATAGCATTTTTTACAAACCCTAAATATTTAAATTCCGACTGAAGTGTATTAAAATTATAGAATAATTCAGTATGGTAAGTAATATACATATATGGTTATATTGAATATTGCTTTGTGATATCTTCTTGATATGACACCTTTTCATTATGAAAATATTACATATTCTTAGGTCGTGCCCACCAAATTTAATGTAAATCCCAACTAAAAAATATTCAATTACACAGTAAAACCTTTTAGCATCATTCCACCAAATTTAATACATTCCTTTGATAACAAAAAAAAAAAAAAAAAAATACATCAACTTTTCCGGTGATCACCTTTTCCATTCAATTTATATATTTACGAAATACCGTAACCAAAAAAATTTAATTTTTATTCCATTTGTGGAATGAGAATTTTTGTTACAACAAAAATACATTTTGTTCAAAAACGAAACGGTTTCAAACCAATGGCGATTTTCTATTCTATTCGATTCAAGGCACGATTTTTCGTTTTTTCGTGAGTTGAATTGCAAATTAAAACCAAAAAAAAAAACGTATACAGAGATACATACACACCCAAGTATGGTTATATTTTCAGAATTTTTATTTTTTTTTGGTTTGTGGCTTTTTGGGTTAATTTACTTTTGGTTGCTCATTTTCCAACTTTATGTCTTTCCGAAATGTATATAATAATTTCTCTGTTGTTTCCACTGTCTCACTTTTTTCTCTTTCACTCCTAACATTTTTTTTGTCAATCCTGTAACGGTCTCTGTGAAAATTTAAGTTCATTAATAATTAAGGGATGAAATGAAAATCATACTTAATAGATGCTTTGGGAGATAAAG
Source organism: Nephrotoma appendiculata (assembly GCA_947310385.1). NCBI lineage: Eukaryota > Metazoa > Arthropoda > Insecta > Diptera > Tipulidae > Nephrotoma > Nephrotoma appendiculata. Next base: position 111,103,448 of record OX371225.1, read on the forward strand.
AAAAAGGCGTTCTAATTATAATACGATTGGATAATTTGATTAAAAACCACAACAGCATCCGTAGCAGAAGGAGTTTAATGAATGATGACACAGATTTATTTGGTGACAATGACTGTAATATTTTTTTTTTTTTGAGACAATGATTTTGTATTATTTGCACGTTATGCCTTTCGCAGAATTATGATTTTATTACCATAATTTTTGTTATGTGTTGTAAAACAAATCTGTAAATTATATGTATATTTAGAGTTATTTTTATAAATCTACCTTTTTATGTAGCGGTTGTCGTTAGATGTTCAGATCACACAAAAAACCAAAACAAAAAATATAACATTTAGACTTGTAATAATATACAAGCCATCTCGGCATTATACTATGAGAAATAAAACATAAATATTAACAACTTCAAGGCATCCTTCTCAAAATACCCAGCTATAGCAGCACACAAAAAATACACACATACAAAAAAGCAAAGAATTATTATCCTTAAACGAAAATAATGGCCATAAGACGTGATGAATTTTAATATTTATTTTCATTTCTTCTCCATGGTATGTGATCATATCCTTCTTCCTTTTTTTTTGTAATTTTTTATACATAAATTTTCCCGGACACACCGAAACTTCTCCGACTCCTTCAAATATAACATCCATATATGTACATGAACGTACATAGAGCATAACGGAACAATTGAGGAATGAGCATATCTATTGTATTATGCTTAAATATAATATAAATCCTCTCTACCTCTATACTACGTATACGTATTTATACATACCTTGTTATACACTTTGGTTGTATCGTTTATAAGCTTTTTTTGTTCTTTGGGTACTGTATACATAGTAGATACATATATTTGTATGTACGTATGTAACCGAGTATAACAAGAACAATGCAAAAATACCACACCAACAAGGATAAGAAAAAAAAGGATAAAAATTATTGTTATGTAACGAAAAGGATTTTTTTGTTGTTGTTAGACTGTGTTGTTGTGCTAAACAGATTTTTAAATTTGTAAAGCTAATATAATGTACATTATAATAAAACTCTGGATGGTTTGAGCATAAATCTATTGAACTAGATGGCGACATCTGTCAAAATATCGTGTTCGCAATACGTATATGTTCACTATCATCTCGCTGTCTATATCTAACCGCATTAAACTTTGAAATGACAGATCGAAAATTAACAATTTTGACATGTGTATAATGCGTTCATATTAGAGTTACCGAAATATACATATTTTTACGTAAACTGATGTGAGGAGTAACTCTGTGGGAGGCTGCGGAATAAAAACATAAAATGAAGATGTATAGTCCGAAAAAATAGAAAAATAAATGAAAACAAATCATTCATTTTGCTTACTGTTGTTGGATTTTTTATTACTATTCCTCAGTCTTAAGATAAAATAAATAGAAATGTTATTTGTGGGGGTACAATGTACATGGTCCTTTATACGATATACGTTTTATTAAAGTCATTTTTTTGAATTTTGAGATGACATATAATTTAGTTTCATTCATCCATCTTATTATAACATCCATATATGTAGCTCTTTGGTTCGTTTTCTTTGATTAAACATTTGCCCCATTTAAGCTCGATTTATATTATCCGTTCCTTTCAGTTCCTTCATTTTTCGTATCAGACAAAAAAAAAACATTGTTACATGTATTTTCATTGGAGTATTTATATTATCCGTTCCGTACTTGCAGGAACTGAACGGAACGGATAATATAAATACTCCTATGAAAATACATATAACAATGTTTTTTTTTTTGTCTGATACGAAAAATGAAGGAACTGAAAGGAACGGATAATATAAATCGAGCTTTATCGGCGTTAACACATTTGCGTATATCCTAAAGTAAGGATGAATAACAACATTTAGAAGTGAGGTAATAATCCAAAACCTATAATCATATAAATAGACAAGTATTCAAATTGTACCAAATTTTAAAAGTATAGCACTAGTGCGATAAATGAATTTTTTTTTGATTCTTTAGTTATTTCAACGAGTTTAGTTAATAAAAATTTACAAAAATGCAAAACAAAAAATTAGAAAACTATGTTCCGGTTAAATTAGATGAACGATTTAGCGACATTTTTAGATTTTGGCACTGAATTTGCCACAAATTTGAAACTTTCGCCTACGGTTAATAGTAAAGTAAATTTGCATATTTAATTGATACACAAACCGTCCAACAAATAACAATAACCATTAGCTTGAACCACATATGAGTAAGTCCTAGCGAAATTAAATTATTATTTTTTCTAAAAACCATTAATACGTTTTGTAAAAAAAAAATGTACGTTACACTTTCATTTATTTTAGATAATGTTTGACTGCTATAATGATGACAAATTTAAGCTTTTCTATTAGGACATAGATCGGGTTTCTTTGTATTTAAAAAATCTAAAGCCATAGAGAATTTTAAAGAGTTTTAATGAAATTTTAAACAAACATTTTAAATGTAAAATATTTGTTGGTAAAATTTAAACTTTCTAAAGTTCTAAAATTTCAGGTCTAAATACTTTAAAATAGTTTCTTTTTTAAACCGGAGCCATCTACGATTTAATGAGCCGTTATTAAATTGCGTATTTTATTTAGAGGGGAAATTTTTCCTATGTTTCTATAAGAAACAATGTAAAATAACCAATTTTTGAATTAACCCTTAAATGCTTGAAGTCCGTTGTAAATGACAATCAGGAAAATCGAAAAAAAAGGTAAACAGAAAACGAATTTTAAGCAAATATGTGTGTGTATGTTTAAGTACAAGTGCAATGTATATCTAGACAGTCGGGTGAAGTTATTTGAGTAAAGCGTCAGTTAGTTCTCGATAGACAAACAAATCATTTCGCTTGTGCAGTTAAAATTAAAAAGTGCGTTTTTTATATGCAATAAAACATTAGTCAGTACAAATAAGTGGCATAGAAAAATCAAGAAAGTAAAAATATGCTAAATAATAAGAGTTAAGCTATTTTTAAATAAATATGCTTGCACAATTGTACGTTTGATAACAGAAAATGATTGTTATTTTAAACGGACAATATGAAGTCCATACACATGTATATGTATAACACATCGCCTAAAAAGTTCCCGGTCTAACAAAGAAAACACAATTTTTTGGGAAAATTAGATTTTATTCATCAACATAATTTCCTACTAGATACAATCAGTCCAACGCCTCTAACATTTCCATGCATTTTTTGAAGAACGATTCATCTTTTTCTTCTAAATAAGCTTCAGTTTTAGCAATCATTCCTTCATTGGAACCAAATCACTTTCTCTAGAGGTTTTTTCGAGGTCTCCAAACAAGAAGTAATCACTGGGGCTAAATGTGGCGAAAACGGTGGATGCGGAAGCAATTCAATGTCCAAAAATGTGTTGTCGTTTTTGATCCATTGTGAGCAAATGCGGTACAAAATTCAAACACAGCTTTCTCATGGATAAATGTGCGTGCAAAATTTGATCAACACGTTCCATAGATATCTTTACAATGTCAGCTATCTCACGCAACTTCACTCTACGGTCTTTCAAAACAATTTCGTGAATTTGTTTATGGTTTCTGGAGTCACAGCCTCATTTGGGCGCCCAGAGCGTGGTGCATCATCGGCATTGTACGACCACGTTTAAATTCAGCATACCAGTCAATGTTGATTTTCCCTGTGCAGGGTCCGGATAACACTTATCAAGCCACTGCTTTGCTTGAATGTTATTTTTTCCCATCAAAAAACAGTGTTTAATCAACATACGAAATTCTTTTTTATTCATTGTTTTGAAATTAACAAAAGTAGCGTCACAAAAACAACTGTAACTTGCAAACTTAATGATCGAAATGTCATGAAATTTTAACAGGTATCATATGAAGGTTGGTAGAATTTAAAAATACAATCGGTGTTAAGAATGATAACCTAAAATAAACAACATAAATGAACTATTGAATATTGAAATTAAAAACTTAATTATATAGAATCATATTAATCATAAACTTGTCTTAATTTTCATAAATTTGTGTGAACATCCGCCTCGGTTATAATTAATTATTGTAAATAATTTATATCCCACTCATACATTCTTATATTTAAACTTATTTTTATATACACTTTTTTCAATGTCAAGGTAAATTTAACATCACGAATAACGCAAAATATTTATTTTTACATTTTTGTAAACACAAAATCAAAACAATTATGCCGAGTACAGGATAACAAAATGTAATAGATTCGTATTCAGCATAATAGCATAATGAGTTGATTTTATACTATTTTTGATTTGAGCGGGATTTAATGCGCGGAATAAATAGAGTGGGAGTTTTCGAAGATAATCGAGTCATAGAGAAGTTAAATTTTAGAGGGGAAATATAAATGACTTGATGTTTTCGAAAGCTCAACTCCGTCTATTCTTTTGGCGACTGCATACGAGGAAACATCAGAGGTTTTAAAGCGGATAAAATATTAAATAAAAATCAGATCTACATATTTTGCGATATTGGCGGATTTTCCTAAAAATAAAGGTGCATTTAAAGATATAATTATATATTTGTCAAACCTAATAAAATATTATAAAAACTATTGTACGAAAATACCTGTTTTATTTGGCGATTATATTTTCGAGCGAGTTTTCCAAAATTAAATTTATAGTATTTTGTGCAAATTAAAACATTTTCCACAAAGTGATCGAAATATTGTATGGAAATTATCAATCGGTTTTAAATTTGTGGCACCATCTTTGTATCAGACCGGGAACTTTTCAGGCGATGTAATACAAAATTTTTCCAGATTTTCTGAAAATCTGGAAATACCTAATTGAAAAAGAGTTCGGATTCTTAATCTGCATCACAAAATACATGAAAAAATATTTTTCTTATTAACAATAACAGACGTCATGCATTTAAGGTTTAATATTAGTGAATGAAAATTTAATTGAATGATTAAAAATTTTATTTTATAAGACAAAGAACATATTCAAAAAAATACATATATGAAAAGCAGCCATTATTATTTAATATTTAATTAACGAAAATAAAATAAATAAATTAAAGAGCGGCATAATTTTAACGTTAGTAAAATGTACGTAAATTGATTTTTCACAAATTGTGCAAAAATCTAATTAAACAGTTTCGTTTTATAAATGAATGTTGGTCTCATCAATATGAATTGGAAAATAAAACAATGAGTTTTAATTCCAATCAATAAACCACAACCTTTCTAAAAAAGACGGCGTTAGATAAAAAACACGAACTAACACAGCAGTTTTTATGAATCTGAAAAATTATTATCTTATTAATACCTCGGATCCGTTACTTGAATCGTTGTCGTTCCAAGTGATAATAAAAATCTGTTAGTTGTATAAAAAGTTATCCAAGTTGAACACCAACAAATAACTTGAGGCGAAAAAAACAACTAAAATTTTATTTGGACCAATCATGCTGCTACCTGTCATGCGAAAACTCCTCCAAAGGTTACAAGCAGTTCGTATTTCTCCACGTGAACAGAGCGGACTATTCTCAGACAAACAATTCGGCTTCCAACGTAGCATGTCTACTGAGAATGCGATAGTCCGCCTGTCAAAACACAAAGCTCAAAATATGTTATTGGTATATTCTTGGACATTGCTGGAGCATTCGATAATTTAACGTGGCCTAGTGTCATTGCAAGTTTATCAGTCTATGATTTCCCCAAAAACATTATGAATGTTTTAGGAGCTGCTTTAGCAAACGAACCGCAGAAATCAGATACATATATGGTGCTGTATCAAAGAAATAACAAAAAGATGCCCTCAGGACTCAATTCTAGGTCCCTAGTCTGGAGCATCGTGTTTAACACGAGTATGATAGATAACATGGGCGAAATAGCATTCCCAGATTCTGGTGCCGGGCAATTCGAGGCTAGAGCTTCAGCGCCAGGGTCAAATCGCCAAAACAATGGTGCGATGCAAATAATACAATGGTGCGATTCAAATAAAACGTCACTGCAGAGAGAACAGTGATGCTGCTGCTTACAGGCAAATTTGTCTCAAATCGACCTCGAACTATATCAACGGTCGAAACATGAAAATGGTCAAGTGCGTTAGATATCTAGGAATTGACATCGATGAACGAATGGAAGTAGCGTCTCACGTATTAAAGGTCTGTGAAAACGCCAAGAAACTATTCCACTCCTTGGCGAGAGTGTCGAAAGAGCGATGGGGACTTAACCATAAAACACTTGTATTAATTTACAAAGATGTGGCGGAGGCGCTCTTCACGTATGCAGCGGCTGGGTGGTACGACAGGTTAAACTGTCATCATATCAGATCATTGGAAAGTACTCAGAGAAATATCCTGCTAGGAGTAACAAAGGCCTACCGAACAGTGTCTAAAGATGCTGTTGTGGTTCTGGCCAACGTGCTCCCTGTAGATATTATAATCAAAAAGCAAGCACTCATGTACCACCTAAAAAAGAAACAAAAATAATATAGGTGACCAATAAGTGCATGCTGCAGATAGTAGACATGATCAATTTAACGATCAATTTACCCCCGATTCTGACGATAAAACTACTAAGACCATCTTAGCTAAAACTTTATTGTAAAGACTTTTTTTTTAAGACTAAAGTCTTCATTGAAATTCTGAAGGCAGTAGTCTTAAATAATAAATTATAAACTCTCCAAAAACTTTTGTAGAGCTGCCAAACCAAATTTACACCATATTGTTTCAAATTTATGAACGAAAAGCGACAGTTCAATTGAAATAAATATAATTATTGTTTCTTTTTAATGTCAAAATTATGACTCCTAAGATGCTGTATAAGATAGCAGAAAATTTCCAGCAGAAAAAATGTGTTTTGCTATTCACCGCTAGAGGTATCACTATCACAAAAATGAAATTTTTTCTGCTGATATTCTTTTACACCAGCAGAAAATTTTTGACATTTTTATGCAAACTAAAAATGCTCAGCAGAAAATTTTATGAAAAATCAGAGAACTTATGAACAAGAAGAAAATGTATGTTTAAACATTTTGAAGCGATGAAAGTTAATTTTCTTTAAAAAACGATTTGCGTATGTATAGTGTAAGCACACTCACAACATAATTAAATTATCATAATCATCATTATGCAAACACAGGGCAACATCAAAAAAACGGCCATCGTTGAAAGCACTCCATATATTTCTGAAGTCATTTTAATATGAAATGTTTTCAGTTTTTTAACAAAAGTGTTAGAAAAATTCCCTTGTTACTACCCTGGGTGTATGTTTTTATGGTAGCTGAGATCATAATCCATATACATGAGCAACATAAGATTCACACCTGGCGTCAGTAGCCTTCCATACATTTTTGAAGTCATTTTAATGTGAAATGTTTTCAGTTTTTTAACAAAAGTGTTAGAAAAACCCCCTTGCTCATGTATATGGATTATGATCTCAGCTACCATAAAAACACACACCCAGGGTAGTTACAAGGGGTTTTTCTAACACTTTTGTTAAAAAACTACTGAAAACATTTCACATTAAAATGACTTCAAAAATGTATGGAAGGCTACTGACAACAGGTGTGAATCTTATGTTGCTCATGTATATAGACTATGATCCCAGATACCATAAAAACATACACCCAGGGTAGTTACAGGGGGGTTTTTCTAACACTTTTGTTAAAAAACTGAAAAAATTTCACATTAAAATGACTTCAAAAATGTATGGAAGGCTACTGACGCCAGGTGTGAATCTCATGTTGCTCATGTATATAGATCATGATCTCAGCTACCATAAAAACATACACCCAGGGTAGTAACAGGGGGGTTTTTCTAACACTTTTGTTAAAAAACTGAAAAAATTTCACATTAAAATGACTTCAAAAATGTATGGAAGGCTACTGACGCCAGGTGTGAATCTTATGTTGCTCATGTATATAGATCATGATCTCAGCTACCATAAAAACATACACCCAGGGTAGTTACAGGGGGGTTTTTCCAACACTTTTGTTAAAAAACTGAAAACATTTCACATTAAAATCACTTCAAAAATGTATGGAAGGCTACTGACGCCAGGTGTGAATCTTATGTTTCTCATGTATATAGATCATGATCTCAGCTACCATAAAAACATACACCTAGGATAGTTACAGGAGGGTTTTTCTAACACTTTTGTTTAAAAACTGAAAACATTTCACATTAAAATGACTTCAAAAATATATGGAAGGCTACTGACGCCAGGTGTGAATATTATGTTGCTCATGTATATGGATTATGATCTCAGCTACCATAAAAATATACACCCAGGGTAGTTACAGGGGGGTTTTTCTAACACTTTTGTTAAAAAACTGAAAACATTTCACATTAAAATGACTTCAAAAATATATGGAGTGCTCTCAACGAGACCGTTTTTTTGATGTTGCCCTGTGTTTGCATAATGATGATTATGATAATTTAATTATGTTTTGAGAGTGCTTACACTATACATACGCAAATCGTGTTTTAAAGAAAATTAACTTTCATCGCTTCAAAATGTTTTAACATACATTTTCTCTTCTATTTCATAAATTCTCTGATTTTTCATGAAATTTTCTGCTGAGAATTTTTAATTTGCATAAAAATATCAAAAATTTTCTGCTGGTGTAAAAAATATCAGCAGAAAAAAATTCATTTTTGTGATAGTGATGCCTCTAGCGGTGAATAGCAAAACAAATTTTTTCTGCTGAAAATTTTCTGCTATCTTATACAGCATCTCCTAAGACCACCTATTTCGTTGATATTAATGAAGACAATTTTTTAAGACTACTGACAGATAAGACTAAGTGCAGAATAAGAATTGATAGTTTATAGTCTTCGCTAAGACAAAAGTATTTGCTAAGACTGAAAATACGTCTGTGAATGTACGTTAGAATCGGGGGGTTAATAATAAAAGAGAACTAGTTGAAATGGCGATTGACCTATGACAAAGAAGGTAGAATGAATCAACCAATGGAAGGCATACATTTGGCTTCATGCCAGATATAAAAGCACGAATTAAAATTAAATTGCAACTAATGAGCTCTATGAACCAAGACATTTCTGGTCATGGTAAGTTTAAAGCCTTCCTACAGTGATTTAAGATAACAAACCAATGTCAATGTTTATAAAAAGGGTCAGAAGTAGAAGACGTCATATCAATCACCTACTTTTTGAATGTAACGTGGTGACAGTCATGTCACTAAAACAAAAGTGGCTGGGTAACATAAACCTACACGAGTTACTACAGCTACGAAGTTCTCCGGTAGTTTCGGCCATATTGTGCTGAACTGATCAATATCTTAAAAGAGCGGAGTAGTGCGCAATAGTGGACCAGATACCCGGACGGTACTTGCCTCCACGTGGTTTGGGACGGAAACAATATAATTTTTGAATTGTAACGGCTAAAAGTACTAGCACTATATCGGTTGTCATTGCTTTATGCTATGAAAACTGATATAGATTTTAAATAATTCTTAGTTTAAGGTTAAACCTAGGTATAAGAATTGAAAAAAAATTTCCCTGAATGTTGACTACGATTAATAATGAGTACATATTTTGGCCAAGCGCTGGTTTTATATTAAAAAAGTCACATACAACGACAAACTACACGACTAGTGGAAGCGAGTGTAAATTCATCAATTAAACTAAAATTTCTAATGAAAATTTTCACATGAATATGTTACCAAATATGTTGATAACAAAGTAAAATGTTATTATATTAAAATTCAAATTAACCATTTCAATTTTTATTTACAAAAATTTATTTAAAAAAATATTAATGGTAAGCTGATTTTTTTCAGAAAAAAACAAAAGTTTCCCCTCTATTTAAAGCTTACGATAAAAAATGGCCGAATCTTGCGGTTCTTATATCTAGGGGGCCGTGGTTAAACACATTTTAACATAGAATTTTATGAGCTTTCAAATACAAATCAAAGTTTTATTTCTTTTGAAGTTCTATTTACGTGACCCAATCCTAGCATATTATTCATCTCACAGCGCAAAGTATTCTTAATCAAAATTTTAAAAATAATTTTCAAATTCTGTTGTATTTCTTTTATAATTTTCAAGTTTTATCATGCGATCAAGTCATGTCACGCTAATTAGTATCACAAAATAAAAAAATATCAACGTGTCCTTCTGCAACATTCGAATACAGAAACAACAAACATTTTAATTAGGTTTGTGTCATCATCGTTATTGTCGCCTTATAGATGCTTATAGCTAATAAAAGCAATAAAATCAAAATTGAATCATCATTATTACGTTGCGTGCGTCCTTCGTTATCGAATCCCCCTAAAAATGTGTCGGCATATAAATAAAATTACTCACACATCCAAATACATAAAAACAAAAATACCTAAAAAAAATTGTTAATTTTCCATTAAACTTCTGGCTGCCATCATCATAATTTCTTATTATAATTGTGTCATTACACGTAGCAACGACACACACACACACACACATATATATACACACACAAATTAAAGGTGTTGTGATAATTCACTAAATATAAATTCAAGTAAGTTCGGTGATCTCAATTCCACCTTATCAGATTTTCATATACTTCCACAAAATCCGTTAAATTTTTTGTCACGTCTCCTTCTGTGTACCCCATCATCCCACATCCTGAATTGCGATTTATTCATAAAGATATATACAATCACGACATGGAAAAATTCAAGACAAAACTTTCTGATATACAGTTGTTCTTGTTGCTGTGTGTGCTTGGAAAATAGAAAAATTTACTTCACAGATGAGATAGATATGGATATATTTTTTTTGAATTTAAGAAAATGATGATTTTCTCTTGGGGATGAACAAATACATTTTCCTTTGCATTTGTTTTGTGTGCTTTAGACCCAAAAGGCATCTGAAGTGTGTGTATATTGTGTCGTATGAGAAATGACATAAGATCTTGTATATTCTTCGATTTGTATGATGAACTTTTGAGATTAATGAGAGAACTTTTTGGTGTCATATAATATGAATAAAATACTTACAGCACATGCCAAAAGGGTGCATTTGTGTGACATGTTTTCATGGCCTTGTGACATCTTTTGCTAAAGTGTGAGCTCCGTATTTTCTGGAAGATCTGCTTCATACAAAAGTTTTCCCTCGATAATATACCGTAGTCCATACAATACTTAATATGAATACGATTTATTACAACAACAACAACAACAACAAAAAATTACGTATAATTTATCAAAAACACGAAGACGTACACACAGTAGAAAAATCTTCTTGTCTCATCAATCTTGGTCAAGGATATTTTTTTCGTATATAAGATATTTTAAACGAAAATATAATTTTTCTTTTATGCTTTTGAATACATAATTTCTTTCTCTGTATGGTCTTCATCTCTATCTTCGTGTTAAATTTCCTTATACTTTGTCATTTTTTCATTTTTGGGGCTAATTCTTTTCTATCTTCTTTTGCCGATTCTGAGCAAAAATGATGATGAAAATTAAAAGCTCTGAAGATATTTTTCTATTGGATATGGTGCCAAGTATAAAAGAATTTTGTTTGGAAACTAAGTTCGAGTCCTGTAATCATATGCCGAGTATATATGATTATTAACATATGACGATTTGATCGACAAGTATTCGGTGGTCTTAGACGGTGGCCTTACTTGTATTCAAGAAATAATTCATATAACTGTAATCGATTAAGAAATGTACATATTATATTAAGCTATCTGGTTATGCGAAACTTTACATCGAATGAATCACACTTTAATTCAATCACTTCAAACCCCACATTCCATTTATTTATTTATTTATAAAACGGGTATAAGCAATAGCTTTTCCACCCTAAGAAGTTTGTATACAATAGTTTTAATTAAAAAAATATTATTAATAATAAAATATATGCATTATACTAAAATTTTATACAGTAAATAGTTAATTAATAAAACAGTTTTCTTTCAAATAACTAAATACATACTGTTTTTTTAAGCTTTCCAGAGAGTTTACACATCTAACCTTAAGTGGCAACTGATTTCATAATTGTTTATATAAAAAAACCAATTTATGAAAAATGTAAAATTGATTACTGATCGGATTATTCACCATTATCGTCCGATTATTGATCGTACACAGTCTTAGAACATAAAAAAAATTATACATTTATTACTGTAATGTTCCAAATATCGTCGATCCAAATAGATTACCTGAACCAAGAGGTTATGCAAATGAAATCAACTTTTACTCAATAGTGTAAAAGTTAATTTCAAAACTTAAACTTAAAAAATTCAAATAGATTTATCAAATTAAAATTTTAGAAAATTAATAATTCTCAAATGCCGCTGCCTAATGTACTAATCCAGGGATCTTAAGTCCATTAAATGATTGTTATTACGTTTAAATTAAGTATAACCTGAATGCCACTCTGAAAATATTTATTAGCGGTTGTAATTCTAAAGTAAAAACCCAAAACTTTTAACTAATAATTTATTAATTTACATTTCTATAAATAACATTATTTTATGCAGAATTAATTAACCTGAGACTCTAACACCAACATCTAAATACAGATATTTTAGTATCTAGTATATAATCTTTGCCACCTGTTCTGGAGCCGTAGCACTCTATACTCTTTCGCAGTTCGCTTTTCACGACTTTACCTTGTGCAGTCGTCTACCAAATCGAGGAAGTACGGCTATAGCTCCGGTTTCCAACCAACTGCATATTTCATAGCTCCATGCCAGCTTATACTACTGACATGGAAGATGGGCCGGCCCATGAGTTCTGCACTTCGACACTGCCAAACGACAAAGCCTTAAGGTTCAATCTCAATGACACCGCACCGCGCCGATCCATTAAAATGTGAAAATAGAAAAATGTAATATTACATAGGATTACAATGAGAAAACGGAAAAGCAATCACAATGAACGGAGCGGCGCTGTGTGTTCGGAAACGCTAGCTAAACTTTCTACTTTTTTGGATAACATAACCTCATAAATCATTTGACAACTAAAAGTGTATTATATTTAGTACGTGTATATCGTTTTCAAAATATTAAAAGTAAAAAAATATATGAAATGGACTTCAACTATGAAGAATTTACGAAAAAATAAAATTTTATCCCGACTTGTACAACAAGGCATGTCACTTTTCTGGAACGGCACGGAAACATTGTTTTTGGCAATTCGTAATGACGGATAGATGCGGTACGATTAGCCGCGGTGCGGTGTCATTGAAATTGAACCTTTAACCAATGTGCTGTTTGGTCGGTAAATAATACAGATTTTGAAGGGGAAAAAACTTTATTCATTTGACACTACTCCAACCACCATCTAAATAATCAGAAATGATGAAAGAGCAAAACGAAGGTACGTATTTATACGATTCAACCTCCATTACCAGCATAATACTTTGGTTAGCCATAGTGCACCTCTCTGACAAATTTATTTGGTTAGCCATAGTGAACCACTGTGACAAAGAAAGTCAGTTTAATTAAAGTAACATATATATGTTCGTTTTCCCATTCCTTTCGACCAAAAGCAGCACCTCTTTAGTTCAAAGAACGAAATCAAAATGCAACAGTACAGCCTAGCATAAACAAAAGTAACGCATATAATGTATTCCACTCCCAAGGGACCAAATTAGGTTAAATAGAGTGTACACTATGCAAATTCATTGATATGTTCTATCAGGGTAACAATGTATGTGTGAGTATTTTATATAAATGTTGACACTATCAGCAAATTATCAGTGGCCCTATTCTGGTAATTCCCCGGAAATAGGGAATTGGGGAAAGAATTTACTTATAAATTCTATTTAAATAATTTTTTTCTAGTATACTAAGGTAAAAAGTTAGTGGTAATTTTTTTTGAAAACAAAATAAAATTGGGAATAACTTTCCCTGCTAATTTCGCTATGGAAAAATTATTCCCAATTTAAAAATATTTACATCAAACTTTTTCTCAGTAGGCCAGAAAAAAACTGATTTATACACAATAGTATATTGTATAATTAGGAGGAAAAGTACTGCATTCCCGGACGATAGTGGAAATTGACTTTAAAACGAATATAAACCCAAAATAATTTTCAGTATTATTCATTAATTATCATATTAAGGCTGCGGGCCAATATGCGGGTGGGTAAAAGTCAATTTTAAGTAAATTTTTCGGTAAATTAATTTATTTTTCAAAAACTCTATGGCAAACTGATCGAATAATGTGTTCTAAATCCGATTTTTACCATAGTAAATGATTTACTCGAGTATTGGCCCGCAGCCTAAGAATCAAAACAAAGTAAAAAATCGAAAATAACATAAAATTATTGCTTAGTTAGCCACGACATCATAAGACATAAACACATTTTGTTTTTTTTTTCTAAAGTTGTCAAGTTTGTGTACCTATTTGATTTATAAATAACGTGTGAACGAAATTTAAGGGATATGGACAGTGAAAGCGAATTATCCTTATCTTGTACCCCGCCGGAAATAGTGGAAGCAGCTAATTCAGCTACATGTGATTTATCGCAAAAATCGAAGGAAAAATACGAAAATGCTTATAAATGCTTTATGGATTACCGTCAATCTAAACACATCAAATTATTTTTGGAAAACGTCATTGTGGCGTATTTCGCTGATTTATCTACAAAATTGAAATCATCCAAATTATGGTCAAACTACTCAATGATCAGGTCGATGCTAGTGGTTAAAAATAATGTGAATATTGCAAAATACCAAAAATTACGTGTTTTCTTGAAACGCAAATCCGACGGATATAAAGCGAAGAAATCTAAAATATTAACTATGGAATATGTTCAACAATTCATTTTGGAACCTTCAGATGATTCTTCCTACCTACTAAAGTAACCATGTAGGTATTTAAAACGATTATTATTTGTATTTACACATTAAATTCAAATATGTTTTCGGATAAAATACAATTCACACTGCAATATTTTTTTGTATGTGATATTATGATTGTTTTTTGTAGGTTGCGTTAATTTTTGGAATCGTGGTGCTTCTTGATGGGATGAACTAGCCCGCATGAAAATTACTGACATTAGTGATTTGGGATCTAAACGTTTAGTTAAAATCCCGAATAACAAAACAAATAAACCACGATCATTTATCGTAAACGAAACTTATTTAGAATATTACAGAAAATATATAGCTTCACGTCCAAAAGATTTAAATTCGTTGCGTGTTTTTGATAATGGTGCAGATTTAACATGCTTAAAAAGATTTGGAGGATGGAAGTCATCGACTGTTGCTGAAGGGTATATCGATGAATCCATTATCAATAAAATTAAAGTTGCTCATAAGATTTTCGATTCAACGGATAATGAAACAGCCGATGCAAATAATGTTAAAGATTTTAATAGCAATATATCAACAACAATGCTGGGATGCGATACTACTATTCCACCAATGTTCAATAATTGTACTAATTGTACGATAACCGTTAATATTACAAATAAGTAAAATTAAACTCCTATACCTAGCACATAATTAGTTTGGCATAGATTTATCAAATAAAAATTGATTATTATGTATACTGTTAAATTAAAATAAATAAATGCGTTTGACCTTATAAGTGTACTTTTATTTCTTCTAAACAAATAAAAATCCATACGGGAATATATTCCCGGCCTAGGCCAGAAAAAATATTCTCGTACTATTATTACTTGTTGCTTACGCGCGGTCTCCACCATGCAAAATTGCTGATATTTACTATCTTGCTAGTAATTTTGTTAATGTATGTGTGAGTATATTATACAATTTTTTTTGCTAGCAGCAAATTATCAGGCTGATATTTTCTCAAAAATTATCATGATAATTATTACGAAATGTCATATTTTGTAGGTTATGTTTTTTATTTTTTAAATTTCATTTTAGGGTAAACACATTAAACATGGCGGTATATGGTTCTTTACATTTTTATTTTTTCAAGATTTTTTGTTTTTTTGTTTTTTGCGGTTTATGTCAGTTGTTTGATTTACGCATTTAATTTGAGTTTTTTAAATAGTGCAATAAATATATATAATGTCACCTACATATATTTTTTCGAAAAAATGTCACAGATGCAGTTTACGACTGAAAATACGTTAAAGCTAATTAATTTATATAGAGCAACTGAATGCTTATGGAAAATAACGAGTACACTTTATAGGCGTTCGGATCTTAAAACTATTGCACTACAAAAAATTGCAGATGAATTCAATTGCTCTATTGAAGATATTAAAAAAAAAAATTAGAAATTTAAGGAACACATACGTGCAACAAAAAAAAATGAATGTAAAGAAATCTGACAGTGGAGTTGACGATTTACCAAAATCTAAGTGGTTCCTCTACTTCGATGAACTAACATTTTTGGATGAAGTAATAGTGTTAAGAGCCACAACAAACAATTTTGAAATAAATGAAAACACAGTTCCTATAAATAATTCAGTAAGTCCAGATTTTATTTATTTCATATTATACTATTTAGTTTATATTTTAACAATCGCAATTACAATTTTATTCAATTTTTTTCCATTGAAATGGCACATCTCCCTTACCAACACTAAAATTTGCAATTGTGTCTCTCATTTTATTAAATGTTTTTACATTGTTTGTTGTACTTTGCTCTTGTCGATGTGTATTATAAAAATTTGATGGTAAAGCATTTGGCTGCATATCATCTAAATGGTTACCGAATTCAATTGGCTTGGTTAAATAATTATGTAGGACGCAGCATACTTTAACGATCATATCGATTCTTTCGATTTTAACATCAATTGGCCTGTGTAATATCCGGAATCTGGTGGCTAGTCTACCAAATGCGCATTCTACCGTTAGCCTGGCTCTACAAATTCTATAGTTAAAATTTTTTTGTTTTGTCGTTAACGTTTGGCATCTGGAATAAGGCTTCATCATATGCCGATCCAATTTAAAAGCATCGTCACCTATAAAATAGTTTGAAACTGGCATAGTTTCACCGTTTAAAAAACCTGGCGCTGGAATATGCAAACTCAGAATATTTTTAAATAACGTTGGGGCGGAATCATGAAATACGACCGGAAAAATTTAAACGGATTTAAAAATATTTTCAAACTTATTAGATTAAAAGTATTCAAATTTACTATGATGGATGCAGACTGATGTATAAATGCAACTTCTATAATATTTTAAGAGCATTGGTTAATCTCCTACAAGATTTTCGAAATTCATTTCGAATTTCAAATTTCTCGTACCAGGTTCGTCGCCACTTCATTTTATGAGATGGCATTGAAGTCCTTTGTATTTCAAAATTGTAAAATTTCCGGAAATATTTAATTATTTTAATGTAAACAGGGGCAAGATCATGAAAACCGACCGAAAAAATGAATTGTTACAAAATATTTCATTGGACAAACACAAAAAAATTCGAAAAATGGTCAAATTTGGCGTAAATATTTTGTATGAAAACTCAAATAAATGAAAGTTTAACATAAAAATTTAATTCGACAACTATTTCATAAACGAGCAGTTTTAAACAGAGATCGAAATTGTCGTTCTTTTGTTGTGCTTTTTCTCATTTTTCGTTTACAAACCAAATGTTTTTATTTTCTAAATCTATTTCGCGTTCATCAAAAAATAAACAAAATTTTTTTTTCGTTTTTACGATCTCGCTGGTACGACAGATAACAAAAAATATTAATATTCTCTCTTTACGGAACGAACACAGTAAAACAAAACGTATTCTTCCCAAGAACAAGCACGGTTTTTTGTCGTTTTGCAGTTTTGTGCTCCTCAAGCACAAGCACGATATTTTTTGGTTTTTCAGTTTTGTGCTTCTGATGATATAGAAGAGATTTGAAAAATGCATTTCAATAATACATTTTGTGTGCATCAAAAAATAAAAAATTGTTGTCCCTTTTTGTTTCGCTTAGCCTAAATACTAAAATACTTTTACTTCGATGAATTTGTTATTTATTTTCTATTAATGGATGAGTTTATATGCAATTATGAATTAGGAAATAATATTTATAACGTTTGATTAAAGGATGGTGTAAAAGATGATGATTTTTGTAATGGTTTAGCAAAGATATCAAATACCAATTATTAAACGATATTTCACTATACACCTACATTTTAATTTTCTTGGCTTAATCTTATTAATTTAAATTTGTAATTATATCTAAGATAAATGAAAATTTGGTTTGTGTAACATGAAGTACGGTTTAAATGCGGCAACAAAATTGATTAAATAGGATAAAACTTTCTTATTAAAATTTTAATTTATTTATTAAGTTTTCCATATTGTCCATTTACGATTATGTGAGAATGCTATTTTGAAGTAAATGGTTAAGAATAGAAGCAATAAACCTAAAAATTTATAAACAGCAACAAAATTTTACGAATAAATTTAAAATGTTGGAAACGAGGCATAGATTTATGAACAATTATCCATTAATATAGATTATTAATTTAAAATGAAATACAGATACTATAGGTTTTGCACTTGAAATTCACGATTTTGCAAATGATATTCAATTTTTTTTTATTTTATTCACCTTTTCAATTTTTTATACTTCATTGTCAATTTTTCCTAAATCAACCTCAATTTTTTGCAAAGCAAATTCGTGATTTTAACTTCAATTAAATGTTAAGTAAATTCAAATCTTTTTAAAACAAATTCAAGTTTTGTTCACGTCGATTATAGAACTCGCGGGAGCGAATCGATGGAAATTCTAAATCGTAGTATCATAGAAATTCCTATGGATTTTCGTACAATTAGTACACTAAAATTTGTTTTAGATCTGCAACTATTTTATTGAGTTTGCACGGGGAGTCATAAAAAACGATTTATATGGAAATCAGTACAAATTTTCTTGGCTACTTTGATTAATAGCAATTTTTTTACATTTTATTTATATGTTTTCCAATCCGTTATCGATTCGCTCTCGCGAGTTCTATAATCGACGTGATTTCAAGTTCGCACATTTTTACAATTCAAAATCAACTTTTTGCAAAACAAATTCAGTGCTCCCAACTCTTAACCGATTATGCTGAGATTGGATATGTTGGATGGAAATAGGATTGTTAAATGAATTTTGGAAGAAGTTCTGGATTACGGCCACCTAGGACAGAACTCGATAATTTCGTAATCGATTATGATGGGATTGAGTATGGTGGATGGAAATGAGATTCATAAACAGTTTTTGGAAGAAGTTCATGAATATGGCGATCTGGGACGGAACTCAGGCACTTCTTAGTCGACTATGTTGGGATTGGGTGTGTTGGATGAAAATGGGATTCTTAAATTATTATTGAAAGAAGTTCTGGAATTTGGCCGCCTGGGACGGCACTCGTCTATTTCTTAACCGATTATGATAGGATTAGGTACGCTGAATGAAAATGGGAGTTTTAAATTATTTTTGGGGGAAGTTCAGGAATATGGCCACCTGGAACGGAACTGGATCAATTCCTAACCGATTGTGATGGGATTTGGTATACTGAATGGAAATGGAATTCTTAAATGATTTTTGGAAGAAGTTCTGAAATTATACCACCTGGGGCGGAACTCAGCCCATGTAGCAATTTGGAGTTCCAGAATGGTTTATAAACCATAATTTAACTTAACTTGAAATAATGCAGAAGGTTCAAAGTGGTTTATATTCCATTAGATTACGTTTCACTAACCGTCGATCGACAGGCGTTTGGATAGGTAATTATTAACCTAAGCTGCATCGCTATGGTTGAACAACCATATACAACTAACTTGGGTGTAACGTACTAATTTCAAAAAGGTTATTGTTTAACCGTTAACCGCAGAAGCATAGTAGGGTTGGAAATAATTCGTGGTTTTTCCTAAACCCATATTTAACATTGAAGTCGTTCACTTCACGAGTTAGGGATGTACATCAAATCCACTAATAAGTTTGGATCTACTGGTTCAAGATAGGTATATTTTAAACCCACTGGCACCCACGTACGCTTGACTCCAAAATCCAACTATAGTTGATATAAAGTTTCACTGGAGTTGAATCAAACTTAAAAGTAAATTATGGATTTCAAATTAACTATGGTTGAAAGAGATTAAGTAAATGTTTATTTCAAACCAACCTCGCATGGATCCAAATTTCAATTTTTGTTACTAAACGAGTAAATAAGGTTGAAAACAAACAAAAACGTAAATTACTAACTCCAAATTACCTCAAATGCAACTTTTAAAGGTATGGGGTTTACTAGAGGTTAATTTCAACCAAAATAAAGAAAATACTAAAGAAAAACATTAACCTAAATTTACCTTAGGTTATGAAAAGTTTAAAAATGGTTTGCATTGAACGAATAAGTAAAATATTGAGGTTTTTCCAATAGAATTTTAAGGTTTGAGAATCCGGGTTTGATAAAAACTCAAATGTTACGTAAAAGTTTATAATATGGTACATTATATTCTAACCTCGGTTAAGTATTGCTACATGGGAGGCCATTTCTTAACACGTTATGTTGCGATTGGGTATGTTTGATGAAAATGGGATTCTTAAATTATTATTAAACGAAGTTCTGGAGATAAATGGCCGGAGGTGGTCTTTCCCAAAACTACTTCCAATAACATTTTAGAATCGCATTTCAATCCGACATATGATAATCGGTTAAAACTGAGCCGGTTCCGCCCCAGCCATTCAGCATATCCAATCCTATCATAATCGGTTAAGAATTGATCGAGTTCCGTCCCTGGTGGCCATATTACAGAATTTCTTCCAAAAATCATTTGAAAATCCTATTTCCATCCAGCACACTCAATCCCATCATAATCGGTTAAGAACTGATCGAGTTCCGTCCGCGATGGCCATATTCCAGAAATTCTTTCAATAATAATTTAATAAACCCATTTCCATCCAACAAACCGAATCCCAACATAATCGGCTAAGAAATGCCTGAGTTCCGTCCCAGATTAATTTCGATCGATTCGATTAAATTTAAAAACATTCGGAATTAACGAACCGCCTATTAGTCCGTTAAATCGAGGTTTTACTGTAATTTCTATATCGGTAAATAAAATCATTTGGTTTACCATTTCTTACGCAACTTTAAGCTTCATAAGGTTTGATATAGAAAATAACAAATTCGATAGGTAAATCCTGAACCTCATGCACGAAGCTATTCTGGTTTAAACTTTTTAATAATTTAAATTTCATATAAATTAAAAGCTTCCATTATCTTAAATTAATCAAATTTTCGGTTAACTTATAGAATTATACTTAATCATAATTTACAATAATATGTATTTATCAGTCATTTTAATATGGTTTTATTCATGCTTAGATAAAACCCTTTACGGAAAATATACATAAGAACTACTTCGTTAGTTCATACATACATCACACCATCGAAGCAAAAATAATTTTGTCTTCGTATGTCAAAGCAAAAAACAAAAATATATTTTTTTGTCATCGCGCTAAAAAAATTTTTATTGTACGCATTTTTAAAATCGAAGAAGACAAAACTTAAAAACCAAAAAAATCGTTCTTGTGTTTGAGCACAAAACTGCAAAACGACAAAAAACCGTGCTTGTACTTGGGAAGAATACAATTTGTTTTACTGTGTTCGTTCCGTACAGAAAGAATATTTTTATTTTTTATTTTCTATCGTACTTCGTAGTGCGATCGAAGAACGAACTGATTTTTCTTTTTGATCACTGGTTTTAAACGGAAATGTTGTACCGGTAAAAAATGAGTTTTGAAAATCTTGTTGCAGATTAGCCATTGCTCTTCAAATATTATAGAAGTTGCATTTAAACATCAGTCTGCATCCATCATGGTAAATTTGAATACTTTTAATCTAATAAATTTGAAAATATTTTTAAATCCGTTTAAATTTTCTGGTCGTATTTCATGATTCCGCCCCTGAATTTTCAAAAATCGTATTGTCTGAAGCTCTTCCGTTTGCACCAACATCAATAAAAATAAACTTTGAATGAGCATCGACAATTGCTAGTAAAACAATACTGTGGAAACCTTTAAAATTAAAAAAATTTGATCCTGAATGTGGTGGTTGCTTGATCCGTATATGCTTTCCGTCTACTGCACCAAGTGTATGCAGAAAATTCCAAATTCTCCAAAAATCGTCAATTACCTTTTCCCATTCAGGATCCGTATTATTCATCTACAATAAAAAAAATTATATTTAAAACATTTTCATTAAACAATATTTCTTAACATATGGCCCTAATTATTTACATCAAGGTCCTAATTATATTTTTTTTGTTTTAGTGGGACGTTACAGTCCCGGAAGAAGTGGAATCGGAAGAAGTGGAACCGGAAGAAGTTGAATTTACTAGTCAATCGTATCGGGACACCAAACAAACCCATAGCAAAACCGCAACTAGAAAAACAGAAAAAATGGACAAATACGATGCGGCGATTGCTCAACTAGTCACGAGTACTCCATCTAAAAAACAAGCAGACATTTTTGAATCCTTTTCATCGACAGTGGCCTTGCAATTAAAAGAAATACACGATTTAGATGCTTCAGAAGCTTTCATTACAATGAAAGATATTCAAATTTTAATTGGGGACAAATTAATAAACATTTTGAAAAGCAAGCAAAATCAATCTAATACCGAAAGCGGTTTACAATCCTCCGATAATTCAACTCAAACGAATTTGACATCACCGGTGCTTTTTGATCAAATTATGAACACACCTTTAGATTCATCAAGTAATTTTCCAGCTATATACAACACTCCCACCAGTTCCATAGAGCTTAATCCTCCAAATTTATTTAATTATATATTACCAACACTTTCACCAACAGATTCATCAATTAATCATTTTTCGGCTATCACTAGAGTTAGCACTACAGATACGAATTATTCCAATTCGCCACCAAACCCGTCTGTTTCAAATTTTAAAATGTCAAAACCGATACCAATTAAAAGTAATACAAATGCAAGCTATAATATACCGCCATTGTATTCTGGACATTCACAATACTTCCTAAAAGAACCCGTTCCGGAATCCAAAAGGATTAAAATTTTAGAAGACATACCAATAAATTCTGGTAGATCTAATTTAATACAAAATGCAATAACATTATCCGGAATCGAAGACATTGAACTTTAAAATGACTGACAAACAATAATTTTCGACGAATGCTGTGGTTATATTTTTTTACTGAATTTCATTTATATTTTTACGACTTGAATTATTTTAATATATGAATAATGAAATGTATGTTTTAATTTATGTATTTTTGTTAATTTGAATAAAGATTTTATAAAATGAAATTAATCCTATAATAATTAGACAAACGCGTGTTATTGATTTACGTTACACCATACTTACTTTCAGATATTTCGGCTGCAGCGTTGAGTATAAGCTAGCAAGAACCTCGGGTATGAATTTAGATAAGGTTTTTCAAGAAACCCGTGTTAAATATTCTAACGAGTAGAAAGAATCTCCCGTAGCGATATACCTAAAAGTAATCGCAAGTCGAACTCGAGCGCTAATTGCTGTTCGAAAACTTGTATCCTTTTTTTGAATTTGGTGCTCTACCTAAAAAATATATTTTATAAAAATTGTAAACTTTATAACACAATAATACTTCCTAATGTGAGTATTTCACTAAATTGTTCGTAAGTCAACCTTGTAAAACTTTTAAAGCTTTCATTTTCCCCCTAAAACAAATCGGCTATAAAATTGTCTTCCGAACAATCCAATTGTCTGTTGGCAAGAAATGGATTAACCCAAAATGCTCGTTTGGGCTTGTCCCTTTTTTCGAGTTTCTCTAATTTCTCAATTTGTTCAAGCCTCCTTAGTTTAAACAAAGTTTCAATTTGTTTATCAAAATCCATTATAAATTTATTTATTTTTAATGTTTTAAAAAAATAACAATTATTAACTTTAAAATTTGTTCATTTCGCACATACGCATGACAAACTAATTTTTTGACATAACCATGGTAACGATTATCATGATAATAATAATTATCATGATGGTAATATTCCCAGATATGATATTTTATCGACGACTATTTTCCAAAACATTGAAAAAAACACATACAAACATAAATTATCATGATAGAAAATATCAGCAAATTTGCATAGTGGAGACCGCGGGTTAGCAACAAATACAACATACTGGAATCATGAGCGTTTCGTTTCGAAAAAACAACAGAAAGATATATTTTTTCCTACGATCGGAGGAAAAAAGCTTTTCTTTCCCATTCTATCTTCAGCTATGAAAAATTTTCATACAAAAATGTCTTTTGAAAACGAATTTTCCATGAAAACTCGATTGCAACACAAAAAACTTATCGGGGGACATTTATGAAAATATAAATTTACAATAAACCACTTGACGGGCCTTCGGTCTCGAGTGTCAATTTCCTCACTCGAGTAACATCACAATCTGCTATTTCCCCTGTTTGATGGCACAATGCAGTTGTGGCAATTATATATTAAAGTCTGTAATGTATTTTTTGACCTATTTTCATCATTTTACTAACCTCTCATAATAGAGTCAATATTTTACTACACCTTGACAGCGTTGTATGTACTACTAATTGTAGACGAACAACTCTCAATTTATAAATTAAACTCCTCGTTAAATTAAAATTCAAATATTTAGACAAAATAAATTCTGGACAAGCAATGTAACGAGTTGTAAAGTAATCCTATCTCTGCATCTGTCCTGCTCCGATCGGGATTTAAACCCGGTACCACCTGATCCAAACGTCAAAACTTCAACCACTGTGCCGTTTGGTCTGTGAACCAATGAATGTGGGTTCAGCCTAGCAATCCAACTATTTTATACGCCTCTTACGACAAGCAGTGGGTGGTGCGATGAAATTCTAGGCGTACCCCCCAGCTATAGCGGATAAAACAGTTATCACCTAATGTATTGTGATACAATTATTCTTTAGTTGATTTACAAAACTATTTTCAACGAATCTCAGATGTTTTATATTTTTTTTTCTGTGAAGTACTCTGAGACGATGCGCGGAACGGCGTAAAAATGAATTTCCGTAAGAATATTTTATCTATATACTAAATATTTACAGAATAATGCGAATTTTACAATAATTTTAACTTACTGCTTCCACACTAATGTAATCATAAGATTTTTTTTTGTTAAAAAAGCAATATTTCAAAAAGATAGCTTTTGAATATTGATATGAATTCAGTGATTTGCACCGATAAAGTTTTGAAAAGCAATATCTTCTATCGCGATGTATTCTTGAGATTTCTATATCATTCCTGGAGAATTTGATAAAATATTTTTTTGTTATCTTTACCGTGCAATTTCAAAAAATACAAATTCTATTCTATCTGTATAAAATGCTAACGAGAAATTGACATAACAATCCTGCGTTCCATGTAACGTATACGTAAATGTCAGTCATGGGAAGTTAAATGTTTTGCTTGTTATTTTTATTTCTACACTTTTTCATACAAATATAAATAACAGGTTCATTCAACGGTCAGCCAGAGATGTAGAAATAATTACTCATAACCCATTTTCTTTTGAAAATCAATTTAGTGGTTTGAATTTTCTGTAGTTGAATTGTCTGTAGTTTTGTTCTTTCACCACAACTGTGTTTGCTGTATTTTTGGTAATACTTGTACATTTGGCATTGCTTTTGGTAAGAGCAATTGAAATTTGTTCATCTTAGGTAAAATCAACATGTTAAAATACTACTTGTGTGGCAAGAATCGGTAAAACCGAAATTAAAGGAAGCCTTTCTAAGTAAAAAATATAAATCAAATTTGTACTGCGTGTGACATACAGTGAATGTATTAATAACCCAGATTTTTTTTTTTTTGTTTTTTTATTTAAATTATTACAACTGAATACAATTCATTTAGCAATTTTTGTTTCTTAATTTAAGTGCCTATTCCATGGAAAAATTTTACTGACTGTATTTTTTTACTGCAAAAACGAAAACAAAAAAATACTTAAAATTCCATAAGAGTGACAAAGAAAACAAATATCTTTTATTTCATTTTTATAGCAAAATTTATGGTTCTCACATATCTAACTATTTCGTCGACACACAATAAAATATTTTGATGCTACATCCACCAAATAAAATAATGCTCAATCAAACTTACCGTAATTTTCCTACCTAATTTATTATTATGTAGTTTAATATAAAATTATTTGTATTTTATAACAAGTATTTAGATTTTTTTTTGTATATTTGAACACCTAAAAAAACGTTAAAAACACTAATATCCACTAATGTAAACAAAACTCGAATTTTAGGTATCGAAATAAAAAAACAAACTGATATTTGACTATAAAAATGGCGAACGATTTATTTTGTGTGAGTGTGAAAAAAATTTCTTATCTTTACATACATTTTTTGTAGATGTGTTGACAATGCTGCCATAAAAAGTGCTAAAGTTTACATTTTTTTATAGCACATTATGGCAGCACACTACCACAATGATAATTATTTTCTCAGTAAAATTTTACTGACAAAAATTTTTGTTTCGTACACAACCAGTAAATCTATATTTTTTTCTCGCTTTTATTTTTGCAGTCAGTAAAATTTTCCCATGGAATAGACACTTTAGTTATTTGTAGATGAGAAGAGACCAGCTCTATTTATAGGTTATTTACTAAAGTAGTCTTTGCACTAGTGTCCTTAATCCATTAAATCAATTGGTTTCCAACACTACAATCGTCTTACTGCATGTGAAGTGTCCAACGTACCAAGAAGCTCTTCATTTACATGTTGATAAATACGTTGCCCATGAATTACTTTTTTATTTCGTCTTTACGCGTTGGAATATTTAGGTCCCTATGAAAATCATCATTCCTAATGTACCACGGAGCGTTAACTATACCACGGAGAACTATGTTTTGAAAAGTTAGCATTATTTTGGTGTTGGTTTCCTTTGTACAGCCTCGGAGCTATATTCCGTAAGTCCATACAGGCTTTATCACCTGTTAAAATAATAGCAATTTATTTTCGGTTGACAATTCAGCATTTTTCAGGAGCAGCCATTTTTAATTAAAAATAAATTTTTAGATATTTGATATTAAATTCATCTTTTTTCTTTTAAAACGTGCTCTTTCACAACCTAGATGATCAGAAACATAATTGGCATCTAATTCAGTCACTTTTGATTATTTGTGACTACTTTGTATGACACTTCATAAAACAAATCATAAAACCATCGAAGTTTACTTAGGCCTAAATGTTTCTACTATCACCTTATGAGTGTTTTTTTATTCATTCCAAATATTTCGGACGTTACGAACATGACATATTATGTTTTTTTATTCATTCTATTCCGTTGCTTTGGTATTTTTTTTTTTATTTATTCTAGACATTCTGGACGTATTCTTTTCGTACTAGTTGAAAAGGTAGAACGAAAGGAATATTTTTAATATTAGTCGCCATATTATTTGTTTTGTTGAATGTGCATGTACATAAAAAAATAGTTGTTGTAAAAAATAAAATAAAATAAATTAAAAATGGATAATAATAACTATAGCAATGAAAAAAATTTATGAAAAAATATAAAAATTTGAAACAACTAAAACAATGACTGTCAAAAATGTATCCCATTCCTTCCAAATCGTTTTTTTATTACATTCTGTTTGGAATATTTTGAAGTCCCGTGATCAGCATTCTTTTCTTTATATTCCTTCTTTGGAATGAATAAAAAAACACTATACCCAGTATGCAATTTTTCCACTGTGTGGAAAAAGCTGCTCAAATGTCGTACTAAATTCCGTACTACTAAATATCAAAGACACAAAAATATTGATTTTGGGCAAAAAGAAATTTCTTTCTCTTTCATTCGCGAAGTTTTTATTTTTATTTTTTTGTTTTATTGTTTTGTATCTTCAGTTTAATAGTAGCACTTGAGAGGATAACGCGATATTACTTATGCTTGCCGCGATTTTTATTTTTTATTATGTTAACTTGTGTTTTACGGTGTATTATGTAATATGTTAATATTTACTTCATACCTTGTATCTAATAATTTAATTACGTGTTTGTGTTGTGCTTGTGACCAATAAATTTGGATGTAAAAAGAGGTAATCAAATTATTTTAAAATGGCGTTTTCTTGAAATGATGGAAATTCCCGATTTTTATTTTTCATGGTTGTGGTTGTTGGGATGTTCAATTGGATGCGCGTAAAGTACACCATAGCAACTGAGTTAAAAATACAACATTATCGTTCCGGTACAGTTGCTTTACGTGAAATGACATGCAATTCGTCGTGAAGTGAAGCATATTTAGTTGGTTTAATTGAAGATACAAATTTATGCGCGATTCATGCCAAACGTGTTACAATTATATTCAATTAGCAAGACGTATGGTGAACGTGCTTAAAATTTAATTTTGAACATAAACAAATTGGACTAATTTAATGGCGCTTACGGAGTTTTATAAAATTTAATTGTGTATATTTATGTGAATAAAAAATTAATATTTATTTTATAATAAATGCAAAATTCTGTTTTATTTCGAATAAGAATTATTATTTATTCCAATTGGAAAATATATACATACAAACATGTGCCTTTTGTTTCTGTGATTTTTCCTCTTTTTAGTTGGGATTCACACTGACACCGGAATTTTTGTTTCACTTTTCTTTGGCGGGTAGTACGAATTTCCATGTACTACACATAGTTCTTTCCATAGAAAGAGTGTGTTTTTAGAACGCGAATGTAAATGGAATTCCGGCGGCATTGCATATTGGGTAAACGTCTTACTTTGAGAATTTTACAACAACAGTGCCATACATTTCATTCCATTCGGAATAAATTTATCCAAAATTTTTTGTTGGTATAGAATAATTCCATTCTACTCACAGTTGCAATGTTCACCACCAGTCCATTTTTGTTTTTGTATTTTATTTTTTAATGTTGGCAATTGTTTTAAATAAAATAATCAAGTGACCAGAAATGTCTATTTGTGTTTATTTTTGTTCGTAAAATTTTTCTTTTAACACAATATTAAATATGTATATATAATTATATACATATACTATGTATATTATAAAATATTAGTAAAGTTACCGTAAAAACAAAACCTGGTTAAAATTTAATGGTTGAAATTTAATAACAAAAAAAATTATGTGTTTGAAAAAATCGTCGTCGCCAAAAATATTGTTATAGCGATTTTTTTTTTATAAAATATGGCTTCTCGAAGAGAGAAATTTTATTTCAAGTAAGTATTTTAATTTTACGACTTTTATTTATTTTATCATTTGTTTGTGATTTGTTTGAAAATTCGTGAATATAACCGTATATGTATCTATTTGTGGCGTATAATCGAGAACAACGAAACGGATTGAAGTTCATCCGATTGTACAGGTATTTTAACGTCGGATAGTAGTAGTGGCGAAGAATATGTACATCATGTCAGTGTAACCAATGCCTCCTAAACTACAGGCCTCTTACTACTCTCATTTTTTGCACATGACTTCAATTTATGTCTAATAATAATATTTAGATATTTACACTAACAAAACAACTAGAGAAAGCAACAACAATGTAGACATAGCGTGTCGTCATCATTTGGTGTATGCAGCCTGTAGTTTAGGAGGCATTGGTGTAACCAATTTTATCAACATCATAAATGTATATGATGGAGTTGATTTCAAACGACATTTCCGATTATCTCGGCATACTGCTGAAATTTTAATAGGTAATAAATGAAGTACATTTTTAGATAACTAAACTAGTAAACACCACTTGTGCCTGTACATAGCAGCACGTATAAAAATATTTGTTTGGAAATATTTAATAAAAATTTGAATTTTTTCATTTTTAGAGGCTTACAAATCGTCCGGCATATGCCCCAACCATCAACATGGTAGAAGAGACAATTTAGGGGAGACCGAGAAATATTTTTATTACTTTGGTATGTTGCTAACACCATTACGTACAGGCAGTTGGGCAACTTATTCGGTATAGCCGAAAAATCAGCCTGGACTGTAGAGAATGGTAGCAACGTGGATTTTTGATACCGTCGATCAATACATAAAGTGGCCTCGAACTCAGGCAATTCAGCTCACTACATTAGGATTAAAACGAATGAGAGGTTTCACAAGTGTGCTCGGTGCAATTGACGGGACCCACATCCAAGTTAAAGCTCCGTACAAAAATCGGCATTTATTTTGCAATCGCAAAAAGAATTTTAGTATACTTTTGCAAGCCGTAGTCGATTCACGAAAAAAATTTATCGATATTTACTGTGGGGAGCCCGGTTCGTTACACGACAGTCGTGTTTTACGTCGCTCGTTACTCTACCAGAAGGCGACAGAAGAATGCTAGAGCTATTTCCCTAATTATACCTTTGTATTAGGGGATTCGGCGTATCCGGCAAAGAAGTGGCTTGTGACGCCATTTAAAGATACTGGTAATTTATTAGAGACGTACCACCAGTTTAATCACCTACATTCGTCAACCCGGATAGTAGAGAATGCTTTTGGGTTACTAAAAACCAGATTTCGACGTTTGCTTCATTTCACGGAGCACACAAATATGAGAAACTTATGCGTCGACGAAAATGACAATTGGAATGAGACAGAGGAGGCAAGTGATTCCGCAAATGAAGCATTGGAAGAAGATGAACCACAGTTGGTTAATAACTCAATATTAGATGACAGGCGATTAAGTTTAGTCAACGAACTTTTATCTAAAGAAATTTTACACTGATATCTAAAAAAATTAAAAAAATTCTTAAACAATTCATAGTTGTATTTCATTTCATTTTAAAATTCAATTATATAGTGCAATTGAAATTATAAAGGGTTATTAAATATTAATTTTACTGACTTTGTCCTAAAGCTTCCAATAGCTCTTTGTGCCTTCTTTCCTTCGCCTCTTCCTTTTTGCTGGAACCTCTCGAACTTATTTTTTTCTATTAATTTTAGTGCCTTTTCTTTAAATTCAATTTTCATTTCGAGATATCTATCTCTCGCCGAAAAACGCTGCCTCTTGGCGTTGGTATGACGAGATCGATATCCGAAGAGTTTCGCTCTCCCGCCTCGGGAATTGATACCTCAATCATGCGTTTGAATACATCATTGTCGGTAGGTTTTTCCATTAGGGGATTGGAATCCCTACGCCCTGCTCCAACACAGCTTGTGCTAGTTACACTAGACGGTGCGGCTTCGGTTCGATTATTGTTGTCGATAGCGGTTTTGTACGCCAATTTAAGAGATTTTAATTTATTTTTTATATCAACGACAGTAAAAGGTGTCTCCTAAAATATATTAATAATAACAATTAATATTAATGCACTTACATACATAGTTTCATATTTATGTTGCACATCATCAAAATATATCTACGTACCGAAACCGCTGCGGAGGTTATATCCTCTACTAAATTACTGTAAACATGTTTTTTTTGTACATGATGATTAAATTCGTCCATTCTTCCAAATACATGTACCAACAAGGTCCGCGTGTCAATCTTAGTCCATTTTCGTCTAATTGTGCTTCATTTTCAATGAAAAAGAAATATAAGTTAACAACAAAATTCAACCGGCGTAATTTTACTTTACGCATATATCGAGAAAATCAGGTAAGGAGTATTAATTTTTTTAAAATTTTTAAATGCAAGATATAGTTTATCAACAGTTTTTAGGAGGAGGAAGCTAAATGTTTCCGGAATATTTTTTGATTGAGAAAATGAGGTAATTTTAAAATTTAAAAATGCATTTAAAAATTTTCAGAAATCAAACAAATTGCAATAAATGAAAATTTCTTTACTGTATTTATTTTTACTTACGATGGATTACGTATTGGTAAATTATTTTGTTCTGGATCCGCCATAATTCGTATTTCTAATTCATAAATCACTGACTATCAAAAAACAAACAGATTCACAACTGTCATTTGTGAACAACAACAAAATTAAATAGTTACCAACTGACAAAAATAAAATTTTTGGTTGTTACTTTGAGCACAATATTTATTCCATTCAGAATAGAATTATTCAATCACAAAGTAAGACTACATATGTGTCTATAATTGGGCAGTAGGGGTAAATAGAAGTTTATTAAGAATTTCTTAAATGATTTTTGTTTACTAAGTAGGCCAACATTTGACTAACATTTGACCATTGTCATTTGTTTTTGCTTTAACTGGCATAATTTGACTAGCTGGTGTCGCTTTTCTTTCATTTTGCAATTATTTTTAAGCTGTTCCCCTCTATTAGTACAAATTTGCTAATGAAAGGGTAAGCAAACGATGAGTATCCACTGCATTTTGCTTTGCAATAAAATGATGTAGTACAACATCCCGCAAATGTTGTTTATTTGGAATAAAATTCGCTTTTGTTTATTTGGGATAAAAATAAAATACATACTAATTTTTTACACTTCAACCACGTTGCGTACTGAGTTTGGTTGCTAACATCAAGTACTATTGCTATTGACGACTGATAAAGTTGGGAATGTGGCATCTAGTGCATTTTAAAAATAAGCTCATTGAGTGTTTTTTCCGTCAAATTTTAGCACGGTATACTTTATGAAAATAAAAAGTAACATACAAAAATTTACCCAACAAGTTTAATTGTTTTGCCGTCAGATCCATTTATAGTGGTCTATTGACAATTGGAGAATCACGAGTGACACGTAGCAGAAAAATTTGAAACTGAACGAGCTATGCCAATTTGACAATATGAAAATAATCCAGCTATGCCAATTTGAAAATACGCGTGTTTTTTGTTATTACGAAATATCATTGAAAGATATCTAATGTAATTTTTATTTTTTCCGCTAGCTGCGTTTTCTAACTTTTACAATCGTCAATAGAATACCAGTATTGCCAATTTATAGAACACGTAAGCAGTACTAGCAGTACTAGTACTTACTTTATGCTTACTCAGCCAAAACTAAAATACTTTTTACGCTATTTGCCGTAGGCACTTGGCGAAACACACTTATACTTAATAAACACATTTTTATTAATCACTTGTTTTTTGTTTCGCAGAATATTTTGAATATTTTTCAAAAAGTTTAAAAAATCACTCGATCGATTTCGACTTGTTAGGTCATCATCAGGAGTATCTACTGATTTGTATTAGTAAACATTTTGTCATATTGTAGAAAAAAGCAAAATATAAATAAAAGAAGGAGGGACAAAAAATAAGCAATAAAAATTAATCTACGGATCGCACAGGTAGGAGATGAGTCATAGGTTGAGTAACAAAATTCAAGGTATATTATTGCGTACGTGAGAATAGAAAAGGGCGGGGTTTGTAATTGGTGAGAACCGGATTTCTCTCTGTTCGTTAAGGATATTTTGGTTAAGAAATATTGATTTTCTAATTTCGTAAGATTCTAAGGTATCTACATATACAACCCAAAGGCAGACGTCAAAGACACAACCCATTTTATTTTAGCTTAGAAATTCCAGTCGTTTTAGTAGATATCCGAGCAACGGTTAAAGGAAATATTATATGTCCACCAGGAAAAGTGGTATTGAACAAACCAGCAAGCTACTATTACTCTTTCAACCTCAAAAGACCTAGAGAACCATAACAAATTAGACTTGCCGTATGAAATTCATTGTTCTGTGGCCCTATTCTGGCTTTCCCTGGGAATAGGGAATTGGGAAAAATATTTTCATGGCATTTTTGTTAAAATTATACTTTTCTGGCCTACTGAAAGAATAAGTTTAGTGCAAACATTTTCAAAACAAAGTGATTTGGGAAACTTTTGTTCCACAAAATTTTTGCAGGGAAAAATATTTTCCCATTTCACTTTGTTTCAAAAATATTAACACCAATCATGTTCCCTCAGTAGGCCAGAAAAATACAATTTATACAAAAATGATATGAAAATATTTTTCCCAATTCCCTATTCCCAGGGAAAGCCAGAATAGGGCCACTGTAGAGGAAAACGTTGCTTGATATGCACGTAAATTCAATGCCTAATTAATTTATTGCGGAGTTTTTAATCTTTTTCAATCCGAGGGAGGTAATGTAGTAGATCAGCTTTTAGAGGCCGAGCACAAATTTTATTTTTGAAATTATGCTTGAAATTTTGAGGCATTGGTATGCAAAATTTGAAATTCACTCAATAATTATATTGTTCCTCGGTATCCTCATTAGTATGCATTTGTCATGGTTTTAGCCTACTAAGTTAACATTGCATATCGTGTCCCCGATTTGGCAATATAAACAAAAATCAACTAGTTACCTTAAATTTAATATCACAATTAACACTTATTTTAAGTAAAAAACAAATGTTAAACTATAACATTTGTCAAAACTTCTAATATTGCTTTTGGTGTACTAACTTTTACAAAAAATATCAAAGTTTAAAAGAAAACAATATGTCATTATGGCCTCTCTTCACTTTCAGTTCTTCACTTTCATTTACTATTAAATTTTCACAGTGACGCCCTTCACAATTTGAAATGTCTGCGCCCGGTTATCATATATTATTTGGAACTTACGCGGAGCAGCCTTGCATTGGAGAACTTGCGTGTGTTTAAAATAATTTTTTGAGAAGTATCATTTTAGCCATTTCGAAGTGTTTTATGCAACAATGGGTATAATTTTCAAGGCTCAGCTTTCACTTAATGTATTATAATAATGGTAATTCATTATTAATTTTTGTTTTTCGCCGTGGCTTATATCACAGAATTTATTCACAAATAATTAAATAATTAAATTAATTAATAATTAAAATAGCAATTTTATTTTTATTTTATATATTTATAAATAAATAATAAAACAGTTATAAACTTGCATTTATGTGATATAGAATTATTAAAATTTTTGAAAATTTTATTAATTTTTTTATGATTTTACAAGGACCGGTTTCGAGTGTTCACTCAGATTTAAAATAAGTTGACAAAGAGTGAACACTCGAAACCGGTCCTTGTAAAATATATTATAATATATAAATATATAAAATAAAAATAAAATTGCTATTTTAATTATTAATTAATTTAATTATTTAATTATTTGTGAATTTCACTTAATCTTTAATATATGTACATATTAAGCGGCCTCAATTTTTTATTGTTCGATCTTTATTATAAAGATTATAATTTCGGAATTTAGCCGATTGTTCCATTTGCAACAATAAACCGTTCTTTAGCACTCGGTTAGAACTCTTATTGCGACTCAATTGAAAATTAATTTTAAATTAGCCAGGTCCCATAAATTATTTCAGGTGTTGGTAAGATTTTCCCATTGTGCTCGATGTAGCAAAAATTTGTGTGTTTTTGCTATTCTGCTCAACCAGAATTGTGTTTCCAAGCTACTATTCGCTAGAATATGAATTGGATTAGGTAATGGTTAAAAGCAAGTTCCAATGAATGTGTTATACGAAAATCATTGAACATTCACAACAAAAAATTCCGCTTACGATAACCAGGAGGACAGTCCTTCTGGGGAGATGGGTTTTTAAATGTAATGTAAATCTAATATCCTAGAAAGTTCAGAAACACTTATAGTTGTCTTAATTCAACTGTTAACGGATAACTGATTTATATTAACTATATTAACTATAAGATTTATCCAAAAGACAGGCGAATGGATTTACAATATGGAAATGTATATAACAAGAAGCTTAACTTACATGATACCGTTGAGAGGCTGGTATTACCCTACTAACGTTTATAAACTTGCGGGTTAAAGTCCTTAAACCAGGCATAGTTTACGTTCGAAAGCAAGGTAACTTTAAATTATCTATTTTAATGTTAAATAATTTAAGAATTGATTAAAAGGAAGTTATATCCTACAATAATACCAATTTTAAATTAAGACCACATAACGGTTGATCGGATGAAATTTGATGATTGTATTGTTATATAATATTTAACATTCATCAAACTCAGGGACTCGAAATAGTGAAATATGTGTCATGAGGTTGAAGTGAACTCACAAAGTTTATTTTAATCTATCGAACCGAGTAATGGGGCAAAGTCCTAGTTTCATACCTCCTCGCCGGTACTCCCTGGGTAACGCTAAATGAATCAGGCGGTGTAGTGGAGACGAGCAGACTAAATCCAGTTTATAGTCATGGACACTACATGTCAAGGCGGGTTATTGGCACCTCATAACCAATACCAAACCAGCGTCTGTTCTCCAGGTTAGGAGCGGCTGAAGCGGGCGTCTGTCTTGTATCAAGCGGCTCGCTATATAAATGTGTTTCAAGGTAGGACTGGATGCCTTAAGATTCTCATCAGTACGTGACCCACACACGTAATAAGCGGGTTGAGCGGCAGGCCAACAACCTTCCCTCATAAAACCATTTAAGTTATGAACCTTAAACAAAGGCCTCGGATTACCATATCGGATTCATCACAAACTCGCCCTCGGAAATTGTACACGGACAACGCTTTAAAAATGGGAACATGGAACGTGCTTAGCCTCTTAAGACCTGGAGATCTCCGGAACCTCTCGAACCAAGCGTTACACATTAGACGTACTTGCATTATATGAGCTTAGATGGTCTGGGAGTGGGATCCATGACACCACCAATGGTTACACTCTTCACTACAGCGGCCATCAGAACGGAGGAGAATTCGGAGTTGGCTTCCTCATCCATCGGCGCGTGAAGCACCATATCATCGATTTCCGCCCTATCAAAATGCGGATATGCACGGTCAGACTACGCACTAAGAAATTTAACATCACGATCGTTAATGTGCATGCACCCACCGAAGATAAATCAGATGACATCAAAGATCTCTTCTTTGTCGAGCTCGAGGAAGTCATAAATAACATACCGCACCACGACATTAAAATCATCGTGGGCGACTTTAATGCAAAAATCGGTAGGAGTGCAGAAAATACATCGCACATCGGTCCCAACAGCCTGCACCTAACTAGTAACAACAACGGACAACGCGTCACCGACCTGGCAATAACGTACAACTTAGTTGTATTAAGTACGTTTTTCCCACATAAGAGAATCCACAAAGTAACGTGGAGATCGAATGATGGATGAACGGAAAACCAAATCGATCACGTCATGGTGTCCAAGAGACACTCCACCAGCATATCTGACGTTACATCCTACAGAGGTGCAGACATGGACAGCGATCACATGCTTGTCATATTTAAGTAGAAGTGCAAACTGTCATCTACGTTTAACAGACAAGCACAAAAGACCGTTCGATGGAATATCGATGCTCTAAAAGACCAAGCGTCACTGCAGAGTTACCAATCAGCTGTCACTAATTATTTAGACCGGCACCATAACAATGAAGAAGCTCCTCCTAACATCCAGGAGCACTGGCACGCTATACAGTCAGCCATAACAATCGCGGCGCAAAATACCATCGGCAGAAGACCTCCGAGGCCCCGCAACGATTGGTTCGATGATCAATGCCGAAGGGTCGTCGAAAATAAACGAAAGCTTCGTGAAAAATGGTTGGCTCGCAACACCAGAAGCACTCTAGCAGAATATCTCCGCGCTAGGAAAGTCACGACTAAATTTCTTCGACAAAAGAAGCGCGAACATATGAGGTCATGCATCGAAAACATCAGCTTCCAAGCGGAACTAGGAAACTCAAGGGACTGTTTTGCTAACGCCAGGAATCTCACTAAAGATTTCCACCCAAGAAGTACAGCCATCAAAGACGGGAATGGAAAGCTGAGAACAAACGTGGCTGATGTTCTCTCAGTATGGCAAACCTACTTTCAAAATCTGCTAAATCGGAATGACGAAGTTACCCCCATTAGAGCAATAGCTCCGCCAGGTGAAAAGGTCTTTGTCGAATATCCCACAGTAGAGGAAGTAGACGCAGCTATCAGTCGATTGAAAAACGGCAAGGCACCCGGTCTCGATGGAATCCCCGCAGAATTAATTAAACTCGGAGGCGCTACTCTTGCAACAAGTTTATACGATCTCGTCGTTTGTATCTGGGACCAAGAAGAGTTGCCGGAGAATTGGAAGACCGCACTCATATGTCCGTTGCATAAAAAAGGCGACCGTCTTAAATGTGAAAACTTTCGTGGCATTGCTCTATTGAACACTGCTTACAAAGTGTTGGCTAATGTTGTACTTGCCAGACTCATCCCTTTCGCCGAAAACATCATTGGCGACTATCAGTGTGGTTTTCGTCCCAACCGATCAACCACTGACCAGTGTTTCACCATGAGGATGATCTTGGAAAAATGTTGGGAGTACAACATCAATTATATATAGACTTCAGACAGGCGTATGACAGTATAAACCGCGACAACCTATGGGCCGCGCTCATATGTCTGGGAATCCCAGAGAAACTCGTTTCTCTGTGTAAATTAACAACATCCGGATCTGTATGTAGAATCGTAATTGAAGGATCTGTGTCAGACTCCTTTAAAATAACATCTGGTGTTCGCCAGGGTGATGCACTCGCGCCTTTGCTGTTCAATCTTGTGCTTGAGTACGTAGTGAGGAAAAGCAACATCGAAACCTCGCGCTGTATATTTAATAAGTCAGGCCAAATTCTTGGATATGCAGATGATATCGTGTTTCTTGGCCGAAGACCTAGCGATATCAAAGACAGTTTCATACCGCTCGATCGCTGCGCAAGAAGACTTGGTTTGGAGGTGAACAGCAGTAAAACCAAATATTTAGTAACACCTACGAACATCTCTACGGCAAATCTCGGAATTGGCGACCATAACTTTGATAGCGTCGTAAACTTTAAATACCTCGGGTCAGTTATAACATCGTCGAATGATATGCAGGCAGAAATAAAAGCCCGAATCGCTGCCGGACAACGAGTTTTCTACGCCAAATCAAGATTATTGCGATCGAAACATCTATCGCAGTCGTGCAAGCTCGCACTTTATAAAGCACTTATAAGACCTGTGCTGGCTTTCGGAAGCGAGAGCTGGACCATGACCTCTAACGATTGTAGATTATTATCTACCTTCGAAAGGAAGGTTGTTCGTTCATTCTTTGGTCCAATTAAAGTTGCGAACAACGAATATCGGATTCGTATGAATCACGAAATAAAGCAACTCCTCGGAGGCAGCGATATTATCGGATTCATCAAATCCAATCGAGTGAGATGGCTCGGCCACGTTACAAGGTCTCCACAACAACGGATGATAAATAAAGTGTTCCACCAACAACCAGCTGGAGTACGTCGTAGAGGAAGACCCCGACTACGCTGGCGCGACGACATCGAACAAGATCTTCGAACATTATGATGTCGAAACTGGAGGACGAGAGCGGTGGATCGAGATGGATGGAGGGCCTTAGTGCAGGCGGCGAAATCCCTTCATGGGATGTGAGAGCCAGAGAGAGAGAGAGAACCGAGTAATTTTAAAAACTAGAACTGACGTCTAATCGACAGATATCATTAACGAATTTTCCTGAAATTAGGCTTCATCGTAAATGCTACCTGACACTAGCCAATTTTTTATATATTCTTCCATCCTGTGCCCCGGCAGAGACCTCTCTAAAAGGGTTACACAAAAAACTGAACTAATTGTAATCACTTCCTGCCACTCGAAAACTCATTATTTTTGATCAAAATCAAATATGGCTCCTCCTGACAACCTCCTTAAAGTTTTTCTTTAAAATTAGAAGAAAAAAAACATCACCAATAATTAGCGAATTTTCCGAAAATTGGGAATCATCGCAAACGCAACCTGTCACGGATGCTGATCAACAATTAAGCCTAACAGTTGGCTTGGAAATTTTATTCTTGTTTTATGTACGACTAGATGTACAATATTAATGTGTGATACACACACGAAAAAATATAATATTGTCATCTAGTGCGTAGGTGAAACAAAGGTAAAAATCAAATTTTTAAGTCTCAGTTGTATGCCAAAATTGGGTCTGTTTTAAATACTATTAAGCCTAAGAGAGATTTTGGGTCTCTGAGGGATACTTCAAAGAAATGTCTCAAAAGCAGGATTTATTGCAATCACTTCCTGTTACTTTAAAACTTCCTCCCACCTTAGTTGTTTTATTATTTGAAATTTTAAAATATGTAGTTGTGTACAAACAAAATAAACTTTGCATTTTTGGACATTTATGGAGTTTTCTTTTAGTTTAGCTCATGTCGACTTATATTAATATGTGTATAATATGAACAAACACCATACAAATTTAAATCAAATGGGCTTTATAAATATTCAAATCTCTTCCAAAGACAAAGTTGAGGCGGAATAATATCATCCCTAGTATATCTTAATAATATCTAAGATGTATTTTATTCTAATTTACGAACATATTTTGGAATAAAACATGCTTATTATTTTTTTATGGAATACTGCAAAACAAAACAAAAATTACAAAGTTTCCGGATAAACCCAACATACCATTGAAAGTTGTTAATTTTATTTATTTATCAGTCTATCTAATAAAACAATAGAAATATGGAAGGTAACCATGATTTAACTTCCATATTTCTATTATGTTATTGTTGAAATAAGGTTTGTAGCGCATATGCTCATAGGCCTGGTAATTAACTAGGTAGTACCAATAAAAATAGAATCGAAATAATTTGGTTTAATTCTTAAAGTAGTGCTTAAGTAAAAACAAAATCCGTTTAACGTGGATGAAATGATTGTGTTCAGCAAAGTATAATTCTTATTTTATACAATCAATTCCATTTCCATATTTGTTGAATTATTTACATTTTAATTAAGAAAACACGAGAATGCAATTTTTTCAAACTGTACGTAAGTATAACGGAATAAATATAACCGAAAAAGTTTTTTAATAGAAAATTTAAGCAGGAAAATTGGAAAATGAAAAAATTAAAAATTCATATAAATTTTAAAAAATAAATAAGATTGGAAAATGAAATGAAAATTATTTTTATTGTATAAGTATTTTATTATTTTAAATTACGTGGAGCATTGATGCTTTAAGTCGATGAGCAGTGTAAATGCAAATAAATTTGAATGGTATTTTTCCAATATATTTTCATTTTTAAAAGTTATTTTCTTGCCACAGGAAAAGCATAAAAGTTTTTAAAATGATATGATATTATGCTTCAGGCCAACCGTAATGGCTGTTCTAGATATGTATAGGACATTCCTGGAACATACGTGTTGATATTATATTAAAATTCTGTAACTTTGCATATTCTAAAATTATGGAATGCATCCTCGAGAAAAATGGTTTGTGGGAATAAGATGTTAGTAACAGAAATAACTAGAGCAATAACTGCAGTAATGTTATTGTCGAACTACATCGATAGGTTAGTTAAGTTATAAGTTGGTGATGCAAAGAAAATTTAAAAATAAAAAACATCTTAAGGCGTCGGACTGTGGCTTTCAATCAATCAACGCTATTTACATTAACGAAACTCTAAGCCTCAAATTGCGTGAATTGCATTTTTTAGTTAAAACCGCAAAACAGGAAAAGAATTATAATCATCTTTGCGTACGGAATGCGAAGATATAACCACGAAACAACGAGGAATATTAATCTCATTGACTAACTGTAATTGAGATCGAAAACTAGTCCAAGCGTCGGCTAGAAAAGCAGGAACTTCATCATCCCACGATAAATTAGGAGTGGTCCACAGTGATTGCAAAATCAATTTTGCTGTCACTATCATTGGTGCAATTAATCCTAGCGGATCAAATTTGGATCAATTTCATTCGATATATATAGATAGGAATTCCATTTACGTAATTCGAAGCCCCTTTTGACAGTAGTTTTATTAAATCAAGTTTAAGACGTTCTGCTTTCTC
This sequence comes from Nephrotoma appendiculata, assembly GCA_947310385.1. NCBI lineage: Eukaryota > Metazoa > Arthropoda > Insecta > Diptera > Tipulidae > Nephrotoma > Nephrotoma appendiculata. The sequence goes on from OX371225.1 coordinate 111,145,001, forward strand.
GATAGAGCTGCACCTGACAAGAGGTCGTTAACGTAAAAATCTTTTTTCAACACATTTGATGCGATTGGGAAATTATTTTGCTCATCATCAGCCAATTGCTTTAACGTGCGTATGGCTTGAAACGGTGCACTCGATGTACCGTATGTCACGGTACACAAACGATAACATTTAATTTCGCCATTTACCGATTCTCGCAAATAAATATGCAATAAATCTTGGTAATTATTATGTTGACATATTTGTCGATACATTTTAGTTATGACAGCCGATAAAGTAATAATCTGCTTTCGAAATCGTATAATAATAGAAAATAAATCCTGCTGAATAGTAGGTCCCGTCATTTAATGAAACATTGTCATTCGATTTTGCCGATGCATTAAATACGACACGCAATTTTGTCGTTGTGCTACTTTCTGTAGTAATGGCATGATGTGGTACGAAGTATGTTTTATCATATTGGCAATCAGAAATTTCAGGATTAGGAACTAGCTGCAAATAGTGTAAATCGATGTACTATTTTATGAAATCATTATATATTTTATGTAATTTTGGATTTTTAAACAACTTATTTTCTAGGTATTGATATTGTTTAAATGCGTTAATTCTGTTCTCATCAAGTAATCTAATATTGGGTTTTATTGGTAACGCTACATTATATCTACCACAAGGAAGTCGTGTCACAGTTTTAACAAGTTTTTTTTTTCTTCGATGGAGAGGTTATTTAGTGACTGAATTTGTTCTAATTCCCAAAATTTAGACATTTTATCATTTAAATCATTGTGAATACATGTTTAGTTTTACATTTTCTTTGTGTATAAATCGGCTGGACTCTACAAATTTAACAGAGGTACATAACAGGTATACAGCCACACATACAGCTTGAAATTATTTTAACGGATGATGTCTTTTCTAAGCTGGATTTACCCGCACGATGCACCAGTTGATATCGGCATTTTATACTGAATAATGATACCATCAATTTATTTTATTAATAACTTATTGTATCGTTTATGGAATAAATTTTACACAAGCATTTACATTGATTATTTTATTTATTTCATTCACTAATTGATTGAACATTTAGTTCAAATATAAATTATTAATTAATTTATTACAAATCGATAATTAACACACAAACTGATTTGAATTATATTTACAATACGGATTATACTGAGTTATACCGATTAATAGCATACGGATTTCTCATTGAATTAATTGAACTATACTAATTATACCGATTACTACGGATTTATACCGATTTAACTCATTGAACTAATTGAACTTTACTACTGAAAAAATAAAAACAATTACCCTTTATATAACGAAAAACATCTGTTATACCGGCTTTCTTATTTAAAAATTAAAACAATAATTATTTAAATGTTGGTACCTGAACAATCTTTTAATTCGTTTGCCACCGAACGTACCCATTTTTTTGCTCAAATCTGACGTTAGACCAAAAATATACTTTTCATGACAAGACCAAATTGAAAATTGGTAAACAGACTGAACCGACCAAGAAAAATATAAGTAAGTAATTAAAAAACTATTTAAATAATATTAACTTTTATTATTTGTATAAACAGAACCACTCCACATGTAAATGAAGTTGATAACTTATTGTACGAATATAATGGTTCTTCTAATAAATCTTTATGCTTTGTTTAACCCTGCACAATATACCCCAATTGCATATTTTGAAATGGGGGAAAATCTGAGAACAGTTTCATGGTTGTACCATTGACAATTTGATTGTACTTTTCAGCACCTATGAGTATATCTATTTTGTGTTTTACAAAGAATTTAGGATCTGCTAATTGAATATTTTTGGGTAATGTTAATGAATTATATGAAATGAACATGAAGGTATTTCACCTGTAATTTTTTGCAGAACTAAAAAATGCAGATTTGTTTTATAGTTAGATGTGCGCGAATGAAGATTTAAATTAACAATATGTTTAACCTTCGAAAATTTTTCGTTTATACCAGAAACTCTGAACGAGGTTGTTTTTTTAATGGGTCTTAATATTTGACATAGATTTTCCGTTACCTAATTAGATTGGGATCCACTATCTAAAAGTGCCCGGCACTGAACTCTCTGCCCGTTTGAAGATACTATGGGTATTTAAATGCTTTCAACACCAATGATAGTCTCTAGGAAGACTATTTTCTTTTTTTAATTATTTTTATTTAACTCAAATAACACACAATTAGATTTAATATTTATACAAACATAATTAATTAATTTATTATAATCAATCAAGATAAATAATCAGTATTATTATTTTAAAACACTTATTGAGTTTTGCACTAAATACGACTAGCTCATCAACTTATTAATTTTTCAACTCTGATGGGAAAAAAACAATTTGCCTTTTATATACCACATGGATTGTTTTTTATATGTGGACTGATTTTTCAAAAGAAAAACTAGTTCCACAAAAATACTTGAAATTTAGAAAAGTAGAAGTCACTAGTTCAAAATTCAAATCTAGTGTCCAGACTATCTCAACACAAACGCGATGACAATTATTATAAAATTGATTCTAAATTTGAGACTATTTGTAATAAATTTGAATTTTGGAATTGATATTGACAGCCACAATTCTGCCCATATAACTGCGGTTGCCAATAAAACTTGAGTAACTGAAATAATATTCTCGGAACTTTGAAGATTTTTTCTTACAAAATCTATTGAAATTGAAGTATTTTTTGAAGCTTCATTTGAGTTTGAAATATTGTTATTTATTTCATTAATAGCACATCCGGGGATGTTTTTATCAATATTTGAAGATCTTTTGTTATTTAAGGTAAAATGAGATTTTCAAAATGAAGCAAAGTATGATGTCTTAACGAGCATCGTTTGCAAGAATCAGCTTTACAATCGGGATCAGTACTTATGCCCGTATTACAAAATCCCGAATGGACAAAATCCCGTAGATCGCAAAAAGACCGTATTTCAAAATTCCGTTTTATGAATTTGTTACGGGATTACGGGATTCATCAAATAAAAAAATATTGTTATAAAATAATATTATTTAATTTAAAATTATATTATTCGCGATTCTTTTCAAATAATCGAGTATATTGTATGTCGGATTAAAAGTTCTGTATATTCTGATTATGTTTTTGCTTTGTTTTACGTATTTTTTCTTCCTCGGTATTTTTTCTCCGCACTTTACTTTTTCCAAAGTAGTCTTGGAAATGATTAATTCCTTCGCCAGATGTTCTATAATTTTATAAAACCCAGAATGACGCTTACCAACGATTATTTTGAGACGTCGATGTCATGCCTCGACATTGTTTTGGGTTCTTGGCAAATTTTTTTCAATTGCGTCGGCAACTGTCCAAAACTTTGGGGAATATTGTGGGTTTGTGTGATTTGAGCCAGTAATATCATTTTTTTTAAACATTTGCTAATTTTCTTTAAATCCGGATCCTTAAAACTGTTATGCAGTTCTTTGTAATAGTCAGCAATTTGGTCAGCTGGCACAAACGCCAAACTTTTGATCATCTTAATTTGTAGACTGAAACTCACAGAATTTCCATACTTGCGCGCTAATCCTGTGGCTTGCACTTGTCGCCAGATTATTTGTCCAAAATGGAACAAACATCCGCTAAATAAAGCTGATCTAAAATATTCTTTAGCAATGATTGAAATGGTTTTTTCAAAATCCGTTATTATTTGCGTGGGGTTCAGATTTATACCCCAATCACAAGCTACACGACACAGCTCGAAAAACATTTCGTTGTAAACCACCTTTGATTTTTTGGTCATAAGACAAAATAAAAGAGGTACAATTTCACCCTCTACAAGTCCGTGAATAGTAAACAGTTGTTTAAAAATTGATGGAACAACATAGAATGTTCCATCCATCAACCAGCATTTCGATTCAGCTAAAAGTTTAAGGCTCGAACACGTTCCCATTAAAATTATTTTTTCCATATCAAATTCCTTTTCACTTAAGATAAATAATTCGCCTTCTAAATTAAGTAAATGATCCGGGATATTGATTTCATGTAGACTGTTGGGTTCTTTTTGGTGAGAAGCACTCACTCGCGTTATCTTAACCTTTTGGGCTAGTTTGATCGGAAGAAAAACTCGGCATTCAGGATCAGCCTGCACACACACTTTCAGTTATTATTTGCGAAGGTGGTATTTGTTGATTATCGTGTGCAGTTTTTTTTACATAGTTGTTTACTGTAACTATAGCTTTTTCTTGGGCGGATGGTGTATGACTGTGGATACACGGACCTTTAACGACAATATGGAGTGTTCTTTCCATTTTTGTGGTTACTCTACCAAAGCTTTTCTCTGAGAACAAGCCCAATTATACGTTTCTTTGGTTTTTCTATCTAATGGATATCCATCGATAATCAATTTATCTTTTCCTTTATTGGATGTAACCATCGATACATTCATTTTGATATGAAAAACGATAATGAGAAACACTAAAAGTTTAAACTGTGAGTTTATTTTGCTCTTTAAAATTTTATAATTTATTTTTTATAGAATGATGTTAAATGAAGTATTATTAATTAACAAATGTAAATAACAAATGCATATATTAAAATGCATTTGTTATCAACAAAATATTACAACGATAACTGCGTTGAATCAGTGCACCTAGAATACTACAGGCCACACTGCTTTAACAATTTTGCTATATGACGTCAATTTATGTCGACAGTTCTCACTTTGGCTATTATAGGCAGCACTAAAATTAAAAAGATTGTTTTGATTTTTTTTTGTGTTTGCTGTCATATTGATACGAAAAAAATTGTAAACAAACAACAAGAAAAATATTTTAATAATATGTTTTAAAATTGAATAAAATGCTATTGGTAAAAGTATTAATTCATAATATTATTATAAAGTTATGCATTCTAAATTGTGTTAAATATGTAAACACGTATAAAATGTGTACACATTTCGTATAATTTACAAGAAGACATAACCTTACTTTTAGCACTCGTATAATTTTTTTTTTTTGTGTTTGTTTTCGTTTTTTCTTTTTATGAACATGACTGCCATCTACAGTTCAAAGAATAAACTGTAGACATAAATTTAATGACATAGCAAGCAGTGTGGCCTGTAGTATTCTAGGTGCACTGGTTGAATAATACATCGAACTAAACATTGCAACGATTAATTATGTATATATGTTTGGTAACTGAGTATTATAAATTTCAGAAGGTATTTAATTTCCCGGCATCAGTACTTACGCGCGTATTCAAATTCCGAATGGATGAAATTCCTTAATTCAAAATTCCGTTTTCTATCATGATAAATCGGCTTAGGTTAGGTTAAAAATCGCGCGATTTTTAACCTAACCTAAGCCGATTTATCATGATAGAATACGGGATTTAGAAATACAGGATTTTGGGAAACGGTCAAAATCCCGTACGGGATTTAGGAATACGGGATTTTCTAATACGGTATTATGTATACGGGATTTTGTAAACGGTATTATGTCATACGGGCAACTGTACCCAACCCTTACAATCAAAGACACGGTGCACTGACGACAGACAATTAGTACAAAGTTTTAGTTGCTTAACCAACTTCTACCGTTTGAGTGGTGATTAATTTGTACTAGAAAATTTAGGACAAATACTTAATGAATGATTTTCTTTACAAACAGGACAATTTCCAAAATTAGACATTAGTACCTGGTTAAAATTTGGTTTGTACCCAATATTTCGCTACCCACCATTGGCGTTGCTTTGTTTTGACCGATCACTTCTAATACTTTAACTCGTTTCTTAAGAATACTTATGAAATCTGAAATACTTAATATTTAGTTCTCTAACGGAGAACTTTTTTACTATTTCAATGCACGAAGGTATATCTAACTTTTCCATTAAATGATGAGTCAAAATCAAGTCCCAGGCTTCAACCTTGACTTTTAAAGATTTAAGGGACTTAAAACGTTTTTCAATTGATTCTACAAAAAATTGAAACGAGCTTGAAGAGTACTCTTCAGTTTTTCTAATATCATATAAATTTTTCATATGCAGTTTTTGGATTCAAATTTCTTTGTTATAATGATTGAATACAGTTTCCCATGCTGTTTTATAGTTTTCATTAGTAATTGCTAAATTTTCGATTAAATGATAAGCTTTACCGTTTCTTAAAGATGTAATTAAATAGTGAAATTTTGTGACTGAAGTAATAGAATTGTTAGAATGAATTAGGTCAACGAATATGTCTCTGAAATTGAGCCATGACAGTTCAGTTCCATCGAATTTTGGAAGGTTAATTTTAGGAAGTTTAATTGCTACTGAAGTTTCTGCTCGATTTATATTGACGTTATTTAAATTTAAGTTTGATTCGTTGAATTCTAATTTTGCTATAATTTCTTTATTATGAATTCTATCCAGAATCGCTGCTTCTAAAGTACCGTTTTCATCATCGAATATGAATTTCTCATCGGAATCAATTTTTGTTGGGTCAATAGCCTCCAAAATGTTTTGAACTTCATCAAATTTATTATATGTATTTCTAATGCGATGTAAAATTGATTGTAATTCACCGATAGAATTAAATTCATTTTGTGAAAATTTATTTTTATAATAATTAATTCTGCCTTTGTGGCCTCTTCTACTATTTTTTAAATATTTAATTTTGTTATTTAATTCTGAAGCATCTAACTTTTCTCCGTATTCGGATATTTTAAAGGACTATGTAATTTAATGTGTTCACGTATTAAATACAAGAAACTAACTTTCGTACAGAACTACTCTTAGATACTAATATTATATTATGTACTAATTATACAATAAGTAATGTAATATGATATAAACATAACATAAAAATTATACAACGAATGTCCTGTATTCAGTATAGAAATAATATGACAGTTTTGATTTTTCGACGAACTCCTGTGTACCATATGTATGGTTTCTTGAAGACGAAGAATTGTGGACTGTATTTGAGACGACTTATAAAAAACGAAGAAATATCGTCGAAGGTACGTTTTTAATAAAAAAACACTATCAATTTTAGTTTTACAATTTTTCTATAAAACTTTAATTTTATTTATAAACTTTAATTTTACAGTGATGTGGTTTTCCGACTTGTTTCAATAGCCAAAAAACGAAGACTACTTAAAAAACGACTATACATCAAAAATACTGAAAAGTCAAACTAAACAAAATACATTTTTGATTTTACTGTACGTAACTGTTATACACGTTATAATGACATCTATTGTAGAAATTTATAACTCTTTGTTATACAATGTATAGAAATTACTATTTAATAATCTAATAACAATACAATAATAATTTAAATAGTTTTTAATTTCAACATCCGGGTTGATGGACCAAATGATTTTAGATATAAATTTTATTTCATGAAATTTTTCTTCTTCATTTTCCAGTGGATTTTCTGATTCTCAAAAGTTTATAATTTTATTTTCGAAGACGTTCTCGTTAATTATCGAAGATTTTGTTATTTATTTTTTATTTATCAGAGTTTTTCTCAAATATATTTTCAGTTTATTATCAACAGAAACGCATCCCTCACTGTAATGCCGAACATTGTAAATAATCAAAGTAGCTTATTGTTACATTTTTTAAATTTCTTTTTAAATTTTTTTTATTATTTTTTTATTGTCGTAAAACTATGCGATCTGTTTTGGGGCTCAAGGCTCACCCTGCTCTTCCGCGGTTATGCTTTACGTCCTTACTTTACGTCTCTCGGCCAACTTGAGGACGTACGGCTATAGGACCGATTTAGGACCATCTGGACATTGCAAGCTCCATGCCAGCCTATACTAGCATGGAAGATGGGTCGGCCCATAGGTTTTGCACACCAACAGGGGGACATAGATGTGTTACATTTCACCACAGATCGAAATCTGTTGATGAAATTTCACTTTGCATCCTGCCCCATTTTTTAAATTGTTATTTATCTAAATTATAAGAAATACCTTAATCAGTATTTTGATGAGAAATTTTATTGTTTTGACTACAAAATTTTAGATGAGAAAATTATTGTTTTGATATTGTTCTTCCAACGATATCACAATATCATATTTGCATTATTCGGCTTTTGCTTTGTATTAAATTATATATCAACTAAACTTTATATAGAATTATATAAAATCAATATATTCGTAGCAGTTAAAGAAATAAGGTCTTTTACCTACTTATTATAAAAATTGTAAGCACCGCAATAAAAAAATTAATTAATAAATAAAATAATTAGAGCATGTAGGTCTAAGATTAAAAAATAAAATTGTTTTTAGGTGCAAGTACACAACTTTAACATGCAGGTCCCTATACAAATGATTCTAACGCTTGAACTGCGATGTGCGGTTTATATTCTGGTTATTGTGACTGTTTCTGGGAATAGGTAATTTTGAGAAAATTATTTTCATACCACTTTTGTCTAAATTATATGTTTCAGGCCTACTGTTGAAATCAATTGGATCTAAATATTTTTGAAACAAAGATATATTGGGAATTATTTTTCCTATAAAGATTTTATGGAACAAAAGTTTCCCAATAACCGTTGCTTCAAAAATATTTACACCAAACTAATTCCAACAGTAGGCTAGATAAATATAATAAATATAATTTAAGGTCGAGGCACATACCGGGTGATTCTTTGACTGCCGGTTCATACGACGGATAAAAATCTCGGATTTTTCTATCCTAGATTTTTATTTAATTTTTTTCAACTTTTTTGTATGAAAAGAGGCGTGACTGTTGTATAATTTACGTGATGTAATTGGTTTAAACGATGGGATAGAAAAATCCGAGATTTTTATCCTTCGTATGAACTAGCTGTGAAGCTGAAACTTTCAAATATCTCGGAAAATAGGCACTCTACGAAAAAAATGTCCATTATAAGAATTTAATCATTCCGGGTGGGACATACATTAGTGGTAAAATTCGTGCCCTCCTCCCCTTTTTATAAAAATAAATAAATTCGTTTTATAAATTCTTACACACAGAGCTTTCGTTTCGTTTTGAGTTGTTTTTGTGTTATTTGACAGATCGAATTATTTTAGTTCTTACAATAATGTTTGAATTCAATAAACTATTTATAATATCACATGAATTAATTTAATAATGAGTGAAGATTTAAAAAACCTTGAAGATTTATATGAATTATAAAAAAAAACGATAACCATAAACGTCAAAATGAATAATTTGAGATTATTGTTAAAGTTTTTATTTTGAATTTTTTTTGTTCAACTATATTCAACTTAAAGTTGGTATAGACTTTTATTTATCTTAGTATGATGAAAATCCGAATGTTTGTAATCTTTTAGAATTTTCGTAAACTTTATTCAGATTGAGAAATTATTACTAATCGCTATCGTTTTTAGGAATAACTAAAAAATGTTAAATGCAATTACATTTTGAACGTCAAACTTTGAGAACTGTGGGAAGTAGGCTGAGATAAATGTCCCCAGATGAATTTAATTCAACTTGTTTACCAGACTAACGGTTGGGACAGAAATAAGACATCTGCGAGGCAGCCTTTGGGTAGCGGTAACATTCAGTGGGAAACCCTGGTTAGATAACTACATACTCTAAAAATTCGAGTTTGCAAAATTAAAATTTTGAAAATTATAGTTTTTTTTACTTATTTGATTTAGCTTCTGCTGTATTTTGCTTACTTGGTTTATTGCGGGAGAAATCGGATTAATAGACAATATTAGCCTCATATAATAGCCTATCTAGACAATATTAGCCTATCACTAGCCTAATACTTTCATCAGACAAAATTTTAATGATTAATTTGTTAGCTATAACATAAAAGTATCAGCGAAATTATTTATCGAATATTTTGTAGAGGTAGCTAAATATGACATTTTAAAGTCTACTTGTTTATACTTTAAGCAAATGAGTGTACTTTTACTTGATTGACAAAGAGTAATACATCCTCTATATTCTCTCCATCGTAAACTATACACATACATTAGCTTTTGTTCTTTGATAGTTCTTGTGTTTCTATTTTATAAATAAGTCATTTAACTGACTATGACCAATTATAATATATGTACGCTGAATTATGTGTAAACTCACCAATTCACGATAAATTTCGTCTTTAAAAACTCATTTCACCGTATTTTGGCCATTTTTAGTTTTATCAGGAACAGCGTTTATGTGATTTTTGATGTGTAAACATCTTTACTCGCGCCTACTAAATTTTTTTGTATTACAGTAAACTTGTAAATGAAACGAACGGGAATGACGTACTTCGTTTGAGTAAAAAAAGTAACAAAATAAATAAAAACAATTTTGTACTATACATGGCCTGCTTGTATATATATATATATGTATAATAGCAGGGAAAACAAAAAAACTAATTTGAAAAATTAAATAGAAGCCAACGACATTTCCATCGATCAGAAAAACACAAACAAAATAACAAATTTAAAATAATGCGTGTGCCATTACAATTCTTGCGTCATAGAGTGGTCCCTATAATGAAATAGCATACTCTTATGATAAAAAAACTTGTTGCTTTATCACGCGTAACAAGTCTCTAGGAGCGTCAGCTATCAATTATCATGTCTTCTACTAAGGACGTAAAAATTGAACCTCCACTTCAAAATGAGGTAACGCGCCTCACCACATCACCGCTAAGTATAGCTTAGGTTGTAATGGTGAGTTTTGTACGAGGTTATAATGACGTTTCGTTTTTACCATTGCCACTGTCAGAGTCGCAGGTCACATCACCTCGATCTAACTGATTCAGTCACGCAGGGATGCTCAACTCTCTTGCTTTCTGAGACCTGGCTACGCAATGACGAGCATGTTAATATTCTTTATTTTGAATGCTGCGTTCCTTGAACTGAACAAATGGTCAGCGAGCAATAGAAGATGCAATTCCTGCAAAAAATCCATAAAATGAGCATAGTCGACACAAATCATTTTTCGTACGAACTTCCACTTGTCATTGGTCTGCCTTTTTTGATCAAAACGAATACTAATGTGACATATGGACTGGCGAATGGTAGTTTGGTCTATCTAAGGTATATCGAAAGCGGTCATCCTGGCGAGAACAACGAGAATGATGAAAACGTCAACAGTAAAAAATATCAAAGGATTCTGGTTGGATTTCTATACAAATTCACCAGTTGGCAAAAAAGTCGGGCGATTTAAACTCCATGGGCGCAGAAAAAGAACATCAATCCATATTTGGTGCCCATTTCTAGAGCTCAATTGTTTATCAAAATAAAAATCGGATAATTAATGTTAAGCGTAATCGTTTTCCAGTCGTACCTGCATGTGCCATCACAGTTCATGCAACACAGGGTGGTATTACCTATAACAAGATAGTTAGTATACTCTTACGATAAAAAACACAGTTAGTATCTTGGGTATGTTGCTTTATCACGAGTAACGAGTCTCGAAGGGCTGTTTATCACATCGCCTATCTTTGATCATGTCTTCTACCATGGGCGTAAAAATGCAACCTAAATGGATCTTTTTCAATATAAGCTAGCGCGCCTCACCTCATATCCGCAAAGTACAGCTCAGCTTGTATTGGCGAATTTTGTAAGAGAAAATAATGACGTTTGCTTTTTAACATTGAACTACCGGAGTCTCAGGTCACATCACCTCGACTTAACTGATACAGTCACGCTACGCAATGACGAGCATCTTAAAATAACTAATTTTGAATGTTGCGTTCAGTTCAAGAGAGATGGTCTGCGGGGTGCCGGAGTAGCAATATATAAAAATGCAAGTAGAAATTACACAATTACCTCGCAAAAGGAAATCATCGTTGGACAAATAACTGGTACGAGAGTAACAAGACAACCCATTGGTAATATATGCGCGGCTGAACTTCAGCTTCACAATGGAATAAGATGCTTTCGTTAGTTGTATACATCTCGCCCAATAAAACTGTCGAAGACATAATCAAGTTCATATATTACGTCTTTGCTCCATATTCTGGAAGAATTCCAAAATTTCTCCAACTCAGATCGAAATATATCTACTACGAGATATGGGACGGCCATTGAAACAGTTTTTCAAAAAAATTAGAAAAGTTAGAGTCTTCAGTATATGTATCTTATTTTAGCTACCATAAGCCAATAGCGTCGATTATACCAAAAGAGTAGTAGACCAACTTGACGATAATAAACATATGAAAAGATCTGGTTAGTAAAATTTCATTTTTCTTCCTTCAAAGTAAACTGTACCATACGCACTGTACAAATGCGATGTTTACACATCTCCTTGAGAGTACTAATGAACTCACAGTTTATGATAACAAGGACACATTTTAATTAATTTAATAATAATAATAATTTATGACATAAGAGTGGCATAAAAACACGCCAATAAAACGTATCCAAACGAAACCCTAATTTGTGTTAAACAAAATAAAATTACCATCTTATTAAAAATAAAACTGATAAAGCTCAATCAATCAGAAAATTTTTATCTCGCATCAAATGATCTCGATTTGCATGAAATTAGAATATTATAATGAATTTTGCGTTTATATTCACTTAGAAGGTGCTGTTTTCAACCGAGATATGTACCTAGGTACAAAACCAATATGATATTCATTAAAGTAAAATCTACAGAATGAAGAAATACATGAAAATTGGAAACATAAAAATTTAAGCAAAAACAGAGCTTTTCGATATACATACTTGTACATATAAAATACACATAGACCCACTTTTTTACCACTTTATTATGGAAATTATATAGAGCAGAAGACATAGGAAAAAAAGAAGAACAGACAATAAAGAAAAGGCCTGAAATGTAATATAACACGCAGCCAGAAGAAGAGTAAAATTTTCGTTCATACACATTTCATTTCTTATCTTTTGTGATAAGAACATGTATTATCAACACGGAGAGAATAGCACGAGATGAAAATATATTTTTTTATATAAGTAAAATGAAATAATAAGAAACAAACAAACAAACAAACAATAAGAAATGAAAATAAGCAATGTCATGAATAAAATTATTTTGAGTGTAACAGATGTGCTTTTTTTGTTTGCTGTACGCTTTTTTCGGCACACTCGTACTCAGTACATCTTATTTTGTTTAATGGGTGGGATGCGAATTGAATGTTAACGGGGGGCGCGAGAATGGGACTGATAGAAGATAAAATATTATGTACATATATATAGAGTGTAATGGTTTGTTAACATTTAGGCGGCGGGTTAAATTACATAAAATATTTTTTATTGTGCGAATGCGAAAAGTGTCGAAGGTTAGTTTCAAGGTGACTCTCATCTCATATATAAAATGTCTAGAAAATATCGTGTAACATATCTAGGGATAAAAAAAAATTAATTAATTAATTTTCTATAACCAAAAGAAACTATATGTTCTACAAAAGTTGTTCATCTGTTAAAAAGAGTTTCATCAAAATTTATTATTGGACAGTTGCACCTGCACCGATGTTCATGGTACATGACTTTACAGGTGCATTCCAACTCGAAGCCGTTCACTATGGCACATTTCAAAACAGGATGTAATAAAACAGGACATCACAAAACAGTACATGGTACGGAACATGACCGATAAAAACAGTACATCACAAAACAGTACATGGTACACTAAAGTACATGGTACAAAACAGGACCGATGAAAACAGTACATCACAAAACAGTACATGGTACGCTACAGTACATGGTACGAAACAGGACCGATAAAAACGGTACATCACAAAACAGTACATGGTACACTAAAGTACATGGTACGAAACAGGACCGATGAAAACAGATCATCACAAAACAGTACATGGTACACTAAAGTACATTTTACTGAACGTTAAGCTGGAGGATTTTTTCAGCTTGATTTGTTAAATATTTTTTATTGAATACGTTTAGTAATTAGGATATTAACAAGTGGATGTTTGCCTTCACCTAGAGTAATTAGACAGTATACTATATAGAATTATAATTGCTTTAAGTTATAATAAAATATCCCTTCACCTAACAATATATAACATTATTTTTATTTAAATCGCTAATACTTGATCGTTGCCAAATAGATAAAAAATTTAAATAAATATATCCCTTTTTTAACAAAAAAAATGGCTCAATTTGAGTCCAAACCACACAAATGTGTGAGTAAAAAACCATAGTATGTAATGACGTTTTTGATAAAAAATTTCGCTTGATTTGAAGTACAACCAACACAATTGTGTGTATAGTTATAGTGTTTTTTCGGGCGAAAATAAGTTTGAAAGGAATGCACAAATGTATATGTTGGTTCAAAAAACATACAAAAATAAATTTTTGTCATGGTACTTTTCCGTACCCACACAACTAGTTATTAAAACCATAAAATTGACTATTAACTATTTTGTGGTGTTCTCTTTTAATATGTACTGTTTTGCGATGTACTCTTCAGTACCATGTACTTTAATGTACCATGTACCGTTTTGTGATGTACTGTTTTAATCGGTCCTGTTCCGTACCTTGTACTTTAGTGTACCATGTACTGTTTTGTGATGCGCTGTTTTAATCGGTCCTGTTCCGTACCATGTACTCTACTGTACAATGTACTGTTTTGTGATGTACTGTTTTAATCGGTCCTGTTTCGTACCCTGTACTGTAGCGTACCATGTACTGTTTTGTGATATCCTGTTTTGTGACATCCTGTTTTAGCACATCCTGTTGTGAAATGTGTCGTTTCGTATGAGACCCATTCCAACTACATAGTCAGGTGCGATACAATACTTGTGCGTATCCATAGGAGGATGTCATTCGCATTTTATTTGTTTCCAACTTATTATGGCTCCCTGAAAGGTTTTCTCTAAAAAAAAAAATGCTTTCTAAATTTTCAACAAATATTCGATGATTTACAATTGAATATTTGATTTAAGTTTAGATTAATTCTGCTGTCTAGAACCAGAACTTCTCTAAAAACAATTTTAAGATACAATTACACGACACAAACTATCTTCAAGAGACTGGAGTTCAGGAGTAAATTAGTATATTTTAGCACAATTTCTTATGGGGTCATAGCACCTTCAAAATTGAAAAAAAAAAAAGTTTTCAAAGACTTTTTTTAATGGAATAAAAAGAGATATCTTTTACTGAAACTTTCCATTGAGATTATATTTAACTGAAAGTATACAAAAACAATTTTTTTTAGCCCACTGTCGTCTGCTACAAGGATTTTCCAAAAACTCTGAAAATTCACGGCGTGCATCATAACTGCTCTCAGAAACGTCTGAAAAAAACGGGGTTTTATTCAGCATTAAATCGTCCTTGGAATGAACTAAAAGGAAAAAAATTGGTTGAAAAATAAAAAAGTGGCGGCATTTTTTCGAAAATGCACTTTTTTTGTCCCCCCAATTAGTTGTAAAAATTGAAACCCGTTCAAAAAATTGAAAACCGATTATTCCTTCCGTAGTTCATTCTGAGCAGAAATATATGTAAATGAACGTGTTAAAATTTTAGAACGATTGGATGTAGTTTTTTCTCAATCTTGCACGCCAACTTGAAAAACGTCATTTCGAGATAACCGCGTTTAAAGTTAAATTTTTTTTTTGTAATAAACCTTACCAAAATTTAATCTACCGCCTGAGCCGTACAATACCTTCCCCTCGCTCATATTGCTCCTCTTCCAACGATTTTTGGTCTCTACGAGCAGTTCTTGCCTCTTTAGATGCCCCAGTGGACTGTCTTTCCGCCTGCTTAATTCTCATAGCATCACTTGTTCTTGCATGTTGCAAAGCAATGTGGCCAATTGTAATACCCAAGACCTGCATTATTTTCAAAATAGCGATGAACCCTTCATTAAATGTACATGCAGAAATATTTGCAGCCATATTTATGATTTTTTTTTCCCACATAAAGAATGCTTGGGAGCCATGTTCCAAGAATTATATTTTTCGTTGTTAATCTGCGTAAAATTACATAAGCAACGCTTCAATAAATCTTTCGATGATAAGTCTTCATAAAGAGGCTTTAAAATTTCTTGCACCTCATCATCTAACGGTGGAGGATGCTTGAAATTTTTTAAAGCATTGCCACCAGCTGTCTCTCCTTTGCGCCAGTTACACCAACTCTTTTCTCCTACAGGACAATAAGAGTTTTGAGGATTTGCGTCAGTTGAAATTTTGTGGTAATACGCTGCCCAAATTTCCTTGTGCATATTTTCTACCGAATCAGTATTTCTTCGTATAGCCAGACCATATTATGTGTTGACAGATTTTTCATTATTTTTAGTGTAAGTTGAACTTTTTTCGGACCTTTTTGTGGAGTTTGTTTCGGATTTTTAGAAGCATCTTTTTCAGCCAATTTTTTTTGTTTTTTTTCAAAGTTAATTTTTTTTGGCTTCTTTCGTTCGACTAAACATTCTTTTTTAACATGCAAACGCGCTCTTTTTTTCAATTAAAAAGTCACTACCATAAGGCTGCACGTCTAACAGATTTTTGAACGTTTTTGTATCACCATCGCCGATGTAATATTTATACCGCGCATCATGCATTTCTTCAGACCTTTCGAACATCTCAAGAACACCATCGACTTCCATTTTTTCGGCTGAATCTTCGTGATTGGCTGTGCAGTTTTCCCTGTGCTCCTCGTAAAATTCTTCAAACTCTACAGTGTCTCGTTTTGATTTCCACGCAGAGCAAAGTTTACAATAACTGGATTTTACGATGACATCGAGTATTTTACCAGTTCGCTTTCCGATCAAAGAAATGATTCCCAAAAGTGATGTATATCCACGTTTTGCCCACGATCCATCATCTGATACTGCAAAATTATTTTCAATTTCACGCAGCAACTTTATTCAAAGCTTTCTCTTCGTTAGAAGCCTTGTATAGCACAAGCCGGAGAACAGCATCGACAGCAATGTTTATATTGTCAGCAGCACTATAATATGTTTGTTGGCCCCTCTTTGATCCAATATCCAAGAGCCCACAACAATTCATAATGCCTCCTAAACCTGCTCCAAGAATTCTCATAACAAACACTAATCGACGATTTATTTCGTATGCGCGATCAATTTTTGGACACGAATAAACAAATTCAGTTCTACATTCACACGAAATGCATAGCTTGAAACCCACACCTTTTTCATCCGATTTAGAAAATTTAACATTCTTATTACAGTTTTTGCATTTTAAAATAGTCTATAGAAATGTAAATACACTCCACTGAACTATACAGTATTGAAAAGACGGATCAACAGATACACTGAGTTCATCATTGTTTTTCAATTTAGCTGCAGAAGCACTTGCGAATTCATTACTTTTACCTATTTCCCAGAAATTTTCTTTTTTTTGGACGCTGTAGCGGTCGATCTGAAGATCTTTTACCGGCTTTCTTAGGCATATTCCACAAATATTTTCGTTCTCAATATCGAAAACAGACTGAAACGTACACAAGAAGCAAAGAGAACTATGTAAGCTATACAATATATATATATATATATATATATATATATATATATATATATATATATATATATATATATATATATATATATATATATTGTATATATATATATATATATATATATATATATATATATATATATATATATATTGTATATATATATATATATATATATATATATATATATATATATATATATATATATATATATATATATATATATATATATATATATATACGTATCCCAAAATTTTTTTATCTACTTTTACAGCTGTTATGTGAGAGAATAACGTATTATATTATATACATGCATGTATATATAAGCAGATGTTACTAACAAAAAGTCTGTGTAGCGATACAGCGAAGTAGACCAAAATCGTAAAAATATGACTTTGGCGCGCTTCGCAATAAATAAAATAAAAATATAAATAATTTTTTTTTGAGATTTTCATGTTTATATCATTAAAATCATGTTTTAAACATTCATTCTAACATATTCTATCATAATAAAAATTTCGATTTCTTGAAAATTTGAAGGTGTTATGTCCCCTTAAATACGAAGGAGTTAAAAACTCAGATACGTTTATAAAAAATTAAAACTCTCAACTGGCTGCAGACAGATAAAATGATATAGACTGATATTCAGTTAAACTTTTTCTGTTTCTGGTAAATCATTATATTTGAGCAAACTCAGGATGAATATGTTGAGTCCAACATCCGACATTCTTTTACCACGAATGTATCCATATATCTCTAATACACCACACTTGATTTTTAATGTAAATAATTAAATTTGCTGGACTTTTAATGAAAACTTTCTCATATAATCAAAACTCATTATTCTTGCTTAATTTTCTGAAAACTACGAATGTCAACCCTTGTTGGTTGCAAATTTAATCTTTAAATTTATTTGAGTCTTTTAATTCTTTGTCTTTTTTTTGTTTTAAACATCATTGCAAACTTACCTACCTATTATTATTATTTATTAATACCAATTTTGGATTATTTTCACCAATTTCGTAAGAATCTCCCCATTTATGAAAATACTTAAGTATGAAGCTTCATTTCGGGAGCGGCATGTAATCTCTCATTTCTTATACTCTTAGCTACTAAATCTTCTATTATTCTAAAAATCGCCTAATTTCAAAATCTCCTACTCACATAAAATATCCTATATACAAAATCTAATAATTTTATAATATCCTTATTACAAAATTCTCAAATTGTTTTTTCAATATGTTGGTTGTTTTTGGAACGGCTGCCACACATGTACAAACTATTTATAATATGATTCTTTAGAATTGGACTATGTATCGGTAAATCAGTAAAACTATCAGTAAAACGAAATATGTACGAAATATGTGTTTTGCCAATAAACATTTGTACGAAAAATTATATATTTTGTTTTTTCATTTAGAGACAGATTTAAACATTTTAAAAGACGACGTTTTAAGAGATACCTTGCTTCCGAATGTCGAAGAAAACATGCCCCTGTGCTGGGTGTTTCAGCAGGACAATGGTCCAAAGCACGAGGCCAACGTGTTAAAATACTGTTTTGCTGCAAATAAAATTAATGTAATCGAATGGCCAGCTCAATCTCGCGATCTAAACTTAGTAGAAAACCTTTGGGGTGAGTTAAAACGTGGTATAAGTAAATTGCCAAGGCCAAAATATAAAAATAAGGTTTGGGAAAACGTTCAAAACGCTTTGTGGATTACCCCAGTTGAAAGATGTCAACAATCACTGGTAGATTCTATGGGGCGGCGATGTAATGCGGTGCTTAAAAATAGCGGGGCCAGCATAAAATATTAAATCTTTAATTAAAAATCAAATATTTCCGGTGAATAATTATTTTTAAATATGATTGCTACATTTCCCTATTTTTTTGCACAGATAGAGTAAATGAATTAAAATTAAACTATTGTAAAACGACCTGTGATCATAATAAAGTGATATTGTAATAAATGTTTTGTTTTTTAGAAGAGACTGACAATTAAAAAACCTACGTTTCTATTTTTGATATTGATGATTTTGTAAAAAAAAAATTATTATTTATAAATTTCATACAACTACACACAGTTTGTGTTACTTTTCTCTTAATTACAAAATTTCGCAGACATTTTTCCCTCTAAACATATGAAATCGCTCGTACTTGCGAAAACTACATATATTCATGCATGACATTTCATCCTCCCTTTAAATTAATAGAATTTAATTTCGCTGTAAAATATTTTTTTATTAAACGCTCAGTGTATAAAAATAAAAAATAAATCATGAACGGTATGTGATAGGAAAGAGGGTGTGGTTTTAGAGTCGATTCAAAATCAATTGTACGAAAAACATAATCATACGATATTGCTGCCATCTTAACTCTTCATATGGTATATCGTATAAAATAAAGTAGAATAATAATAAAAATAATAGCCGTAATAATAATAATAAAAATATCGAGGACAGTTGACTTCGTCTTAGTAAAACTATGTTTATTATAGTGAAAAACCACCCCATGAAGTCTTTATAAGTTTTTTATTCATCTCCTTTGCCCTGTTCATAGAATTAAATTTTATTTGCTTCATGATTCCTGAATCAAATCCAACCTTCTTTGAATAAATAAATGCTGCAGCTATGAAATGATTCGAGAAAAATTTTCAATTGATTTTTTCCCTTTTTGTTCTGCATGCTTTTATATCAGCATTTAATAGTAAAAAATACAAGTAAAGCATTTTTCGATATTATTATTTAGAATAAAATATAATTGCAATGATTATGATTGTACATTACAATGACCTGTAATAATTCTATAGCTCAGTATAGTTATAAGATTATGTTTGCTAAAGATTAAGCTGTAATAAAAAAACTAAATGATCAGAATGGACGCATTCTTCTTCAATATTACCAATGTAGTAATAATGATTTCAACAATTATTTTGCCAATAAAAACGATTGAACCATGGAGAAAAGTAATATAAATAGAGGTGTACCTGTAAACAAAATTTTAACAGTTTTTGTTTTGTGACCTTTATTTTTTACCGCATATTTAAATTCTTTTTAAGGCTTAAATATTCCAACTCTTCGAACATGCTTCTGATATTTCTCGGGCCAGTCATGTTGAATTTGTATTTTATTTTTTCATTTAGGTTATAATATAATCAAAGATAAACATATGAACACATGTTTGATATAACTATAATGTTGTGTTTGGTCAATTTAAAACCGTTTGTAAGCACCTTTCCTTCTATATATGTTTACTTTTTCTGTGTTTAAACCTTTCCGGAATTATAATTCAATTAGTTTTTTAATACAAATTTTACTGTCTGGCGTACAACAACATGCAATTATGATTTAAACAAAAATAATGAACTACGATTTACCTATGAAAACTATCAAAGACAAATAAATGCTTATTGTAATAGTAGATTGAGTATCAAACAAGCAAAATTGAAGATTATTGCTTGGTGAAGACCCGTAGAGGGTGGGGGGAGGTACTGAACGAGGAATTGGCGGTAGTGAATCGAGGTTTATCACAAAATATTCGGTTTCTCGAATTCCAAAATCTATAGCGTCGCTCGTACTCATAGAAGTTACTTGGAAACAGGCATGTCGTTTTAAAACAACTGGCACACCGAGTGCCGATATTGAATCGTGTTTTACCACAAAATATTCAGATTTGCAATTCAAAAATCTATAACTCGCTCGTACGCATAGAATTTTTTTGGAGACAGCCCTTAATGATCATATGGGTTGAAGTACACTCTAAAAAAAATATCCTCATTAGCATGTCATTTGAAAAGAACTGGTGCAACGAAGAACCCAAACGAGGAGATCGCTATATCTATAAAATTGTTTGTTATTATTATCTTGTTTCCATGGACTAGGTTGAGTTATGCTATAGACACATTAGTGGTTTCATAACTATGGTTTCGAGTTAACCATGGTTTCGTTGTAATATGTCACCCCTAACAATGGTTTGCAACTGGGTTTAAACATAGTTTCGCAATGAGATATTTTTTCTCATCCCGAGGCATTTTTGTGCTCCCAACGTCGAATACATCAAAAATGGAGATTTCGGACACATAGTTTACCAAGCAAATCTAGTTTCCTTTGAGTTTTCTATTTGTCATTGAGATATTTGATTGGCGGGAACAATTTTTTTTCTGTTCTGTCAACAGAAAAGTCATTTATGACAATTTAATGGTAAATTTGTTTCAACCCAAAAACTGATTTTCGATCAAAAAAGTTGCTGTCAGATCAAAAAATGTTGCTCTAAATTGCCATCGCATGTTCTTTTCTAAAAAAAAATTGATTTGTTTTTTGATCGAAATCATTTTTAAAAAATCTTTAGTTTTTCGTAGATTTTTTCGATACATATAAAATGTTATATCAAAGTAGACCAACACATAAACAAACACCGTAGTCTTCATCAACTCGTCAATCAGCTCGTCATTGAAAAATATTAATGCTGTTTGTCATATTCTTTACACGGCGTCTACACTATGCAAATTTGCTGATATTTTCTCTCATGAGATTAAATTTATCAATGTATGTGTAAGTATATTATACAGATTTTGCAATTCTCAGCAAATTATTAGGATGCTATTTCACGGAAAAATTATCATGAAATTGCCAAATTAAAAAGCACTTTTAAGGTTATGTCTTTCATTTTTTCCTACTGTTGAGACGTAGGTTTATAGTTGAATAAAACAAAAAAAAAAATTAATAGCATTTAATACTGAAAATACCGTAAAATTAATTAATATGCACAGCAATTACGAATGCTTATGGAAAATAAGCTGTAAACAATATAAAAGAATGGATTTTAAAATTATTGCGTTCCAAAAAATTAGTAATGAATTAAATATAGATGTTGAATTGATAAAAAAAAAAAAATAGAAATTTACGAAGCACATATGTGGCTGAAAAAAAAATTAAATAAACAAAAAAAATCCGGTAATGGTGTTGAATGAGACAAAACCATATGGTATTTGTTTGATGAACTAAGATTTTTAGACGAGATGATTGTCTTACGAAAATCCACAGAAAATTTTGATGAAGATGAGAACGAAATAACTGGAACGGGAACATCACTGTATGTAAGTAATTTTATTTTAAATTCAAATCAAATCTACATTTTAAAATGAATAATAATTTTATTCACGAAATTTTTTGCCACTGAAAAATTACGTCTCCCTTCCCGATACAAAAATTGGCAATAGTGTTCCGCATTTTATCCACTACCATGGTAGACCTTGTTATTGGTTCATTTTGAAGTACCCTGCTAGAAAAAGTTGGCGGTAAACTGGTTGGTTGTAAATCATCGCAGTTTTCTCTTGGCTTAATCGGTTTCGTCAAATAATTGTGAAGTGCACAACAAACTTTGACAATCATGTCAACTGTTTCTAGTTTTACGTTCATCGCTCGGGATAACCGGTAATTGAATACTTTTTGTTTAGTATTTAATGTTTGTCATCTGGTGTATGGTTTCATCATATGCCGATCTAACTTAAATCACCGCATCATCACCGATAAAAAAGTTATGCACCGGCATTGTTTCACCTTCCAAATAATTTTGTGGTGGGATGTTTAATTGATCAATTTTAAAAAAAAAATTGTATTTTCATATATTGTGTTATCAGAACCTCTCCCGTTAGAACCAACATCAATTAATAAAAATCTTGAATGTGCATCTACGATAGCCAATAAGACTATGCTATGATATCCCTTAAAATTAAAATAATCTGATCCAGAATTAGGTGATTTGATAATCCTGATATGTTTCCCGTCAATAGCACCCAGGGTGTGCGGGAAATTCTAAATCTTCCAAAAATCTTGTATAATTTCATACCATCTAGCTTCAGTGTTGTTAATGTAAAATAATATATCTTTGATTATCAATTGATATAGTTAATAATTATTTATATTTATTTTGATTAGATTGGAAATGAAGTGGCAGAAGAAGTCGTAGAATTGTTTGCTGATAAAGAATCACATTCAAACAAAAAACAAACAAAAGTAAAAAACAAAAAACTTGATAAATATGAAGCAGCAATTGCCGATTTGAAACAAATAGCGCCATTGAACATATTCGAAACATTTGCACAAACGGTTGCACTTCAATTGGAAAAAATTCATGAGCTGGACGTTGCAGAAGCATTGAGCTGTATGCAAGAAAAACAAAACTTAATTGGCAATAAAATTACCTCACTTTTAAGAACTGAAGCTAAAGCAAAAAAAACTTATTCTAACACATGTTCCCAACATCAATTGAATTGAAGCAACTCAGAAGATCACGACAGCAATACACAACGTTTTAGCCCATTTGATTTCGATGAGCCACCCACATATAATTTTCAATATTCACCACCCACTTCAAATTCATGTTTTAAAAATATTCAAACATCCTCTTCTAATTCAACCAATGTGACAAGACCATCGACTTCTACTCCAATCAATATTTTGAAAAAACAAACAAGAATATTCGCCAGATTTCAATTTAACCGGATTTTCCAGCATGTCACCACTAATTTCCAATTTTAAATCGATCGTAACAACCAATAAAATAAATCAAACACCGCTGACCTCAACTTCATCATCATCTTCAAAATCTATTCCTTTTAATCCGGAAACAAACACAACAACCACTTTTAGTATCCCAGAAACTAAAAGAATTAATTTATTAGAAGATATAACAATTGAACATGCTAAATCTTCATTATTGAAGGATGCAATGGTTGCGTCAGAAATCGTAGATTACGAAGGCGATGATTATTTTAATTACATTCTTTATTTATATTTTTTTACCGTGAATTTTTCTATAAATTAGTTTTTGTTATTGTGATAAATGAATTTTATGAACTATTGTGATTATAGTTTTTTGGTTATTTGTTTCTAAGAATTATGTACAGTATAGTATACTTATTTTGTAAGCCAACTGAAATAAAACATTATACTTAGTTTTAAATATTCTGGTTGTAGTTTTATGTATAATGCGGTTAGAATCTCTGGAACAAATTCAGATATTGTCTTCCGTGAAACTCTAGCTAGATACTCTAATGAATGATAGGAATCTCCCGTTGCTATGTATCTAAGAGTTACAGCCAATCGAGTCTGTTCGCTCACTGCTTGCCGAAATGTGGTGTTTTTTTTCTCAATTTCATGTTGTACCTAAAATATATTTTTTTAAATATAACTTTAAATGTTTACAAATTTTGTAATGTGGTAATATAATACTTACTATCAATATTTCGTTAAATTGTTCATAAGACTCTTCTTGTGAAATTTTTAAACGAATCATTTTGTCCCCACAGTAAGCTGTGCAATAGTTTTTCGTCATAAGAATCCGAACAACGCTTGGCTAAATATGGGTTAACCAAAAGGCCCGTTTTAGATGTTCGGATTTTTCTTTTTTCTTCCAAATCCTCAATTTTTTTTAGGATTAATAGTTTTTTAATTGCTTTACGCCGTCTATTCATTGTGTCTTTTGCTGCACGAGTTTAAAAAACTTAAATTTAAAGGTAATATGTATAAATATAAATTTTATATATTTTTTATAAATTTTTTGACAGTATTCACCGAATTTTATTTGACAATTGAAGAAATTGATCATGAGAGTAAAATGCCCAGTTATGATAATTTTTTAACAAATATTTATCAATACATTGAAAAAAACACACACATCCATAAAATTTCATGAGAGAAAATATCAGCAAATTTGCATAGTGTAGACGCTGTGTTAACGCACAATAAAATTGATTTTTTTTGGAAATCGAAAAGAATTTGCCATAATTAATAGTCAATTAAATTGTCAATCTTGACATTTTTGTCAATGCCTATTCCATTACTATTTAAAACCAAACGAGAAGACAAAACAAATTGTCGTGTGTCTTTAGTTTTCATCTCGCAAACCATAGTTTCCTAATCCTAGTTACGAAACCAGATATATGTTTATGGTATTAGGTTGAGTTGAAATTAGCCGTGCGATTCAGATGTTAAGACTATTAAGAGGCTAACAGTAAAGAGGTTTTTCGTTAATAGGTTTTTTTTAAGATAATCTCTTAATTGGTATTCTGTTAGTAATAGTCTTAAAATTTATATTAAAAACTCTCCAAATAATTTTGGAGACCTGTCAAATGTGATTTTTATTAATGCGAGCCATTGAAAATGTATTTTAGTGTTAAATAAACGATAAAATACGACATATTTTTGTGAAAACTAATGTTTTACAATTCATATTTTTGAAATAAATTAGAGAATGTATTGCAGAAAATTTGTAATAAAGTGCCGAAAATAAACAACAACAAAATATTTACTTCTGCTCGAAATGACAATGTCGGAATAATTTTTCTTCTAAAAATATTACATCCATACATCCATACATTCTTGTTGGATCCTTTTTTTGAATTGTAAAATATAATTTAATAAATTATTTATTTACACAATCGTCGTTTTTTATTAGTTTTAGTGCAACATAATAAAAATTCTAGCATTTATGATGTTTAAGACCACCTAATTGGTAGGTATTATGCTAAGAGGTTTTTTAGAGAACCTCTTAACTGATCAGTATGTGCAGAATCGCAAAATAGTCTTAAGTAAGAGAAATCTCTTAGTTATGTGAAATATTGTAGTTAAGACCTCTGTGACTATACACCAGAATCACACGGTAGGTTTTCGTTAATTTTAAAATGGCGTATCGCGTTTACATGAATAGAGTTATAGGCCCCTTACACGTTCAATACTATTGCGCAATATTATTGTGCTAAAAATAATGCGCAAAAATTATTTTAGCCTAAAGACGGCTCAATATTATTGCAACATTTTTCCTTATTTTGAATAGTGAAAAAACTGTCAATTTAAATCGTTTGTGAAATTTAATAAATCGCCATTGACACGAGTAGTTTGGAAAATTAATAAATTTAAAATTGAAATTATTTTCATTTCCATACACTAATAAAATATTAGTGAATAAATTTCCATATACTAATAAAAATACTCATTTATGCGACGATTGAAAAATTCAGATTTAGCGTGTATCATAATTGCGCTATCATTTGGGAAAAAAAGAAAAGAAAAAACGAAGATGGACCAAAGGCTGGTTGAAAAATCGAATTACACATGGCCATCAGTATTTGATGAAAGAGTTGAGAGCGGAAACAAGTGATTACCACAATTTTTTAAGGATGGACGAGGAAAATTTTACTTTTCTATTAAATATGGTTTCACCATTAATAGAAAAGCAGACAACTGTCATGCGGGTTCCCATTTCTCCTCGTGGAACAAGAAGAACAAGAACTTTTGAAGACTTAAAGTTTTCTACATTTACGTCCCCTATTACAATTAGCGTAATCGTAATGGAGACGTGCAAAGCGATTTGTATTTGCCTTAAGGAGTACATTAAGGTAAAAGTAAAATCAGTTTTTATTCGTTAATATTAAATAAAACATATGTACATTTTGTATTTCAAAATTTCAAATTAAGATTTAAAATAATATATGTTAAGTAAACCTAGTAAACTAAAATTATTTATATTATTCAATATATGAAGACCCTGTACTTGTTCTATCGGGCTGGTACTGATAGCTGATAATATAATTATCATGGTCTGTTAATATTTTGTTGTTCGAGGTTGCAATATTTATTGTTAAAGAATTTCTTTGTAATGTGCCCATCCGCCCCTCAAATAATATATCGTTTACAAATTTTTTTGCTAATAACTGTTGAGTCGGCTCCATGGTTATTATTTCATTAGCCCAATTAACTCCCAATTGATCATATTCATCATCGGGATTATTAAGCCTCTCACAAGCCAAATCAATTAATTTGTCTCGAGTATGTGCGCTGGTTTTTCTTTTTTTTTAATTTGCTGGTCTGAAGTCACTTTCATTTCCTGGAAATCCTGAATCCTGAAATAAAAAAAATATTTTTAGTAGGTTTGCTTAATTTGAATTAGACTAGTGTAATATTTTAAATTTAAAACCATTTCATTATTGGCAATAGTTGTATCTTAATTTTTATTTCATTTTAGATACTCAATACCCCCGTTGAATGGAAAAAAGTCGCAGATGGATTTAACGACCATTGGAATTTCTTGCACTGTATTGGAGCCCTCGACGGGAAACATGTGCAAATCACAAAACCTGCAAATTCTGGATCATTCTACTCTAACTATAAAGGCACATTTAGTGTTGTTTTGTTGGCAGTGGTGGGTTCCAATTACGATTTTCTAATGGCCGATATCGGAATTAAGGGTCGAGTTTCGGATGGTGGAGTTTTAGAATACACAGCAAATTTGGGAAATGCTGAATGAAAACCGCCTTGGCATTCCAGATAAGGAAGTTTTTGTTGGTGACGACGCTTTTGCCATGTCAGAGAATTTAATAAAACCTAACGGAGGGAGAGAATTACCTGTGGAGAAACGGATTTTCAATTACTGTTTAAGTAGGGCCCGTTGTATAGTTGAGAACACGTTCGGTATATTAGCAGCGAGATTTGGCGTATTTCATAGACCATTCCTAGTTTCACCAGAAAAGGTAAAAACGATTGTACTAGCATGTTGCTATTTGCATAATTTTTTTAAGAAGCGTTAACTCAAATGAATATATGCCTCGAGGGTCAGTGGATATTGACAATGAGTAAAATGGCACAACAGAGCCGGGTTCATGGAGAAATGATAATGTCGAATTATCCAAATTGAAAAACTTAAATAAAAACTCTCCAGATCGAGCAAAGATGGTAAGAGATACCTATTGCGAATATTTTAATTCGGTAGGGGTTGTTTCTTGGCAAACTAATTTTGTAAAATAACAAAATAATAAATAATAATTTAAATAAATTTATAAATAAAATAATCAAAGCCTTTAATTAACAATTCATAAACATGCGTAGTGTTGTATTGGTTTGTGTTTATGAAATGATAGGTAAACTGATCACAAATTATACGAAACTGAATGGTATTTCAGAGTGATAATTCTGAGGTGAAGGTTATGCTGAAGTGGAAATATACGAGATAGTGATTTGATTACAAGGTGGAAATGGGCCAGAAGTGAAATAACGACGGCGATAGATTAAGGTTTCTGAATTTGATCTCAATTGTTAATTTTATGAAGTGCACCTCTATGGGTGGAACCTATATTTTATTGTTAGTTAGAATAGTACTAGTTAAGCGTCATTTACACGAGTGTGGATACTCCGACAAAGTTGCTTTCACAACAAGGTCACTTCTTCCCCTCACCCTCTCGCTTTGCCGTGCGAGATTAAGAAATAACGAATAACTAGGACGGTGCCCAGTGGTTAGTTGTTGAGATACTTACCAATGTATGTTGACTGAAGCGATAATACTCACCAATCTTTGTCTGCTAACTGGATGTGGTATTCTCGTTGATGATTTTTTTTTTTTTAAACACAAATACAATTGATGATTATATAAAATTTATTCACTTGCTACTGATTTGGAATTACACTGACTTTTTGATTTTATTTGTTGTTTCGAAAATTGATTAGCTCTATTCTGGACTCTTGTTTAAAATTTTTATTTTTATTTAAAATTTAACCGAACCGTGGTTTCGCGTATCAACCGGACGATGCTAAAAACTGGACTGAACTATGTAAAACTGGACTACGCTAATACCGTAGAGGTTCGTCGAGTGACGAAACCTCTAGGGGTTTACGATCCAGTTTTACTGTTATAACTGTCTTGTCGAACTGTGTTATAACTACTATTTTAATCGAACTATATTTTGGTTCTTATATATTAAATATTTGTTAGTATTCTACCAACAATTTATTTTTTGAAAACTCGACAATATTACACGCGTATACTTATTAATTTTTGGAAATTGCAAAATTGGAAAATATATTTACTAAATTTAAAAATCATCAAAAATCGTAGGTCGATAAACGATATTTATTTTGAATATGTATATCACATATAAGTCGCATATATTGTGTTTTGTTGTTGCTTTTCTGTACAATTAAAATGATGAGTAACACAATTGTGTAGTGTATATACTACTTGCTTTGTTGTTGTTGCTCTTTGATATTAGGCAAACGAAAAATATTGTGTGTGACGTATAACAACTAATGTTTTGCTTTGTTGTTGCTTTTGGATTTTCTTTATATTTTTATGTATCGCGCCGATCGCGCTTATTATGCATTTCTTGTATGCATGATGAAATTTAAGTATGTTATATGTGTTATTGATATATGTGATGTCGTTTATATTATCGTAACGATCTTGTATTTAATTTATGATGATGATGATTTGATTATACGTTCGCGAGATTTGAGATGAAATGGATGATGTTGTGAGTAATATCACAACAGTAGGTAATTACCTCACTGAAAGGTTCCTTCCCATCGTCGGATAAAATGGTGCTTGTTGAAGCGGCTGGCGTTTCTTGATCCACTAAAAACAACATGTGGTCGTAGTACCACAATGTCGTTTGGTATATGTCGTCTAGTCCTGCGCCAGATTTCTTGGAATCATTTATTTTTTTTTAGTTCTTTTCTAAAATTCGTACGCAACGAACTAATTTTTTTTTACGTCTTCTTTAGTAGCGGTGGGGAATTTTTCTTTAAAGACCGCAAGAAGCTCGTTATATGCGTCATTTTTTTGTCCCGATTTGCATATTCCTCTGATTTTATTTTCCAGAGTGCTGGAAGTGACTTGTAAGTCTGAAACACAAAATATAACATAAATTCTCTGAAATTCATAATTTTGGTTGGTTTTCTTTATATAAACTATATTTGATTAAAATATCTGTGGCAATAACCTACCTAAAAGTACATAAATCGATGAAAAGGGTTTTGATATAAATTAGAGATTGAAGTTTAAATTTCTCTGGAAGACATTGTAACTGCACAATTTTATTAAAACTTATGTATGTAATTGTTTTATTTGAAATAAAGATAAAAATAGTAATAATAATTATATTTTAATTAATTTATATAACTGGAACATGGCATTTACATTTTCAATTTGTAGGTTTTAATCTTTAATGCGAGTTAATTCAAATTTTTGTATAGTTTTTGAAAACTACATAACTCGAATTATGTTATTTTGGGTTATTGCCACAGATCCAAAACACAACACAGATACATCAAACTATTTTTCTTCTACGAATTTAAATATGTAATAATGTCTCTTACCTCGATGCATTTTATTATAAATTCATTTTCTTCATTTTATTAGAATAATAATTGTTCTTGTCAGACATTTTGCTGTTTAGAAATTACAAAAATAAAACGTATTTTTGACAACCGATATAATTATATTGCACAATATTGGCTTCACACTAGACAATATATTGAACAAACTTCAATAAATATTAAAAAAATTTAATTTTACACAATATCTTGTGCAAACCTACAATATTCTCCTTACATGATCAATTTTATTGTGCAATGCCCAATATTGCGCAATTATATTGAACGTGTAAGGGGCCTGTTAGGTTGAGTTGACATTTTGACAGCTGCTTAGTAGAGGAGAATTTTATCTTGCGATCGCGTTTCTGTGTGTTTTTCATAAAAATCATTTTTATTATATTTAAAATTAAATAGTTTAGTGAATTATAATTTAGAATTTAGTGCTAGTGAATAAATAATTTAGTGCCAGAAAATTAATATAACACAGGTTGGATAGGTTAGTTCATAAAGCTTAGTTTAAAATATCATAATTTAGTGTAGTTAAGATAGTAGTTTAATAGTACAAGTACAGCATAGTGATTTAATATTAGCTATAATAAAAATGGTTAATATTAGAATGAGCAACAAGTTAAAATTCTGTGTATAGCGCAACAAAAACAAAAAAAAATGAGGAAATCTCATCTTTAATGTGCGAGTTTTACGCACAAAAATTGAAAACTGGGCGGCAAAATTTTTTAAATAAACATCGTCGACGAATAAGGCTGATGTTGGAAATGCACTCAAAAAGTGTAGCTGCATATTTGAGGCATATGCACATTGTAGAGCGTCCAGAAGATCCCCAAAAGTTTGGATGAAGAAGAGGTGTGATAACTGGTGGAAAGCTGTAGTGAATAGCGTTAGCTACGATGAATGGATCGAAAATTTTAGAGTCGACAAAAATACGTTTCAATTTATGTGACAAATTAAGACCGGCATTACAGTTTAGAAAGCAGTCGAGAAAAAAGTTGGAATTTCATTGTATAAGTTAGCGTCCTGCTCGGAATATAGGGTGGTAGCAAACCAATTTGAAGTGCATAAAGTTTCCGTATACAGATGCTTAAAATAATTTTGTGCAGCAGTCATCAAAATTCTATTGCCCGAGGAAATTAAAATGCCAAATCTGGAAGAAAATAAATTAATGGGTGAGGAATTTAAAAAAAGAAGTGACCTTCCGATGGTATTCGGTGCAATTGATGGATGCCATATATTCCGGTAACTGCCCCATTAGTGGGATATAGAGATTACATCAACAAGAAAACATGGGCCTCTATTGTACTTCAGGGTATAGTAGACGCAAATTACAGATAATTAAATAGTCACATTTTCTTCGCTATCGATATAAATAATTAATAAGATTTAATTTTTATTTGCAGATTTATGGACATAACTGTGAATCATCCAGGATGCACTCATAATGCAGTAGTGTTAAAGGATTCATTGTTTATTGTTGAGAACCAGCATACCCACTTGAGGATTGGTTGATCAAGGCGTATGTATCTCCAAAAGATGTTGAGGAAGAATCATTTAATGTTTACCTCAACAAGGCTCGTATAGTGGTAGAAAATGCTTTCTGTAGACTTAAAGGAAGATGGAGAATAATTCGAAAGAAAATGTATGCTAAAATCAATTTTGTCCCATCCATCATTGCTACTTGCTGCGTTCAGCATAATATTGCAGAAAAAAAGAAATTGCCACTTCAGGAAAGTTGGTTAAGAGCTGTAAAAGAAAATAACAGATTGTACCCACAATAAAGCGGTGTAATAAGTCGTGAACAACTATCTGCATCTGAAATAAGAAACCACCTTAAACAATATATGGCGAATAATTATCCACTGTTAATAAGCAGAAGGAATTAACAAAACATTAAATATAATTCAAAAATAATTCATAATTTATTTAATATTATGTATTTCATAGAATTGTAAATAATAAAATTTTAAATATACTTATTTTAATTGTTTTGCTTATTTTAAAATTGATATAAATTCGCTTAGTTCCTCCTCGAGTTCATCGTGACCCACACTTACGATGTTGTTTTTTTTACCGTACTGCAGGTTGCTACCATGATATTCTTAAAATTAGTGCTACTGATAGTTGATCTGCTGTGATCGGCCAGGTTGGAATTTGTACAGAGTCCCGTGCTGGGCCCAGCCTTCAAGCACTGGTTAGATGCACCTGGTGCAGATGTTTCGTCTGTCTTAAACATGTTTTTAATTTCTTTTAAAAACATGTAATTATTTTGTTTTAAAATCTGCCGGTTCCCAAAAACTCTATTTCGGGTTGCCTTTTGCTCGGCGACAACTTTTAATTCGTGCTTCATTGCAATTTTGTATTTAAAAAAAAAAAATCATTAAACTTATCAAGTTCTGATTCGATGTCACATTGTCGCTTCCTACTGCAATCTTTTCGCCTTGGGGCCGGCTCAAAATCCGAAAAACAACTTTCTAACACATTTTCGATTGGTAATGTATTGTCGGGGTTGGCATTTTCTAAAATTAAATTAAATAGAAGATTGCTTAATTAAAAAAAATATATTTAATTAAGTTGAACGCATTTTATTTTACCTGATTGTATTTCAGCCGCATCAATTCCACTTGTTAGTATTACAACGCTGGGCCGTGATCCTAAAAAACGATCCAATATATCATAATAATCGCAAGTAGAGGTTGAAGCACCACTACAATTATTTCTTTTTTTCGTTGCGATGTAGCTATGCCTTTTTTAAATTTTTCCATTTGTTTTCTAATGGTGCTTCATTTTTTTCATTGATGCGTCTGCTTATAAACTCGTCTAGCACAATTTTAAAAAATTTTTTTCGACGATATTTTCTGCCATCAATTAATTTTAATAAAAATAAATAAATAATATATTTTTTTCCTCTATTAAATTTAATAATAATTCACATTGTTCTTCAGACCAAAATATTCGTGCTGCCATTTTGAATTTTACCACTTTGAATATTCGTGTCACGAAATATTTTCGTTGCCGCCATATTGAATCTCAACCCAGTAGTACAAATCAGCGCATAAAGCGTATAATTAGAGCGCTCATTTTTTACTTCAAATTGATGCACCTTATTCCATACTATTCGTATTCGTCGACCGAAAACTCAGTTTTGTTTCCCCTTCCCATGAATTTTGTATTGTTTTTTATATCGATTCAAATATAATATTATGGTGATCTTTATAAATAAGTTTTTTGCACAATTTTAATGACATATTCTGGGCGGACAGTATATTATCTTTAGATATATAGTAGATTTTTACATTACGTCGTCGTTACAGAATTTTTTTTATTAATTTATCCTTTTACATATATAGCTAATTTCCGAGTTGACATTGATCGGATAGTTAACTTTCGCTACAGATATAGCTGGGCTAAAATTATTTTATGGGATGATGTTTTAGTGTCGTTATAGTTTTTCCTCGAATGATACATGTTAATATATAGCAGAAGTCCTGGGCTGACAGTAATATCCTGGGATGGAACAACTATCATGATAGTTAAGTGTTGCCATTTTATAGTTTTAAGGGATGAAGGCTATGTTAACTTTATATACGTGGAAGTTAAGCAATCTAAAACAAAAATGAATTGTTAATTTTTATGGATAGACGATCTTAAAACAACCAACCGAATAAAAGTGACAACATAGTTGCATTTATTATTGAGATATATCGCTAAACCAAAAAACTATTCAAAAACGGGTGACGGACGGGCGAAGACATTACTTCTTGGAGATCCCAAAATATGCAGGTTTAAAACTATAATTTACTTAAATCGACATTGTAAAGTAATATAGGTTTAGGTTAGGTTTCAGTGGTTGGCCCATTGTGATATGACGCATTTACGCCATATCATTAACCCATTCACATATTAATCTACTCACACAACTACAGTATACCATCTGCACATTGCAAGCTCCATGTCAACCTGTACATTGACGACAACGGTGGGTCGGTGCTGAATTCTACACTACATCAGAGGGTCTTAGTTGTGTTTATTAACATCACCGATTGTATTCGATGATGAAAATTCCATTTGCATCTAGACTCTGATGGGATTCGAACCCAGTACCTCCTGCCCAAGTGCCGAAGTTTTAACCACTGCACCACTTGTTCCAGTTAAAATAATATAACCTCGAGAAGATTTTAAGTTGCTCTCGAGTTAACATTGAAAATTTGTTTTTACAAACTTTCATGTGAATAATTTTCCGGACATGCTACTTGATACTTTACTGATACACTAACGAATATGTGATCTAAACAATTCACTTATGGTGGTCACTTATCGATAATAAAATTCAATTCGCGTATGAAAATTAATTAGAAAAATTAGTCGGCAAAACACTAGTTCATATCATTTTTTGGCATTATTAACACAATACAAAAATGTTAATATTTGGTTTTTGCTTCGTAGAAAGAAGCCTGTTGCAATATGATCAGTTTATTAAAATAAATTAACAATGGTACAATTGGAAAAGGTAATTGGTAAAAACACTCTAACTATTATCCGATCTTTGGTTATATAACACGTAACAGAACGAACAAGAATTTTGGTCCGTTACTAGAATTTTACCAACTCGGACGTTTGGGCTTCAGAACGTTGATTAAGATCAGGCGATCGATGTCAAGGGTTCTCCAAAACAAGATTGGATCGTGCTATACCGCAAGAAAGGAAAAGTAATATGGAAGAGAAGAAGATAGGTGGTTGGCATGGTAATCAAAACATGAAACAAACACTTATTCATACATATGACCGAAAAAAATTTATTCTTTCATTAAAAAGTAATAATATTTTATACTAGAACTTATGCAACCGCATTTTACCCAACCAGAAAAAGGTAATGCAGCTAGTGTCTGCTATCCCGGGGGAAATAAATTATAGCCGAAAGATACACTACTCGATATAATTAGTTCCAGAACCCCTTCCAAGTAATCATTATTCAGGAGTTATATAATTTTACCAGATTTATTATAACCCCTATAGCGTGTAAAATAGAAAAAATACCGAAATTTTCTAAACTAAATTAATAAAATGCTACTTTATCCATATCAGAAAGGAACAAATTCTAGGTAAATCCAGGTGAATTTTGGGCAAGTCTGAAAGGCATATAGGTGTAATATACTATAAAATCCGAAATTTTCGAACATAAATTAATAAACCGTTCTGTAATTTTTGAGTTACCCACTTGCTCGTCGTTCTTACTATTGCTACCAGATAAGGCTTAATACTAGATTAATCTAGGCGGAGTTTGGGCCTAGCTGAATGAGATATGGGGTGTAATATGATGTAATTTATAAGAACATCTGAAATTTTCGAAACTATATTAATAAAATGTTCTGTAAGTTTGGGTACCCTCTTGTTCACCGATCCTACTATGGTCATCAGATAGGTTATACTCCTAGGTAAACGGGCGGAGTTTGGGCAAGTTTGAAGATAATAGGGTTTCTTAGTTATAAGTATACCACATTACACCCTCTATCCCATTCAGACTTGTCCCAAACTTCAAATGAAACCTAGGATTATGACGCATCTTATGGTTGTAGTAGGATCGGTGAGCAAGATAGTAACTTGAAAGATACAGAACGTTTTATTATTTAAATTTAATAATTTTTGGAATATTACAATGTAATTAATGACATCCATCTATCCCTTCCATACTTGCCTAGTTTACCCCACATTATACTCTCCTAAACTTTGTAGAGTTTACGCAGAATTTTGACCTATTTCATGAACATATAGTAGGATCGATGAGCAAGTGTGTAATTCAAAAACAACCGAACTACAGAACAGAATTTACTATAGTTTTCAAAATTTAGAATTGTTTTTCAATTTACACCACATTACAACCTATCACCTTCAGACTTGGCCCAAAATCCGCCTAAGTTTACCTATTTACCTAAGATTATGACCTATCTCATGGACCTAGGATATGCAAGTGGATAACTCAAAAGTTTTTGAATATTTTATTAATTTAGTATCGAAAATTTCTCATTTTCTTCGTAAATTACAACACACTACACAGAAAATTTCGAAATAAATTATTATATACCGGCCATGGGATTAGGGTATGCCTGTTATAATTATGCAGCTCTTGCTGTATTTTTGAGGAAATCTGTTTATTTTTAAATCGTGCACCTAGGTATTTTTTTTAAATTGGTGCCAATGGCTTTATTCTTGAATCTTTCTACATAAGAAACTGACAAGAAGTACCATATAAATGAACATAATCCATTTTTATATTGTCCGTGGCTTTTTGTTTAATATAATTTTATTTTGTAAAAATGTGTATTATTATATAAATATTATAAACCAATATTATAATTATTTTAACAAAAACAATATCACAATTTATTTAGTATAAAACTTTCTTTTTTAAAAACAAATAATTAAAAAATAATTAAAAAACTTTGCCATGGAATAATAATAATATATCGTCTACGTACCTGTGCCAATATATTATGTTGTTATTGTATTTATTGCGCGTGTTGTTTATGTGAGTTTTTTCAATGAAGTTTAAAAATATGTTTGCCAACGTTCCTGATAGAGGGCTGCCCATAGGTAATTCATCGTTCTGCATATAAAATTTGTCTTCGTGTTGAAAATAATTCTGTTTTGTAATTGCCTTTAGAAGTTCGATTGTTTGTTTCACCTGTCCTCTATCTATGTGATTGTGTATTAGTAGATTTTCTGTTATTTTTAACGTGTTGGACAAACAGGAAGAACCTTCACACAACGTTTTAAAGAACACATACAAGAAACAAAAAATCAAAACACAACTATAGCTTTCAAGTCCAATTACGCTCAACACCTAGTCACACAACAACATTCATACACAGACATAACAACTAACTTACAAATCATACACAAATTAGAAAAAAGTAACATGCTAGATAGAATTGAGGAGCTTGAAATATACAAGCAAAAACAAAATCCACATCTACTAAACGAAAAAACAAACACAAAAACAAACAAAATATATGAATTAATATTACAATAGCAAAAAACGTAAACTTTATATACAATGATGGAAACATATATAAGGGCAATACAATAAGATGGATTTAGTAGTATAATGAACCGACGATGGAAGAACTTCCGAAACCGGTCTTCATAATTTAATAAAAAAAAAAAAAATTTTAAAGTTTTTTAATTATTTTTTAATTATTTGTTTTTAAAAAAGAAAGTTTTATACTAAATAAATTGTGATATTGTTTTTGTTAAAATAATTATAATATTGGTTTATAATATTTATATAATAATACACATTTTTACAAAATAAAATGACAAGAAGTGTTCAAATCTTAAGCTAACTACATTTTTTAAGTTTTAACCAAAATGTTAATACTTACTATTAGTGTTCATAATTTAATCCTACTTATATAAGCGTAATCTACACATTTAATGATTTTACGGGCTCATTAGTCCGAGTGGATCTGCTCTTCTCAGTCGTTTAAATCGCGGCTGTTTTAGTATTTCGAGCTGAATTCCTTGATTGTTTCTTTAACGTTTTTAATACCAAGGTCGCTGTGTATGTTAGTATTTCGGATAAACGATGGAGCATTAGCAATACATGGGAGTATTTTCGCTTGAGTTCGTTGCATGAGTTCTCTATTTGATGAACTGTGGCCCTATTCTGGCAATTCTCCGGGAATGGGGAATAATTTCTTTTTGTAGCAGCTATTCCACAGACAATTTTCCCAATTCCCCGTTTTCCAAAAGTTAATTCTGGCGAAAATAATTTAATTAATCGTGGTCGACACACGATCGCAATATAAAACAAGAAAACAAAAGTCTAAAGATAGTTTACTACGTTGAATTGGTTTTTGTTGATATTTTAATCGAATTTTACTAAAAATAATTTTGCTTATCAGAGTAAAAATTCCATATCGATATTTCCAATTATTATTACCAGTTTTCTGTATAAATTTACAGTCACAATATTGCTACAAGTATAAAATACAATAAATTTTCGTTCAATTCTATTCCCAGTTAATTCTTTCCTAAAATAGGTATGGAAAAATAAACGTCAAAACTGCTATAATAGGGAATAATTTTTTCCCAAAAAATGTTTTCCCCAAAAGCCAGAATAAACTGTGGGGAAAAGGGAATAAAACTGCTACCAAATTTAAAATTTCCATTCCCCGGGAAACACCAGAATAGGGCCACTGGTGGTGCATACTTCATAACTGAATACCATATGTCCATATTGGCTTGATTAACGCTTTCTATAGTAAGACCTTATTGTCTATGATAACTTGGATTTTCTTCCTATCAGTCATACATTTTGGAAATTGTTATTTTTATTTTGTTGCGCTTTGCTTCAATATGTTCTTTCCAAGTTAGCCATCTAATTAGGTGTAAGCTTAGGTATTTCACCTTGGTTTGTTGGGGTATATATATATACACCATTTAATTGTACTGGTGAGCAGGTGCGTTTGGTTCAGCGAGAATGTGACATGTGTTGATTTTTTTCTGGTAAGTCTGCCGTGTACAACAAATATAAAATAGGTCCCAGAACGATTGCTTGTGAGACTCCTGCGCTTATATCACTTAAGGAAGTTGTTGTACAATTTTGTTGGACTATGTATTGCCTTTGGAGGAGATAGTTTTCAGAACTGAGTGAATATTCTTCGGCAGGAGCACTTTAAGTTTGTATATTAGTCCATCGTGCCAAACTATTTCAAATGCTTGCGCTATATTCAAGAAGACAGAAGAACAGTATTGCTTTGCCTCAAAGGACTGTCTGATTGCATTTAAAATTCTATTCACTTGCTCTATGATACCATGTTGGTTTCGGAATCCAAATTGATTTGCCTTCCTGGTTTCAGTTTTGTTATTAACATTTTTTCAAACTGCTTTCAGATTGTGGGAAGCATGCTTATTGG
Organism: Nephrotoma appendiculata; assembly: GCA_947310385.1. NCBI lineage: Eukaryota > Metazoa > Arthropoda > Insecta > Diptera > Tipulidae > Nephrotoma > Nephrotoma appendiculata. Next base: position 111,184,425 of record OX371225.1, read on the forward strand.
ACGATTAGTCGAGGTTTGAGCTTTGTTTTTGCCAGGCTTATGTACCATTGTGATCAGAGATATCTTCCACGTTTGAGGAATATAACTAGTTCGCATGGTCGCATTAAAAATGTAGGATAAAACTAATATGCATTTGTCTGGTAATTCCCTTATAGTTTTTCCAGTTTTTAATCCTGGAGGTCTATTATGAAATTTTTCGATTTGGTATTTTTTCGATATCGAAAAAATTCGCCGTATTATGAACCTTAAAAAAATAAATTCGAAGCGAATTTTTACGAACGCACATGTTATCGAAAAAATCCGCCATATTATAAAACTTAAAAAAAACAAAAAGCGAATTTTTCCGAACGCATATGCCAAAATTCGATTACTATTTAGTTGACGAATTTTGATTCGATCGTTAGAATTTTTGTTGTGTTTTATAATAATAATAAACAGTTTGTGATAATAATAATAAATTTGTGATAATATTAAAAATAAACATTTACGATGTAAGTTTTATTATAAATAATTTTGTTTAAAAAAGAAATAATAAAATTAGAAATTGTAATAATGAATAATTTGTATGTCAAACAGGACCACTAACGCTAACCAATTTGAGCTATTGGTCTTTTTTATGGAAAGAAATGAGGGGATTGCCGAAAATTTCCTTAATACGCCCAAATATAAGGAAACAACCGATTACGGGATGAAATAACTATAGAACTTAACAACTTAGATGGCCCAAAAAAAAATGTGTCTGGTTGGAATAAAGTGAGATCAAAAAATATCTATTTGCACATAAGAAATTAATCAATTTTTAATTTTCTTTAAGGTTTGGAAAGACTATAAATACATAGTGAAAACAAAGATAAGAGCAAACAAAAAATGTGGCAGTGGAACTGGAGGTGGGCCATGTAAAATCAGAAAAATTATTCCCTTAGATGAAAGAGTAGATAAGCTGTATTATATTACAGGCGAAATCGAAGGGATAAAGGCCATGGAGTTTGGTTTCGATCCAACTGAAGCTGTAGAAACTATAAATGTCAACGAGGAAACTAATGCTATAAGAGAGATTGATGACATCGCAGCCAACACTGAGGTAATAAATATAGAAATAATTCCGCAATCCGAAATTCCACAGCAAACAGCAGAATCAAGTAACAAAAATAAAAGGGGGACCGTAAAAACTCTTCTAAAACGCCAAATATCCATGCAGGAAACGTTCTATCAAAGCTGTAGCGAGTTCCAAAAAACCGCTTGAAAGTGCTGAAAGAAATTCGGAATATCAACAAGGCCATACTAAAATGCAAAAGAGACGCACTAAATGTTAATAAGGAAAAATGGCTGGCTAAACAAAAACTACTTATTGAAAAAACAGAAACATAAGGCCGAACAACTAGAACTAGAATTCTGTGATTTAACAGACAATAATTTATTTTAATATATGTACATTTAAATAATTAAATTAAATACTGGTTGAATTTATGTTTATAGATATAATAATTTTCATTTTTGAGTATGTTTTTGGATTTTTGAAATATAAATATATATTGAATTTTATAATCTATCTCTAATTTCATTTCTTATCGTTTTGGCTTCGTTTGTAAAGTCATCAGTATCTACTTCGTCTCTTGCAATTTGTTCCACATATTCCTCCATTTCTAATAACTGTTGGTCCATGTCAACATTATGTCTTATACACAGATTGTGAAGAAGGCAGCATACGTACACGATTTGGGCTTCCTTTTCTGGTTGATAGTGTAGCTCACGTGTATGTAATAAACAGCGCCAACGACCTTTAAGAACACCAAATACCCGCTCAATTATAGTACGAGCACGGGAATGTAATGTATTATAATTGGCTTCCCGGGATCCTTCTGCAGCTGTTCTATATGGTGTCATGCACTAAGATTGAAGTGCATATCCAGAATCTCCTAAAAAAATATATAATACAATAATTAATTGTTTAACCTATAGTTCTAGTTATTGTATTATTAGTATATTACCTAATATCCACGATGATTTGTCACCAGCCAAATATGCCTGCTTCAGAATAGACATATTCTTGCTCAGATTCCAAACAGCTGAGTCGTGGGAACATCCTTCGTAACGCGGATTACCGGATGTTATAATCATATTGTAATCGCATGTCTATAAACAGAAAATATAAATATATTATTCAGATTTACCATCATAACGTTAACATTATATACCATCATGACGTTTAAGCTGTGTGTGCCTTTTCTATTAAAAAAGTGATGTTCGTTCTTCTTTGGTCGAATAATATTAATATGTGTGCCATCTACGTACCCTATATGACGCCCGGAAATCCAGTTTTGTCGAAGAAAAAGTCTTGACATTTCCGTTTTTCTACCTCTGACATATTGAAATTAATATATTCCTTGCAAATTTTCGACTCTAATATATTTAGGGTTTCAGCGATAACCACAGAAACCGTTGGTTGAGCCATTCCTATCAAAAAATCTTGGCCCACAGCTTGTTGATAGAACCCTTCAGCTAAAAATCGTAGGGTGGTAGCATAGATATAGCTTTAAAATTGGGGGTATGGCATCAATGTTTGTCCGTGTTGTGAAATAAGGCTCTACTTGGTTAAGAAGTCCTTTAAAACAGTCCTTCGACAATCGGTCCTTCGACAATAGTTTTAAAAATCTAAAAGATAAGCATTAACCAACAGTGTTAACATATTATCATAATATTAAGAAACTTAAAATTACCTTTTACTTGTCATATCAAATGGGTCTGACTCAGCACGCAAACGTTTTCTATGTATGGCAATCGACGTCGCTTCATCTTGAGAATCCTCATCACTCAAACGAAACAACACGACACTATCCATTTTAAAACGAATTAGTAAAACTCACTACGTAACGAAAGAACAAATAACTTTTTAATTTAAAATTACTTTATTTGTTTATTTATTTTTAAATAATTATTAACTAACACGAGATGTTTCAAACAAATTACAAAATATTATGCGCTTTGAAGGTTATGGTAAATCAAGTGTCAAATTTTTTGACGTTGTTGTTGCAATTCGATAGCGAAAAAATTCGAAAGCAAGTTTCATAATAGGTAAATTCACGTCGAATCGAATTTTTTAGCTATCGAAAAAATACGAAATCGAAAATTTCATAATAGGCCTCTTGGCGCCTTTTTAGGGCTATTGCAAGTGTTGATTGTGTTCTTAACTTGGTTCCATTCAAACTTTATAGGTTTAAATGATGAATCATCATCCATCTGGTGAGGCAGCGCGATATTATTAGTTCCTTCGTGTGGTGAAAACACCGTCTTAAGATGTGCAGCAAAAGCATTGGCTTTTACTTCATCGCTTTCCCGCCTAATATCAAGTTTGTAGTCTAATCGGTGGATTCGACTTTGTAGGCCTTATTTTTTTGTTGCCTTCCACAAAGAATACTCATTTTTCTCTGTTGCCGAGAGTTCACTTAAATAATTCTAGTCACATTGGTTTTCTTCTTCCTGCAGTGCAAATTTTAGGGCTTTGATAGCTCGATTTAATTTGCATTTCTACAATGGTGAATTTGTGTTTTGTCATTGCCGTTGAATTTTCAGCTTTTCCTGGATTAGTGACCGGCGATTATATGACAATTCATTAATTTTTTCAGAATTGTTGATGATTGGTGAAGACGTTTCAGCTGATATTGCCAGTGCCTCGTTTAGCTTTCTGCAGCCACTTCAATATCTGCTGGTGTTTTTAGCGAGATTTCAAGATGACGATTTTGTTCGACTAGTCTCCTTTATTGATTCCAATATTTAATTAATGAAAATAAATTAAAGAGTAGCATAATTTTAATATTTTTTTATAGAATTGAACTTAATGTTGTTTAGTTGTGTTGGCTAGAAAATGGTACGTAGATTGTTGGTCTCGTCGTTATGAATTGGGGAATAAAACGATGAATTTTAATTGCAATTAATAAACCACAACCGTTCTAAGAAAATTAGACAAAAAACAGGAACTAACACAGGAATTTAATGAATCTCAAAAATTATTATCTTATTAACACCTCGATTCCGTTAGTTGTGTCGTTGCCATTCCAAGTAATAATCAAAATCTGTTAGTTGTATGAAAAGTTCCAATTATATCCAATTTATACACCAATAACTGGCTTGAAGCGAAAGTAACAATTAAAATTTTAGTTTGAGACGTGTTGTATTTGGAGGTGCCTAGCAAAAACATAAAAACGCCGATTGGGGTTTAGAGTAAATACGGTAATTATCATAATACATATTTTGGCCAAGCACTGCATTTATAGTAAACGCGAGTCACTTAAAACGACAAACTATGCGACTATTGGAAGTGGGGTGAAAATTCATCAATCAAATTAAAATTTCTAATGAAAATTTTCACATGAATATGTTAAAAAATATGTTAATTTCGTAATTATTTGTTATTAATGAAACCAATTAAAATGTTATTATATTAAAGTTGCAAATTCAAATTAATCATATCGGTTTTTATTTACAAAAATTTAATTAAAAATTATTAATGTAAGCTGATTCTTATGAGAACGAACAAAAGCTTCACCTCTATTTAAATCTTCAAGGCTAGGTGGCTCTGCTAAAATGAACCATTATTTACTTATGTTTATTTTATGTTATATTGATGTATTTTATGATCGCAGAAGTATATTTGTTGATTATTTATCGAATTTTATTAATTTATACATCAAAATATGATTATTTTCGACTTTTCGGTAAAATAAAATAAATAACTTGCCGCATACTGATTATGAATTATTCTGCCTAAACTGAATAAACTGAATAAAGATTTAATATATGAAGATTAAATAGAATTAAAGAACTGGAATCACAATTTCCCCGATATAACGAATTTGACTTTGAGGCTAAAATATTAGGCAGATTGAAACTTATTTTGGATTTTTCCGAAAATTTAAAATTCCGGACTTATTCCCATTTAATTATAGCCCACAGCTAATATTATGGTTTTCCACGTAAAAATTGTTTCAGTTTTTTAAAAACCTTTATTGCTAGAATCATAATTTAAAGCTTGTTGAATAATGCTACAAATAAATTATTACATACCAAACATTTAACTTGAGAAAAATTTATAAAAAGATAAAAAAATTCAAGTTTGATTCGCATAACATATGTACATATAACCTCATAAACCAAAATGGAAATGCACCCGTCACCTATGTATATGTATGTAGGTACATGTATATACACATATTTTTATAAAAAAATTCATATAAACATAAATATGTAATTTCTTACTCATACCGCACAGCAACATTTAAAATGAGCTTCCCGCAATTATGCGCCCACGAAATTCAAAAAGTGTGACTTTTTCCTCTTACAAAACATAAAACAAAAAGTAAAAAAATTGCGTAAAATAAATAAAGATAAGAAATTATTAAGTAACAAAGAAACATAAAAATTAATATTAATCGTTTTGAATATACGTTTTAAGCTTTTTTAATGTGACAGCTTTTATTACTGTGTTTTGTATATAATATACGAATACGACACAGAAGCAATAACAACAATAACACACAAAACAAAAATACAGAAATGAAAATTATAAATGAGCTTTTTAAGGATTATAAATTTTGTATAATATTTATTGTTGTTGTAATTTTTCTTATAACTAAATTGAATCTGTTGTTGTGAAATTTTAAGAATTACATCAAAAAGTGTGATAGGAATGTAAGCTTTTAAGTATAGCACTGTGTTTTAATGTATATATGTATGCGGTTCATATTTTGGTGTGAACATAAAAAATATTATATTTTTGTTCATTCTGAATTCATTAAATATGGGTACTTACGTTTGCGATATTCGCTATGAGTTTCTATGTAAAGCTATTATGTACCAAAAATTAGAATACAATCAAATCTCATAAATCACTTAACGATATATGCATATAGAGAGATAAAATACTATATCATGATAATAATCGAAAAGCACAAAAACTTAACTATAATTCAAATTGTATAATAAAATTTATGACCATAAATAATCACCAGTCTATATATGTGTAGTCTATAATATACTTGTACTATGCGAAATGCCATCACACTCCCATATACCGCCTGATATCATTTTTATCTTTTCAATCAAATATCATTTAACTCTCGAGGAAAAAAAAAATGATAATAATAATAATAATAAAAACAGAAACGGGAAAATATCCAATTTTCACTAAACTTTATGACTTTTAAGAATTTTTTTGTGACTCTGTTCTTTATCGCATTGATTGATTTTTCATTTTTTTCGTTTATCTTATCTCTGGCATTGTTGCGATAAGAAAGATATATAATAATTTCATTTTTTGTTGTTGTGTTCAGTAATTTTTTATGGGATTTGACAATCTGACGACGATGATGATAAACGGAAACCGATTTTCGTATGCTGTCGCTCACTTCCTATATTGTGGATAGAATTTTCTTATATGCAAGAGCATATCACGATTTAAATTTGAAAAGTTAATTATTTATTTAATACGAGTACATGAGATTACACAGCTTTATAGTATATTGTGTGAATTGAAAAATATAAAAAAACGTTATCATTTCATATTATAAATTTGAGAGCCCGGACACACAGCCACGAACAGCTCTGTTAACAATTACTTTGTAAGAGTCGATTTAAAAATTTAACAACCAAGAAGATGAGTAGTCACGTCGCACGAAATGATGCGTAATCCTAACGTTACTAAATCGTAATGACGTTAGTTTCTTCTCCAAAAATATGAAAATAGTAAAATTCTGTACGTTATGTATACGTATACGTACTCGTATAGTGCGAAACTATTAACAACGAGCATCCGAGTTATAGCCTTGACGATAACTGATTTATTTATTTAACCCCGTTAACTTTTTGTAGAGAACGGTGTGGTGTAGCAATGCACTAAATTTAAGCTTTGAATTGTTTGAAAAATATATATAAAACTCATAATTATATATAAAACCCAAAATATTAATTAATATTTTGATTATATAAACCGCCTCATTGTATAAACAACAATTAAGAAGTTATTCATTTATCTATTTTATATACAAAAATGTATTTTGTAAAATAAATAATTAAATAAAAATACTCTTTATATTAAAACTAAATAAATAATTAGTGTTGTACATTTAAATTAGTTACATCCGTCAACCAAATTCCATATTCTAAGTTTATATTAATCCCACATGATCAACATTAATATAACAATGGTGTCCGTGTCACCAATAACACAAATTATAAAATAAATATAATTTTAACAAAACTATATTGTTTCAACCGAATTTAGGAAGTGATATAAGTCAAAGCAATATAAGTCACGTCTGCCACTGAAAGTGGGTAAATGTTTGAGTTCTCGTTCTTCAAACATTTTCCCCATAATTATTTGATTATGGCATTATGATACTGGCTTTTTTTCCAACTTTTTCAGCCGCTGAAAAATCCAATTGAACGGAGTAAAATAAGTGGCCACAGTAGCCATGACAAAAAAAAAAGGAAATGTCAGAAAAAAGTTGTTGCTCAATATTTTCTAGCAGTTAATCGAGCAAGAAGAATTCAATATTGATTCTTTTTTTTGACAAGAATTATTTTGTCATATTTTTTCAGTCAAAACGAATATTTGTATGCAAACTAAACAAAAATATTGTGTTCTAAAACTATTTGAAGTGAATTGATAACCGTTTCAGATAGTTTTTAACATTTTTATTGGTACACAAAATGTTTGTTTATCAACAAAATGAACATGACATTTGAAAAATTGTGTTGTCTCATTCGTTTTAGTTGTTTCTGTCCTATTCACCGTTTACTTTTTTATTGCATTTTTTTCAAGCCAGTGTTATGACACTGGGGGCCTATTTGGGAAATCGATTCGAATTGCTTTTCGATTCGATTGATCAATTCGATTCGAACATGATTTGGTATTTGGGAATTCGATCGAAAATAAAAACTTACACTGTCAAATAAAGACTAGGGAAATTATTTTTAATCATTATACCTGTAATAAAAATTTAAATCTTGGCGATATTTTGACGTTTAATTGCAATTATATTTTTTTTTGTGCTTGTCAGTGAAAGATAAACATTTGTTAAGAAATAAATCCAATCCAAAATTATTAAAAGAAATGGATTCTGTTGCCATTTATTTATCGAGTGATAGTAGTGATTGCGACGATAACCCTTCATTACGTATGCGATACAAATCACTACGTGATCAATCCAATATATTTGAGATTCATGATACAATGTAAGTAAATCAAATAATTTTCTTTTTTATAAATTTAATAATTTTTGTTTACTTTCATTAATATATTCAGGTTCGTCAAATTATTCAGATTATCGAAAGACGCTGTGCAATATTTAATGAATGAAATTGACGTTCATTTACCTACTCTTTCAAGATCGGCATTCCCTAATATTCTCAAACTGGCTGCAACTTTAAGATTTATGGCACAAGGTAGCTACCAACATAGCGTTGGTCAAGATTTTTTAATTGGGCTATCTCAACCATCCATATCGACTGCATTAAGTGAGGTACGGAAGATAAAGTTTGCTCTAAATGGATTTCTTATAAGCAGACTAGCAGAGAGAAACAAGACACAGCTAATTATTTTTACAATAAAACTGGGTTTCCCGGAGTAATTGGCTGCGTGGACGGAACTCACATTAATATCGTGCGCCCGATAGTGCATGAACATCTACATTTTAATAGAAAGGGCAAACATAGCTTGAACACTATGATTGTACGTAATATATAATTATTTCTTCTGCATATTATAAAGTTTATTATTAAAAATGTATTTAAATATTTTTAGGTTTGTGACCACCATACTCGGATTATGGCAGTAGACGCGAGGTACGGAGGGGCCTCGCATGATTCATTAGTTTGGAATCTATGTAGTTTCCGTCAATATATACAAGACCAAACACGAAATAATGAATTTTCAAATTACTGGCTACTTGGTAAACCTTAAACTAATAAATCTAATATAAAACGTCTTTATAATAATTCGAATATTTTTTTATTATTAGGAGATTCTGGATATCCTCTAGAACCATTTCTTTTAACCCCGTACAGGGCTGCTACAGAAGGAAGTAGAGAAGCAAGGTACAACACCATACATTCGAAAACAAGAAGCATTATAGAAAGATGTATTGGGATACTTAAGGCTAGATTCAGATGTCTATTAAGTGCCAGAGAATTACACTACGCTCCAAAAAAAGCAGCTCAAATAGTGAATGTATGCGTAACGCTACATAATATATGTCTTCATTTTAATGTGCCATTCGACAGGCAAGAAATTATTAACGAGGAGGAATTACAAAATGATATTGATGGTTCTATTGTAGGAAGTTCTACAGCCAGACAGATCAGAAATAATGTACTAAATTCTATTACATAAATAATAAATTATGATTATTTTTATAAAAATATATTTTTATTTAACTCATTTCATTATCTAATTCATTATTTTAAATATAGTAATTGCAACATAAATATTTTAATTGTAATTTGAAAATATGTTCACATTTGTTTTATTGTATCACGTATCAGTTGCTTGTCTGTAAGTCTAATTTCATTCGTTTTATCTCTAAATGTTCAACTTTAAATTTTCTATCCTCTAGTTTGTCTTTCTCGTCCATTATCGTTTTCCTCTGCTTTAACTCCATTTCCATTTCCTTAATTTGTATTTCCCTTTCCTTTAACAACACCATTTTCTTATTCAAATCGTGTTCTTTTTCCTTTAGTCTACACATCCGCTTCATGAACGAGTTCGTATCAATTAATACATCGTTGATATCAGTAAGCTTCGTCGTAATTTTTTCATGAAATTGTTGTTGCAGTTTAATTTGTTGTTCTATTAACTCGTTTTTACCTTTGCTTCCAGATGTTTTGGTTTGTTGTGGTTCTGTATTATTATTTTCTGGCGGATGTATTGTATTATTACTCACTTCATCAATACAAATGGAATCATTTGGTGGTGGTAGGATGTTTGTATTGTTCGGTAAATTTAATGCTGAATCTCCAAACGATACCGCACCAACGTTACCATCTACAGCTTCTGTCAAATTTGTAATTCAAATTACATTTTCTTCGAGCGAGGAAAATGTATGGCTTCTTGAGGGACCGCCACCAGTAGCTGCAATATTCTGTTTGTTTTGCCTTAATTTCTTTTTAATATTGTATTTATAGTCACACCAAACTTTTTTCCAAACATCGGAGGATGGAATTGGCGGCCCATGGCTGTTTAATCGTGCTCCAATTTCATCCCAGAGCCGCTTATTTGATACACGGGCATCTGCAGTTAGGTTGTAGCCTTTCGCGAAGTCCGGATGTTCTTCCATAAACGAGACTAAAATGTCGAATTGGTTTAAGGTCGTATTTTTCGCTGCCCTAAATTATGTACAATAGTTTTTTGTTAAAAATTACATTTAAGATTCCCATAAGATTATACAATTTTTAAAGCAAAAAATAGTTCAACAGACACTTAAAAATTCTATAATCAATGCGCACATAATTAAAAACACATTGTACTGTATGTATATTTATTTTACTATATTTATATATATATATATATATATATATATATATATATATATATATATATATATATATACATATATATATATATATATATATATATATATATATATATATATATATATATATATATATATATATATATATATCATGTTATACGTTTTCGTTTAAATAAAATTCGATTTCGAATTCCCAAATACCAATGATTCGAAAATGTCGTTCGATGGATCGAATTCGATTTCCCAAATAGGGGCCCTGACTAGTTTTTCAAATGGTTCATGTGATTAAAAATAAAAATAGAGTGGGACAAGTAATGTCAGTACAAATCACTTGAAAGAATGAGTGTATACAACATATAAACAAAAAATAAAAAAAAATTCAGCATCAAATGATATTGCTCACTTATGCAGCAGTTTAAATTGGGCAAATCTATAAAAAATAAATCAACTTTAATTATTTTTTTGACGTATAGTCATTTTTTAGTAATGTGATTTTGTATGTACGTGTATAGTACAAACATATTTAAAAACAAAACATTGCAGCGCACGCTGCACAGATATATTATTTTATTTTCATAACATCAAAATAAATGCGCATAGTGTTGTCTACTGTTGTTTCGCTTTTTCGCATTAATAGTTTTACAACACATTACAGCACTTGAAAACTAGTCAGTATCATAAATACCATTACAATTTTTTGTTATAGTAAGTTTTGGAATAATATCGTCCAGATTCCGACGTTGAGATAGGAATTGATCTAGTTTATCATTATTTATTTTTAGCATACATACTGTTAGTTGATGACTTTGTACTAGATGATGAAATATTATTTTAATCAAACATGAATTTCAGACTTCCGAAATCGGTTTCATATTTTGGCTATATTCGATCCCGATTTATAGCTCGAAACAGAACAAAAGCGACAACGGCGAGCGTCGACGAATTAAAAAAAAATATCGCGCCGATATCGCTGTAGCTAACAGAGCAAAAGCGTTATGGCTGGTCTTCACTTGCATATTTTTCTCGTGACGGAAAAAAAATCTAGTCCATTTTTTCTTATGACATTTTTAGTACATTTTCCAAAATACATACGCAAAAATGGTTTTGAACATGCGCATTGAAATTTTGTCAAGATCAAAATATTCAATATTTTTGTCATAAGGTTGTGCCAATTGAGCACAATTTGTGTTTTTATGCTCAATTTTGAGCGCACATTATATTGTTTTGGCATTTTTAATTAAAAAATCGTAAATGTTCTTGTTTGTTAGAATAATCACTACCAAATGAAATTACTAAATGAATATTAATTAATATTAATATTAATTAATATTCATTTAGTATTTCATTTATTGTTATTAAACAATAATTATTATTATTAATAATTTATGTAAATTATTACACAGGCACAAATGAAAATGTCAATTTATTTCAAGAGAAAAATATGCAAGTGGAGACTAGCCATCACCGTATGGCGATAAAAAACAACCACAAACGGCATAACCTTCTATGATTTTGACACATGACGTTGTTACGACTGTGTTGTCTTAACAAGACATTTTTGTAAATTTGTTTCTATTCTCCACGTTTTCTTGCGTCCGGGTTTTTGTTGTCTAAACGTGGTTTCTTGCGTCCGGGTTTTCGCTGTGTGAATGTGACTTCTTGGTGGATGGATTCCTGTGTGTTTTCTTCTGTTATGTTGGCAACGGAACGAGAATGGGAGAGAGAGAGAGAACAGTGCGCATCGAGTGTGTGCAAAGTAAAACGTTTTGAAAAAAATGTTTTTTCTTGTATGTCTCTCTTTTGTACCAACGAAAATTTGGTATAAAGGAGAGACAGAGAAGAGAGATGCATTTTCTTCTAAAACGTTTTACGAGCTGTGCGATGCTCGAGTTTTTTTTTTTGGTGTTCGCCATTCGAGTGGTGATTTTTAAAGAGTTAAAATCAAGTTTTGGATTTTATAAAAATCGAGTTGAATAATTTATTGTGAAATGAAAAGTTAACATAAATTTTATTTAGAATAATATTATTTAGTAGTGATTAAATATAAATATATTAATTAGTATGCGCATGTGTTTTATCATCATATATTATAAAGAAAACAAACAAAATTAAAGATGGACACTTGTTGCATTAACTTAAGTGTGTAGTTATTTAAAATAAGAAAATTAAAAAAATATTAATATTGTGAACTTAGATAAAGAGAAAAAATAAAATTAAAGTTTTGTGTTAATTTGGGGGTTATCATTCACTTATTTTACACACTAATGCATAGTATTATATGCACAGCATTTGTGATTTTCATCGGACATCGCCAAACTGGATTTATTTGGATTAATCAGTGATAAATGAGCTAATAGTTCGTGGGAACTGCATTTTGTATAACAGAAAAATTATCTCAATTCATTATTGGATACACACGGTGTACATCAACTTATAAAAAAAAACTGTTTATGAAAGACGGCCTATCAAGGCCAAGTTTATATTGTTTCGGCGAGGCAACGCCATACGAATTTACGGGTGGCCAGTTGAGGCCACACAAATATTTTTTTTGGATTTTGGAGGCGAGGCAACGCCCAACTTTTGGTGGCCGATCAAGGCCTAATTTTCGGTGAAGGCGAAAGGACGCTCTACGTTTGTTATAGTGCCCAACCAGGCAAGCGCTCGAGCGCAACGGCGGAAGACGCCCAACGACGGCACCAAGGCGGCATCGGTGAGGTAACGGCACATACAGCCGCAACGGTCCGGGTGTGGCACATCACCTGTGGCATGACGGCCGCGCAAGGCCGCAACATTTTTTTTCTTTTATATATATAAGGTACAATTTTTTATTTATTTTATTTTTTTTTTGATTTAATTTTTATATATATATTTAAATTTTTATTATACTTTCGAAAAATTTTTGTAATCGAGCGCCGCACAGCGGGTGCACGCTCGGTACATATTGTTCTCTCTCTCTCGTTCTTTTTATCGTGGTACGGGGGGAAAGGGGAGTTGTTTCTTTGTTTTGTCTTTAATAAAATGAATTATTAAATTATTTTTCGGTCGGTATGATGGGAGCGGAGACTCCCTCTGTGTCGGTGCAGTGTTGATTGCGGTCTCTTGGTGCCCGCATCCAGTTTCGTAACCAAGGCTCGACCTTGTTTGAGTTCGAATGGATGCGCGCACCAAGGCACCTCTCTCCCATTTATAATTTTGAGTTGTTCGTTCCTCAGGTTCCGGCCGACGAATTTCGGCGGAACTCCGGGTTTATTATTATTATTTGCGGTTTAATTTTTTTTAAATTATCTGTATTAATCACGGTGTAAGCCAGGAGCCATGCATGCCTCAAACCCCACGACCCTTCGCACTTCTCCCTGAGAACGTAGCCGGCAAAAATCACCGTGGAGGCCTCTGCATGCGCTTAGTGAAATCTGCAAGTTGGCAGTAGCCAGCCTGTAACAACGTTAGGCATTAGGCTACTAAATTAAAAAAAATGGTTAATAATATGACGGTTAAATGATACCAACTTATAAAAATCAGTTGGCAACATTGTTTGGCCGGCGACGAAAATAGAAATAAATTCTAAATTTATTTCAACGAAAAAATCGTCATTGCCTGCGTCGATGGTTGTGTTTGTGGTGCTGGTTTTCGGTGTTTTGTAATATGACGGACGATTTCGCTCGCCGCCTTCGTTCATGTTCTGTTTCGAGCATTGGGGTTCACTTGGGTTTCAAAACGATCCGATTTTAGATTCTAATTGAGATAATTTATTCAGTACTTACGAGCTACCAATTTTATCATGTGTGATCATTTATCGGACTCTGCACCAGGAAAATCAACCATCATTGACTGGTATGGTATGCTACATTAAGTAAAGATATCATTGGAACGTGTTCGAAGTGGGTACCACGTTTGCTCACAATGGATTAAAAATGACAACGCAATTGCACATTGAAAAAGGCATTGAAAAGTTAGAGAGGCGTTGGACTGTTTGTATCGCCCTAAATTGTGTTGATGAATAAAATATATGTTTCCCAATTGATAATATTTTATGTTTGCTACATATCGATGGTGCAGCGAGATTCATGAGAATATTGTTGTATGTATGTACATATATTAAATTGTGTTTAGTAGTATAACGGTATAACGGTTAAATTTGTTTTTTTTCTGAACATCTTCGAGTGCTGTTACATATTTATTCTATTTATATATAATTTGTCTATTTTTTATTCGTGTAAATAAACGGTTTTTATTTTTTTAAATAATGAATACAATAATTATATGCTGTTACTGCAACTCCGTTTTTGATCACACCTCGAAGAGAATACCACTTTTGACCGCTGATTCTGCTTTTCTAAAGAAATGTTCCTTCATCTGCATGGAATGCAAAAGTAAGAGCAATGTGGACGCACAAATTTCTTATTTGACTGAAATCACGAAGGATAACTGTAACGAGTTGATGAATTGCGTATTAAATATTCAGCCAATAGAGCAACAGAAGCTCTTCCAAATGCCATCTCCCTTCAACACGAGCTTTTATCTACTTTTTCCCGCAAAACTATCTATAATCCAAATCGCAGCGTAATGTCGTCATCTCAAATAATTCCTGCTAACATTGATACCAACTCTAGCAACACTCAACACAGTAGCAGAATCAATGTTAATCTTTCATGCATCCTCAGGGCAGTCCCTAAACAAACAATGATATTTATATCCATGTTGTATGGCAATACAAGTATTGCCGATGTTATATCACACGTTAATTTTATATTAAATGGACATCACATTGAAGGTCAAAATGTCAAATGTAAAAATATATCCCGCTTCAATGCACAAGTCGCTATTACTTTCTTCAGAGTCATGGCCGAAAAAACTTTTCTTAAAGAATTTGTCGATTTCCGAAATGGTAGCTATAACATGGCAGTACCAAAGAAGACTAACTTAGACTGAGACTAATTTAAATAGTGATTTCAACTAGTTTTTTACCTCGGATTTTAAAGTCTTCCGGAAAGATTGTTTTTACTGTCCAGACACAAATTTCACCGGTTGAGGGGTTCTTATTTTGATAGTCAAATTTTCACCATTCCCCGACTGTTAACTGATAACATCGGGCTAATGTATGTCAAAATTAAATATAATAAAAATATGTAATATCTTAATTTTTTGTTGCTATATTCGACCTCTTAGTCAGATCGTAAGCTAGCAGCTTCTTACAAACGCTGTTGATTTCGACTCTGACCGGGATTATTGAGATGATAACACTCATTTTGTTGCTTCGAATGCACTAACCGCCAAAGAAACTTTATTCATTGATAATATGTTGAGAACTGGATTATTTCAGATCAGCAACGTTAAGAACAGATTGAACAGGCAGCTCGATTTGTAGTTTTCCTCTGTTATCCACAATAGCATCGATTCGGAAATAGATGTATACTTTTGTTTGGAGCAAGGTAGTGTTACTCTCGATACTGAAACCCCACCTCGATTCAACTTTCGTAAGACGGACTTTGTGCTACTTAGTGATTTATTGACTAGCTTCGACTTTGATACCATTTTAAATGATAATAATGACATAGAAACACAAACTGTTAATATTTACTCTGCAGTTTTTGAATATTTTGAACAATCCATTCCGTATACTCGTCAAAAAACTGTATCGCAACCACCTCCTTGGTATAATAATGAATTACGAACGTTACGTTATCTTAGAAACAAACGCTGGCAAAGATTCCTAGAAACTAAATTGGACTCTATTAAAATAGTTATAATGATCTCAGTAGATTGTCTGACGAACTTTACGGGAATTATATCAGACTCATGCAATCCATTATAATCGCTAATCCTAAGATTTTCTGGCGCTTTATTAATCTGAAGAAAAGTACGACGGATACCCTACCACTTTGAAGTATAAAGATCATTCCTCTGAAAGTAACCTTCATCGGGTTCACTTTACATGAATGTTTTCAAACAACCTTACCTTTCATTAAGACAGTCATCTGGGGACAACTTTTAACATTCTGTCACTCAACGACGTTGAATGTTTAATTAAAAATTCATCGATATCTATATACGCCGATGACAAGATTTACAAACGAATTTCAAACACCACCGATAAGAGCCTATTACAAACCAATCTTAATAACTTCTTCACATGGTGCGCAAAGAACAACCTTGATTTGAACGTGCGTAAATGTCAAACAATCACCTACTCTCGAAAACATGCACAGTCCATTTCTCTCGATTATTATACATATTAACAATGATACCGTTACCAGAGCCAGCTCTGTTCGTGATCTGGGGGCAATTTGAAACAGTAAATTGAATTTTAGACATCACATTAATCGTATTATCAATCAAACCAACTCTGCGCTCGGTTTCATTAAGCGTTGGTCGAAAGAATTCGACGATTCTTATGTTACAAAGGCTCACTTTTCAACATTCGTTTCGACTGCTCGAGTATGCTAGCCAGGTGTAATCGCCTTGTCATGAGGTTCAATTTTTTTTTTTAATTTTCAAAGTTTTATTTTAGAAAGTGCCACATTCAGTGCCAACAAAATAATAGTACAGCATAATAAAATAAAACTAGATAGTGAGCTCTTGATTTAACAATGTCACGGAGTCACGATTCTTATGTAAAAATAATAAAAAAAAATATATACAAATTAGAAAAAAAATAAAATAAAAATCAAAAATTAAATGTAAATAAATACAATATAATTTAACAAATTTAAAAATAAATAAAAGAAAATAACAAAATTTTAAGCAATATTTGCGCATGGTTTGAATATTCGATACAAATTCATCAACTTACTTTCATTATAAATAAAAGTAGCTTATGTTTAAAAAATTAAGATAATGTTCTAAATAAAACCTCAATGTCATTTTTGGAGCATAACCATTCTTTCAACAATATTATAAATAATCTAAAAGTGCCCGCAGATGCAATAGAGGTTGGTAGAAGGCTATAAAAGTTCGGTGCAGTCTACGAAAAGAAATTCTTGAAATGCTCTTTAAATGGTTGCGGAATACTAATTCTATTTCTATTACGAAACAAGTATGGTTCACTATTTATATTCATTAAACGATTCCCGCTTATTAAATAATAATCTTTATCTGCAGAATCGAAATTGGAGCATTATTGGTTAGGGACTTGTTGGTGTCTAAAATTGACTGTCCTGAGATTTTGGTGTTGTACGATATATATACTCCGTTCCGGACCCTTCGCGTTAAAGATTTCCAAATTAAGCTGCCTTATATTAGGCATAACTACGGTAAATATGAACCTGTTTATCAATCTGCTGTTTCTTTTAATAAAGTTCGATCGGCTTTTGACTTTAATCTATCTAGGGATGAATTTAATGTCTAATGTTCTTTTAGATTATTGGTAATTTTTCATGTTTGTTTAATTTTAGTTATTTTTTTATTATTTTTAACTTCTTAGTTTATATTAATGTATTATTGTTATTGTAACCAGATTGTATATAAGTATAAAGTTGGTAATAAATAAATAAATGTTGTAAAATTAAAATATACCTCTGGTATAAAGCCTATATTGGTTTTTTAATTATTTATTATAAAATGCCGACGTTTCGAGTTTAATTTAAACTCATTTTCAAGGCAGACATACTAAAAAAAAATATTTAATTATGAACATAGTATTTAAATTAAAAACCTCAAAATTGGGAAACACAAACAATCAAAAAAAAAAAATACAAATATTAAAAGAAAAATTAACTTACCAAAACAGAAAAATGTTATAGGCATACACCCCCGTAAAAATATTTACCAAAAAAAAAATTCTCCCGTACAACTGTTTAAAATAATTCAAAACGGAATTCAAAAAAAAAAATATTATTTTAAAAAACCGTCAAACGTCGAAAAAAATGTTGTACATAAAGAAAAAATTGAATTTTTTCTCAAGGCTAATACCGTCTATAATGTAGAACAGTAAAAAAATTCTGTAAATAAAATAAAATTAAAGACATAAACCATCCTAGAACCGAATCACAATAAACAATTATTTAATTAAACCGTTATACGTGTCCTGAAGATAATTCGAATCTGACTGTTTGTTGATACAATTCGAGGAACGTTGATTGCTTTTGATGTGGATCATCTCTAACATTTGTCTAGTAGAAAGTTTAGGTTCATGTTCTAATATTTTAACATTATCTAAAAATATATTATGGTTAGATTCATATAAATGAGATGACAAAGAACTTGTAGAAATATTTGTAGTCTTTTTTAACAACAATCTCTTAGCATCTCTCTTATGTTGTGTAAATCTTGTAGATAGCAATATAAAAAATTAATTGTAGATAACCAATATAGGCTTTATACCAGAGGTATATTTTAATTTTACAACATTTACAAGCCTAATAACCATATTAATAAATAAATAAATAATAAATAAATAAATACATTTTTAAAACTTTAAATACATATAGATTTCGCAGTGGTAATATTTTATAAGTTAAAAACAAAGGGAAAGATGGTGTAGTTCTTGGTAGATGGTTCATAATTCTAAGCACACTTTTTTGTATCGTCAATATTGGTTTGATGTTTGACCAATAAATTCCACCCCAACATGTTAACCCGTACTGAAGATGAAAATCGATCAATGTGTAATAGAGACATTTTAAGAATTCGGAGCTGCAGATATTACGCAAATGGAAACATGATCTTAAAGCACGACAGAGTTTTTGTTTTAAATTAATCACGTGATTCTTAAAGTTAAGCTGTGAGTCAAGATTTAAACCTTAGATATTTAAACGAACTTACTGCTTCAATGGGTACACAGAGATTGTTGCAATTAGAGTCATTGCACGACAATGAGTGATAAGTCACTGAACCAGGAATAGTGACAAGACTACTCAAATTGAAGTTCATAATTTTAGACTTGCAACTAAGAACCATGAAATGAACATAGAACCATGTTTTTTAGTAATTTCAGGTCACAATTAATGTCATAATTTAACGAATCCATATTAGAATTGGAATATTGTAACGCGACATCATCGACAAAGGCGACAATCTTACCATTTAAATCAAGATCAAAAATAGAATTACAATAAATCAAAGAAAGTAGAGGCATTGAATGTACCTACTTAACTGTAATAACAATAATAATAATAACAAACTTTTGCAGATAATAATAAGACAGACAATGCACTTATGATAGTATGTGTAGTGACGTACAATGAAAAAATATTTTTTTTGTTCTGGTTTATAAACATAATCACTAATAGCTCATACACCGCTATAATTTTACTATACACACAGTATGGTATACAGCGAAGTTAACCATTGTTCAAATCAGGCTTGTGTAATGTTCTGTTGGCGTAATAACGATATTATTAGCAATTTACTTCTGGTGAATAATATCAAATTGTGCCTCTAGTAAGTGAATACGTTCATCTTGCTTATGGTAAGTCTATTGCAATTTATCACACTTATCATTTATATTACATTTTCTGCCTACATTCTTTTGTATTCCATTTTTATCGCGTCGAATTCGTTGCAAATGAACTCTTGAGATTTTTGAATATCGGAGATCATTCTTTTAATATCCGCGAATTAAACATTTAATAAGTCAGGCCAAATTCTTGGATATGCAGATGATATCGTGCTTCTTGGCCGAAGACCTAGCGATATCAAAGACAGTTTCATACCGCTCGATCGCTGCGCAAGAAGACTTGGTTTGGAGGTGAACAGCAGTAAAACCAAATATTTAGTAACACCTAGGAACATCTCTACGGAAAATCTCGGAATTGGCGAGCACAACTTTGATAGCGTCGAAAACTTTAAATACCTCAGGTCAGTTATAACATCGTCGAATGATATGCAGGCAGAGATAAAAGCCTGAATCGCTGCCGGACAACGAGTTTTCTACGCCAAATCAAAATTATTGCGATCGAAACATCTATCGCAGTCGTGCAAGCTCGCACTTTATAAAGCACTTATAAGACCTGTGCTGGCTTTCGGAAGCGAGAGCTGGACCATGACCACTAACGATTGTTGATTATTATCTACCTTCGAAAGGAGGGTTGCCCGTTCAATCTTTGGTCCAATTAAAGTTGCGAACAACGAATATCGGATTCGTATGAATCACGAAATAAAGCAACTCCTCGGAGGCAGCGATATTATCGGATTCATCAAATCCAATCGAGTGAGATGGCTCGGCCACGTTACAAGGTCTCCACAACAACGGATGATAAATAAAGTGTTCCAACAACAACCAGCCGGAGTACGTCGTAGAGGAAGACCCCGACTACGCTGGCGCGACGACATCGAACAAGATCTACGAACATTAGGATGTCGAAACTGGAGGACGAGAGCGATGGATCGAGATGGATGGAGGGCCTTAGTGCAGGCGGCGAAATCCCTTCATGGGATGTGAAGGCCAGAGAGAGAGAGAGAGAGAGAGAGAATTAAACATCAATACGTGTTATCAAACTATTGATTGCTGATTCATATTTCCGACCGACTGGCGTTTCTGTATCTGTGGCCAGCATATCCGCAGACCCTGGAATGCAGATGGTTGCTTTACCGCAGTCTGGAGAGCATAACCAGTTAGAATCAGCAACCTTCTTGATTTTGGCAACTCCAATAATACAAGCGATCACTGATTGCTTTTGCGGTATTGTCTTTTTACACGATGTCCCAGAACACATTAAATGGGGATTGTAATTAGGTGGGTCCGCATGTTCGTAGAACGGCATTCTATTTTAAAGGATAACCAAAAAAAAAAGAAAAAAATTGGCGCGCAGTATCAAGTAAAACGTCACTAGCACAGTTAACTCGTATTTTTAAGTAATGATTTTTTTTTTGTTATTATTTTTCTATTTCAAAGGAAAACCTGTTCACATTAATCACTAAATAATAAAATAAACTTTTTTTTTTATTTAAACTAAGAACCATAAGACTTTACAATTTGTATAATATTTTATTTTATTTAAATTATTTTTTATTCTTTTATATTTTAATATTGATTTTATGACCATTTGACAAACACGTTCACACAGTGCGAGATTACGATTTAGAATGAAGCAGTTTGAAACAGTTCTTTGATTTACAACCACTTAGTAAGCGCCGAGTTGTTGCAGACGTTGTTTTATCAATTACTATCCGGCGGTATCGATTCTCCTGTTCTACTAGGAAAAATTAATCTAAATATAAATTCGTGAAATTTAAGAACGGTACCTATCTATAGAATCAATCCTCGTCGAACTGAATACAATAAGCATGAGCCCGTCTCTAGAATGCTGTACGAAGCTAATCAGCAGTACCATTTTATAGATTTTAATATGACGAAACGCACGTTGAAAAAACTTTTTATTTTTCTTGACTATAGTTTGATATTTTATTTACCTTTTTTGTTTTTTATTTGTCTCATTTTATTTTGTTTTACTTTATCTCCTTTTATCAATTTAAATTTTATTTAATCTGTTTGTTTTAAGCAGACTCGACTTTCGTTTTCCTTCCGTCTGCGACGGGTATCGTCTTGCTATTCACTTAGTTCGCCTTATTATAATCACATTTGATTTTTACTAATACATATTTTGCCATTTTAACATCCAAATTCCCAATTTCATTGGTTAAGCAGTTCGATATCCTTGTTTATACTTCTCTTGAGTTATACTCAAAAAAACACGGTTGTGAAGTTTGTCCCAAAAAAATTCCGTGTAATCCAATTAGAAATTTTTAATGCAGAACAGTATTAGTATTTACACTGTTAAAATAAAATATTTGCGAAATAACTATATAATAATAGAAAGAGACGGAATTAGGTGCCACATTTTTTCATATTCGATTTATGTATTTTGTAAAGATGAAAGAAAGAGTGAGAAATAATCGAGAACAAATAAAACACATTAAGCTCTCGCAAATCTAGTCGATTTTATTGGTTTGAGTAGTTTTAATTTAGATAAATTCTGAATATCCTAGAGTTTGTCGGAAAATTTCACTATGTCCAAATGTTAGCTTCAAGTTGACACAATCAAATAAATTTAGAGCCATTCCCATATCTAGGGGATAAGTGTCATTTTTCGCTCTCGCAAATCTAATCGATTTTATTAGTTTGAGTAGTTTTAATTTAGATAAATTCTGAATATCCTAGAGTTTGTCGGAAAATTTCACTATTTCCAAATGTTGCTTCAGGTTGACACAATCAAATAAATTCAGAGTCATTTCCATATCTAGGGGAAGGTGTCATTTTTTGCTCTCGCAAATCTAATCGATTTTATTAGTTTGAGTAGTTTTAATTTAGATAAATTCTGAATATCTTAGAGTTTGTCGGAAAATTTCACTATGTCCAAATGTTAGCTTCAGGTTGACAGAATCAAATCAATCTGCAGCAATTTCTCTAATCCAATCGATTTCGAAATAAATTTTAAATGTCGTAGATTTGGTCGAAAAATTCCATTACTTGGAAAGGATAGCTTTAGGATAACAGACAACAGCCGTATCCAAATTGAGAACAGGATTATCCGATTCGATTTCCTTTCCCAAAATGATTTTATTGGTTTAAGCAGTTTTGTTTAGATAAATTTAGATAACGAATGGGCATCTGAATGGTTGTCTCAATAAAACATAGTTTGAGGCGGCATCGTTAGAGGGTTGTTAAGCCAACCGAGCAGTTTCAGTTCCATGTTTTATAAAATTCTTTTTGCTGTAACTTCATTGCTTTAAGAACAGACTATTGCAGATGTTGTAAACCTAACTTTTGCATTTTGTAGTGGTTCAAAAGAGCTAAAATCATTTGCTAGGTTCTCAGTGTTCAGTTATCCCGCCGTACTTCGGTCGCCAGAGCCTCGTTGGTTGATTTGCAGGGAGCACCACGTACAGATGAGATGACATTTCGGCTAGTATATAAAGCTAACATTTGGATATAGGTTCTAGTATATAAAGCTAACATTTGGATATTTTCTAACAAACTCTAGGATATTCAGAATTTATCTAAATTAAAACTACTCAAACTAATAAAATCGATTAGATTTGCGAGAGCAAAAAATGACACCTATTCCCTAGATATGGTAATGACTCTAGATTTATTTGATTGTGTCAACCTGAAGCTAACATTTGGACATAGTGAAATTTTCCGACAAACTCTAGGATATTCAGAATTTATCTAAACAAATTTTATTCAATCCAATAAACTGGTCTTCACTTTCCACAACTAAAAATGATATCTTATTCTCGGTATGGTTTGGAAATTGCACCTAATTAATTTATTTTTGTCAACAAAAGCTCTTATTTTTACATAGGTGATTTTTCCGACAAAGTTTACGGTAACCAGAATTTATTTTAACAAGAATTACGCAAGCTAATAAAATGTACTAAATTTAGCAGAACTAAAAACGATATTTGGAAACTAGGTTCATTTCATTGTGTTATCTTATAGTCATTTTCCGACAAACTCCACGATTTTAGTAATATATTTAAACTAAAACTACTTATACCTAACGAAACGACTCCATTTACCAGAACAAAATTCAGAAATATCCTGTTTTTTGGAAATGTCCTTTAGCTCACTTGATTTTCTTCTCTGTCTGGATATCCTCTTTTATTCCACATAGGGGCTTTCCACAGATATTTTTTTTTTTGACCAAAAATTTGGAGAGTACTGCGGTTTTTATACCCGACATTAAGATATATTGAAATACATTATCTTCTGCAAACTACTTACAAATGAAGAAAAATGGAAATGATTTTCCCGGATATTATGAAGAATGTCAAATAATTTTTTGAGTTTATTTTCTAGTTTTCACTAAAAATTCTTTTTAGAATTTTTTTAACAGTGTATATACTAATACACGTTTATTTTTGTTATCTGGGACATACTTCACTGCCATAAAAAAACAATCATAATACAGATGGAGACTCCCCGTGCGCGGTTGGGAGGCGCAATAGGTCGTTGGGGATTATTATTATTATTATACTTACTCGGTCAATGTTGATTACAGAATTGGATAATGTGTTTTGTGTACGTGCCTTGCGTATCGTTAACTAAACCATTAAACTAATTCACCTGTTTTTTTATTAATAAACTTTAGCCAAATTATGCACCAAATTTCATTTATTGTTTTAGTTTAATTTTATTATTTCAGATTGATTAAAAATATTATCATAAATACATGTTTAAATAGATATATTTTTTAGTATAAAGACACTGTAGCATCCACATCCTTATCTAACAGTATACCGACTTAGATATTTAATAGAGTAACGAATTTATTTAAGGTTATTATTAATTAATTTTATTATTATAAGTTATATTTATCGTTGTCCCGTACAGCAGCTCGATTCTGGTTTTTCCTATATAGGAAAAGGAATTAGGAAAAATCTTTTCATAGCATTTTTGTCACAAAAATTTTTTTTCTGTCACTACGGTTAACAGTTAGTGTAAATTTTTTGAAAAACAAAATTAAATTGGGAATATTTTTCCTATCCAATTTCGATACGGAAAAAATATTTCCAAAATTATAAAATTTTAGATCAAACATGACTTCTCAGTAGGCCAGAAAATGATATTTTTGACAAAAATACTATGAAAATATTTCTCCTAATTCCTTTTCCTATAGGAAAAACCAGAAACGAGCTGCAGGCGGGCTTTTTGTTAAAAAATATTTCTGTAAATTTTGGATAAATTTAATTTTTTATTTAATAAATGTTTTTATTGAAAGAATAAGTAAAAAAGATGGGAAAGGTTCGGAGCCGAACTCTATAAGCTTTTTTGTTGTCGATAAAGAACTAAGTGGATATAATATTAAGAGAAATAAAATTATCTTGATGCTAGCTAAAAGTATTCAATTTGTTTTGTATATTTATTAGTTGATATTATTAAATCTTAAAACTATAATGGCTACCTGCTCCCCTATACACACACCACCCACATAAACCCTCATCCACTAAATACTAAATTCCCACACCAAACCCAAAACACCTCATCTCACCCCTGCACTTCCCATACCACCACTCCTACCACCCCCATAACCACACCACACACGTACACCCACATTCACACGAGATATATTTTTATTCCATATTCACATTCTCTATGAAATCAAAATAGAATAGAAAATCAATTTTAAGGAGAGGGTTAACAAAACCCTACATATCTCCGAGCACCGTAAATACAGAAATGTCCAAATTAATAGAGATCTGTCCCATGAATTGCTTAAACTTTTAGTGAAGAAATTTGGTTGATATCTCCATCCGTTCTCAAGTTATCGTGAACACAGATGGACAGAGGGCAAACCGAAACCATATAGTATTTTTGTTAATAAAAATGTTGAAAAATAGTACAATATAAAATATTCAATATAAATGATTATTGTAGTGCTAATGTGTGTACTTTGTTGTTTGTTTCGCTAGCTTCAGTGTATAAATAATATATTTTGTAATTTTTCCATCACAAGAGCATGCGATAGAAAATTATATGGTCCCTGGTTTAAACTAAATCGGAGCATCGTTCGGGATCATTGGTGATCAACAAAATAGCTCTTCCGCATAACTATTGATCGCTTTTATAGTTTTGAGGAAGATTTGAAAAGATATTTAGACATAAATCGTCTCTGGATTGTACATGGTAGCAGAAGTCGTCTGGAAATTTCAAAATTCTAAGAATTGAGTAGAAAATCTTGCAGCAGATGGATCATTTTTATTTGCACTCTCATATTTGTTGTTTTTAAATGTGTGGACGCTTCATAAAAATAATTATTTTAAACAGGTATTTATTTCGTCATCATGCGTTGATCGCGGAATAACTGGAAGTGTTTGACTAAAATCGCCTGACAACAAAATCAATACACCGCCGAAAAGTTTGTTGTTTCCTTTACGATCTTTAAGTATACGTGTGTTCGTTCTCTTTTGTTTGAATGTTTAATGGTAATTTTAAAGCAGAATGTGCTAAACTCCAACCATCCAGTAGGATGACAGCTTTTCCAGAAGATGCTACAGCCAATGCAATATTGCATTGTGATCGTATTTTAGCCAATAGTAATGAATAAGAAACCACCTTGTTGTCAGCAACTGCATGCATAACTGTATCAAAAATTACTTTTTGCTCTGTGGCCCTATTCTGACTTTCCCGGGGAATTGGGAAAATATTTTGCTGTAATTACAAATTGCACAATTCTCAAATATTATTTTCCTTTATTCCCCACATGTGTATTCTGGCACGGAATAATTTTTCGGGGAAAATTTTTGTATGGAGGTTTATATAAACTAAAACACGTATTGCAACCTTATTACAAGTTTAACTTATTTTTAAATATATATTCGTTAGAGAAAATAATATTAAAAAATTCAGAAATGTACGAATTACAATTCCTCAAAAAAATAATGAGGAAAAATTAAATTCAAAACTGCTATAAAAAGGAAAACCAGAATAGGGCCACTCGTAATAATTTTGGTTCGTTTGTTTGCAGATGTAAATTCTAATCATTGATGTTGAATTCACGTTGCATGTCGTGATTGGATATAAATCACTTTCACTTCGAATAGGATGACGACTTTGTCAATGCTTCATTGTATACATAAGGTGTGAAACCTGTGGTATTATTTCCACGTGCAGTGCGTAAAGCATGCAAAATATCTTCACTGCATCCTTATATTTTCCCCATGGTTCATTTGGATTATTTGGAAAACAGGTTGTTAATACAATACCAAATAAACTACGCATTTGATGTGGACTTGAAATTAGTGCTGCATCTATCTCTCTAATAAATCTAAGGCTCGACATGAACTTTGATAAGTTTCACGTAAATAACGATTTACTGATTTAAGATAAGTAAATGATGTTGGGCCGCGTAAATTAATCTAAGGTAACATCAAATGAAAACGCTCACGTTGTCTAGGATGAACTGTATATCGTCTGCAGAATGCGTTTGAAGAAAAGGTACCAGATTGAACTTCTACTGGGGTACCTCTTTTGCCTGGCTCCCGTTTTTAATACGATCCATGTAAAATAAGTGGGAATTTCTGCATATTTTAAAGATTTTGCAAATCGCCCATAGTCAGTGTTTTCTTGGCATAAATGAAAGAACTCAGTAGATGTGATCTTTTATGGTGAAGCTGCACATTTTACTCTATGAAGTAAACATGTTCATCGTTTTCAAGATGTATAGCTAAATGACTAACAGAAGGATCTCTGTCATGAATTGGAAATGAATATACACCCCCATATGTGTTGACGATACCTCGTCATTTTCGTTCACACTTTGAACTGCAAAAACAGCCATATCGCTACCTTTGTGCGGAAATATTTATATATGTATTTGATGGATTTCACAGTTCTGCAATATTCGACATTAATATGCGCTTTGTAACTATGAAAGTAACGGTATCCATATTATATAAGAATGATGGGTTGTACCGTTACAACCCTTCATTATAAAAAAGAATGTCCACTATCAGAGCGTCTACGATGTAACGGATATCCAGCATATCCAGTGATTGTATCTGATATTACATCCTTTGCAAAAAGTTGTGTGCATTTACCAATTCTCATGCATGGCGAATTGATGTTGCGCGCACCACATGGGCCATGAATCATGTTAGTCGTAACAATGTGAAATAATTCAGGATAAACATCTGCATCTGGCCTGCAGGTCCCGTTTTTGCCACACTATTAAAAGTGGCATTATGTTTTTTTTCCAAATGCGTAATGTTTCATAATTAAATCGATTAATGACTTCAGCGCCATCTGTTCGAGAATAACATAAATTCTATTCTATACGAATAGAGAAGTTAAAACCTAAAAAAAATCAAAGGAAAACAAGTCGAATAGAATAAATTAAAATTACTACTAAAGTTATTATTTTTTATTTATCCTTTGTTTTTGCACGAGAAACTGTGCAACTGTCTCGTTGTATTATTGATTCCAGAATTCCTCTGTGGCATTTTGATTTTCCATTACTCATTCCATCTATCTAATTTAACCTGTATATTAAACAGTATATTATATAGACCAAATTAGATATATTGCCAAACCTCAACAAAAAATTATGTCTTCTAGTGAATATCAACTTTCAAAAAATACTTTTAAACATGTTTAAATAAATAAATTTTCTTCTTAGAAAATTTTAATATTATTACTGCCGTCAACCACCAAAAAAAAAACAAGTAAAACTTCTTATCAAATTTACAGTACTTTATTACAAAAGAAACGACAACAACATTAACATCCTGAGGCTGAAGCTTTTACCTGAATAGAATAATACAAAAAACTTTGGATAGCAAAAAAATAACAGGAAAACCTAAGAAAATTGTCTGCCTGACTGACTAATATTGAATGAGATAAGACAGTAGAATAACATGAACATATTATTATGTACCCGTGGATGAGGCTGTATGCGATTGTGATACCAATGTGTCTAATTAGAACTAATATAGGGTTACCTATACAAGATTATATAAACGCAATAATAATATTTCTAATCATAAATTGAATAATACCCATTCGACTTGTATTTTTAATTTTGTATGTCCTTCTGGAATCCTTTTAAAAAATATATATTCATTTCACATTCTTAAAAATTTCTTAAAAAACTTTTTTTTTACTTTGGTAGGAGGGCAGTAAATGGAGAAAATACTACCAAAATTTGTGTATCCTCTTATACCAGTTAAAATTTAACTCATCTATCTATACATCGTATTTTTTTTTGGGATGTACAGATTATCCTATATTTTTTATGTTTTTTGCGAAAATCATAGAATTTTTACAAGCACACAAAAATGAGCTTTCGTATAATATAATCACGAATCTAATAAAAAATCTGTCAGCATAACTGAATTATCAAACCATCCCGTCCCCCCGCAATCATATCTATTTATCTGGATATACAACATTCTCATCCTAACAAACAAGCAAATCTTTTCTTTTATACTGTATGGTAAATCTGATACAAAACGACAGTCTGTTTCTGTTACTACTTCTTCGCGTTGGCTTCATAGAATTTTACCAGTTATTCTTTCTTTTGCTCTTAAAATATTCTTTATCTATATTATTTTGATAAGAAAATTATTCTTACTATTTCTTATGTGCTTTTGTATAACAATCTATATATGTATATGTACGTATGTTATTATGGTGTGTAGACATTTCCCTTTGTCTCTTCTTGGAATTGGAATGTATTCCGCAAAACCGAACGAATAAAAATAAAATTCAGTTTGGTAAAACTCAAGATTGAATATGATGTATGGATCTGACGTATATGAGTTCATTTCATTACTGACTCGTATGTTGTACAAACATATGCAGAAAAAAACAACTGTATTTTGTCTAGTTTGCTATTTGATTGAAGAAGTTAATATTATAATATTAAAACTGAATAGTGTATGAAAAGCTTTGAGCGCTGTCTTTTGTGTGTATTGTTCGGTAGGGACGGAACATAGCTGATGCTTATCAAGTACAGACAATTTTATTATTATATTTTAATACTTTGTGAAGTATTTCAAAAATTTAATCGGCTAATTAAAGACTAATCTTATTATAAACAAGTTTCTTAACGCTGAACTAGGATTCAGCTATTAAAATGCGAGCACCTTATTTTGTAATATTTTTGAGAATTTACACAATTGATCCAAAAATCCGAAATTCTCAAAGATTTACTTATAACTGATTGTCAAACTTTTTGATTGCACAGGCACCATGATATTACAAATTTCAATGAAGACTTAATTGTTTAGAAATGAACTTCTGCTTCTAAAATAAATTAACATTTTTCATAAGCAAAATTTAATTTCACTGGCTGGTTGAGAAATTTTCTCTTTGGTTTTTATTTAACACATACATTCAGAGACAAAAGTCTACATTCACCTGCTGTTTCTAATATTTTTCGGAAACCTCATTCGATTTCCAAAACTTTTTATTTGAAAATTTTTTATTTTTTGATATATAAATTAATCTTATAAATCAAATTTAAATTTCATAGTCACATATTCTGATAAATTCAAAATACAAAAAAATTAATAGGACAAAAGTCTACATACTGTATTCAATTTTATTAATTCAAAAAATATAATAAATACAGGTAATCATTTATTTACTATCGGGTAGCTGCTCCATTTTATATAATTTAGGACAGCGAAAAATACGACCTTAAACCAATTTGATATTTTGGTCACATTTATGGAATAACATCCGGACTTCGCGAAAGGCTACAATCTCACTGCAGATGCGCGTGTAGCAAATAAGCGGCTCTCCCATGTGTCGAAAAAAGCTTGCTGACAAAAACCAAACAAAAAATTAATTGCAATTAAATGTCAAAGTATCGCCAAGATTTAAATTATTATTACAAGTTGTATAATGATTAAAAATAATTCCCCTAGTCTTTAAATGAGAGTGTAAAATTTTTTTTCGATTGAATTCCCAAATACCAAATCATGTTCCAATCGAAATGATCAATCGAATCAAAAAGCATTTCAAATCGATTTCCCAAATAGGCCCCCAGAAAAAAATCAGCGCAAGCTTGATTAAATATATTTGATCCCAAGGAAATATTTAGCTTGCGTATTTAAAAGGCCAATTTTGATTGAATTAAGTTAAATATTGCCATGGAATAAAATATTTGATCAAGTTTGCGCTGTTTTTTCTGATTGCGAAAACAAATTTCATTTCAACATTTAACTGGCGCACAACTAACCAACACAACGAATTATAAGGTGATTATATGTATAGACGTGCTGTCGGATTAGAAGGTGTAGGGTGAAGTGTTAGTGCAGCAGATTTACACAGCACAAGGTGAGACGCCCCATTGATGGATGCCAATTGAATTATTATTCCAGTTGAGTTATGACTGAGGACGATAGATGATGAAATTTAGAACTCCTATACCTTATCAGAACAATAAAAACTAATAAATTAACATTCTTATCTACATATCTAGAGCGTGTATGTGTAGTTAATGCGATGTTGAGTAATAAACTTAAAAAGATTAATGCTAAACTAAAACGTTTAATTCCTCAAGCAAAGAAAAGGTATTTTAAGGCTCAGTTTTCTGCTGCTGTCGATTTAAAATCGAAATGGAAGGTAGTTAATGGAATTCTGAACAACACACTGAGCACTAATAAAATTATTTCAATTGCGGATGGAGATGATAAAATTGAAAAAGATCCATCCAAAATAGCCAATATTTTTAATGAATATTTCATCAATGTACCTACTGAAATTTTGAATGCTAATCATGAAACGGTTTATATACGGGAGTCTGTTAGAGATAACTTAATTCTCTCGAACTGCAATTATCAAAATTTCTTCTTTTTCCCAGTTTGTGAAGAGGAAATTTTTGCGATCGTTCCTGATTTAAAAAATAGTACTTCATACGGCTTTGACGAAGTTTCACATAAAATAATCAAAAATATAATTAGTAGTCTGGTTCATGTTTTGACTTTTATTTTTAATTCTTGTTTGTCAGAAGGGGTTTTTCCGGAACTACTTAAAGTTGGTGTTGTAAAACCGCTTTTCAAAAAAGGTTCTCAGTTGGATAAGAATGACTACTCTTTTGAGCACTTTTTCTAAAATCTTTGAAAAAATAATTAAACATAGATTGTTAGATTATCTTGATAAAATTAATTTTCTTGACGTACGACAGTATGGTTTTATTAGGAATTATTCAACGGAAAAAGCCTTAATAGCATTTTTGTCACCGCTGCACCGTAATTTGAATGATAATTTAAAATCCTCAGCTTTATTCCTTGATATTTCTAAAGCTTTCGACACTGTTAATCATAGTGTTTTATTATCGAAACTATACAATATTGGTTGTATACGAGGTGTCGCTTTGAATTTGTTTAAATCGTATATTGTCAATCGTAAGCAAACTGTTTGTGTTAATGGGCAGTTTAGTGATGAGAAACTAGTTAATGTTGGAGTTCCACAAGGATCAGTTCTGGGGCCATTGCTCTTTCTAATCTATTGTAATTCAATTTTCAGCCTGGATTTACGTGGCAATATCGTTGCATTCTCAGATGATTTTGCATTACTTTACTCTGGTTTTAATATAGATTCCCTAGAACGTGATATTAAGCAAGACGTCGTCTTGTTAAAAAAGTGGTTCTTTGTGCATAATATGATACTGAGTTGCAAGTCTAAACTTATGAATTTTTCCATAGGTGGCACACCGTCTATATTAAATTCATGTTTAATTTATCATTCGTTATCTTGCGATCATACCAATTGTGGCCCCCTTTGCATTCCAATTGAAACCGTATACTCTTTTAAATATCTCGGTTTGCATTTGGAATCTCAACTAAATTTCAAGGGGCATGGTGCAATTTAAAAAGCAAATTACGGATGACACTCAGAACTTTTTACTATCTTCGGAATATTTGTAGTCCGGAATTCCTAAAATGCATATATTATGCACTAGTTGACTCACATTTGAGATATGGAGTTACTTGTTGGGGCGGAATTTACCTATCCAATATTAGACCGTTGATGCCCTTTCAGAAAGCAGTGTTGAGAATAATTAACTTTAAACCAAGATTGACTCCATCCTTCCCATTATTTGTGAAATTCAAAATTTTGCCGCTTCGATATCTATATGTATTTAAAGTATTAAAAGCTTTTTATTTAATTAGCGGTAATCGTACAGTTAGTAATTTGAATAGCGGTTCATATAATTTGCGCAACATTAATAGAATAAATATTCCTCGTCCTAATAAGGAACATTTTAAAAAATTCTTCGACTATACCGCTCCTAAACTATACAGTCAATTACCGTCAAATTTTTTTTTAACAAATAATGTCAATGATTTTTGCAAATTATTAAAGGATTGGCTATTTACTATTAATAACATGGAAGTATATTTGTAATGAACATTTTACCATTTTATTTGTCCATTTTTTTATGAACAATTATCAACAAATTACAATAATATTTTTTCATCTTAATAATTTTCTTCTTTTGTATTTAAAAAAAAAAAAAAATAATAAAATAAAAAATTTCAGTACCCGAATAGAAATAGTAATATTTATAATTAATATTTTAAATTTGTAATAGTGTAATTAATTTATTCTTTAAATATTTTTTATAATTGAATCGTAGCTCCGAAACATTATCTTTAGTAAGGAGACTACTAAACTAGTTTTATTTATGATTTTTTACTTTTCATTTTATGTAATTACTTTATATTTGTTATAGAAATAAAACTAGGTGAAAAAAAAAATAATAAAATAAAAAAAGTTAATTAACAAACCATATAAATAATTTATTAACATATTAGTTAGATAATGAATGCTGCATGGCACCCTAGTTGTTTCTGTGATTAACTTTTCTTTTCCTTATATTACCTTTAATGTGACGATGCAGGGGCCTGGAGTACGATTCGTTTTTCAAATATGATGTTAATGCAGAGCCAAGATGGCTGGCCTGTACGTCTCTTATCATATAGCAGGTTTGCTGTGGGAAAAACAACAGCCAAGAAGAAGAAATTGTTACAAAATTTCAATAAAAGCCTCCTATAGTTAACTTGGATTTACAACAATAACCTTGGACTCGAAATAAGGACAACTGTTTTAAATTGGGAACATGAAATATATTCAGCTTAAATCCGTCTAGAGAACCCTCATTAACTCCTCAACAGTACCAGCTCGATCTAAGTTCACTACAATAAACTATACTAATCGACAACAACATCGTCGACCACGAACGACACGAATTTACTAGTTGCTAAAGCAACAACTTCGATAGACATGAGTTTGGAGCTAATTTTTGATCAGCAATCATTTACGTCAAATCGTAACATCTCATTTGTGAACCTACATGCTTCGGTGAAATAAGAACTTGCTACAGACACTTTTTACAACCACCTCCAAAGTATTTTAAACGAAATTCCCTAACACGATATAAAGATTGTTTGAGTAACTTCAAAGCACAGCCCAACAAACAATTTTTATTTTATAGTAGTAATTGTAATATTTCCATCACCAAATTATATAACCAAAGTTTTATAGGTTAGTGTTCGAAACTTGATCGTTACCTCTATAAACCCCTTAAAGAGCTTAAATGGAGGAGTTTATAAGAGTTGCCGACACTTGATTATGGTAACATTATATAAATTCCGGTTTTTTAATTAAAGTAACGAAAACATCCTCATTACCTTGATATAACTTGAAAACATTCTTTATAAAGGTATTAGAAACGTTTCGAAACCTCTCGTTAATGTCAAATTTTGCTTTTGTCTTTCACTATTGTTACTTTTATAAAAAATATTGCATAAATACAACAATACATTTTTTGTTACTAGTTTTATAAACAAACAAAAAATGTTAACATCGTTTTATAATTTAATTTAATATTTTATATTCATTACCATAATTATGTACATTATGATTGCGATTTACGGGCATATTTGATGGAAATCAACTGCGATTTAAATTTTACTGTGATTATTGTCGCTGATAGGACCTGTTAATTAATTACGATAAATAAAAGAAAATTTTATTAGATGATATTACATCTTCAAATTAATTTTTTGGCGCTCCTTCAAAAGTTAACTCAATTTTAGAATCAAAAAAAAAATCTATTTTGCTTGCCAAATCCCGTTTTTTATTTTCTTTTTCTTTTTTCTGTTTTTTTGGTTCTAGAATTTTTGGAATTGGGCCTGCTCAATTGAATTTGACCATTTCACAATCAATAAATGTAAAATTTAATTTTCAAAATTGAAATTATATAAATACGTTCTTTTAATAAAATATATTATTGGTCGTCCTGAAAAGAACGTTTGGGTTTTTGACGTCATTAATAGATTCTATATAATCCGCTCCTACGTGCGGCACGCAGTGCGACATGTTTGCTGATCCCGGCTCCTACGTCCCCCGAAGTTCAAATCTAAAGCCCCTCGGATAACTCTCGGTGAGAGTTATCGAAGCCGTTAGCCTCTACAATTATTGCATTTCAAAATGTTGTGCATTTCAAAACCTTGTCGAATGATTGACAATAATGTGTGTTAATAATACATAATTAACAAAAACTAACTAATACAACTATAGCAAAAAAATAATCTCTAAACAAACAAAAAACACCACCATAAAAAAGAAGAGAAAAAAATTTCCTTTACTTCATAAACAAACTCAAAAAAAAAATACGAAAACAATGTAACGTATGCTAATGATAATAAAACGAAGTTTGGCAAGCAAAATAGAATTTTTTTTTTATTTTTGAAATTGAGTTAACTTTTGAAGGAGCGCCAATTTTTTTTATTGTTCTGGTATACTAAGCACATCAAAATATATTGCGTCTAGCCTACATTTTGTAATGGACTTTGGGAGAAAATTAAAAATGGCCGAATGAATGGAATACCTCTATAAAAACTAACGTAGTCGAATATAAACTGAGTTCATTATATAAACCCCGTGTGGAGATGCCAAACTTCCATCGTGTCGCGTCCCCAGGTGGCAGATAGGGGAATGCTCTTTAACCGGCTTGCCGGAGGGTAGGTGGGAAATAAAATACCATCCGCGGACCAAAACTGGCTAGGGGAAGGAACCCCGAACAATAAACCAACCATGGCAGATCAGAAGAAGATTAATGCTACGGTGCAGGGATTAGGATGCCCAGTACCGGCGACTTCGGAAAGTGAGCGATCGGGCTTCCAGTCGTCGATATCCAGCGACCGCAATGCTTTAGTAGTGGCAAGCTTAGCTACTGGAGCAGATAGAAGTATAAGCACCATTTCTCCATTAGAACTCATGCATTCTCAAACATTAACGAAAAGACACCGTATGGCTCGAGACGGCAATGAAATGACATCAAAATTAGCCTCGCTTGAGCGCCAGAATAATGAACTAAAGACAAAATGCCAGCAATATGAGTTACAATGTAATAAATACCAAGATATTTTGGTAAACTTACAAAACAGACTCGAACACTAGAGAGGCAAAATAAACCTTATACGTCTACTAATGGTAGAAGTCAGAGCCTACAAAGTCTAACCAATGACTACTTTACGGATGAAAAGGTACTTGAGAAAGAAACCCAACCTAGATAAAATAAACTAAATGTAAGTAAAAAGAGGAGACTCTCCAAAACGCCATCACCAAGGGTATCTCTACTGCAAGATAACGAAATATCAAAACAACCACAACATTCACACAAAAAGGAACCCTTACCACCACCAATCAATGTCAGCAACGTTAGAGATTTTAATATACTCAGAGCTCAAGTATTGGCAGTGACAGAGAAACCTGCTCAGTTTAAAGCAATATCCAATAACGACATCAAAATAACAACGCAGTCTGATAATGACTACCGTAAAATTAAAAAACTACTTAGCGATATAAAAGACACTGAATCCAATAACAAGGATAGTATACACTATATAAGATGGAATACCATACTTATCAGCTCAAAAGTGAAAAATGGTATAGAATCGTAATACGAGGTTTACCGAAATCTACCAATCGCGAAGAGATCAAAGCGGCAATCGAGGACCATGGTCATAAAGTAACCAACATTATTAACGTTCATAAAAAGTTGACAATTAATAATGAGAAAATTATTAGACACTTCCCATTGTTTTATGTAGACCTGTTGCAGGGGGAAAACAATAAGGACATATACGAAATTAAGAACCTGCTATGTTGCTGGGTGTCTATTGAACCACCTAAAAAGGTAATAGGTATATCTCAGTGTACAAATTGCCAACAGTTAGGACACTCGAAGAACTTCTGCAATAGGCAAGCCAAATGTGTCAAATGTGCAGAGAATCATCAAACAAAACAATGTCAAAAGCCGCGAAATTTCATACCAACTTGTGCACTGTGCGGAGAAAAAGGTCGTCCGGCTAGCTATAAAGGATGCCTGGTGTATCAGAAAAAACTAAATGCTCAACTACCGAGAAAAATAACAGTAGCAGAGCACCTACAGCAAAAGCCAAACCAACAATATGATACAATTAGAGGTTTCTTACGCCCAGGTGACCAAAACCTAAAATAACAATTCAAATCAAGTAAGCAGGCAGAAGCCTATGCCCAACGAGCCAACCATTAGTAATATAATGAAAATGCTCACCGAATTTCAGGCAGAAATGAGTCAAAATTTCAGCCAGCTTACTAACAGGGTGGATAAACTGGAAGATAATTCCAAACCACCAAACAAACTGCTAAAACATAAAAAGTAAATGACTGTAACATTCCTACGTATAATTACCTGGAATGCTAACGGGCTTAATGCAAGAGCTCAAGAACTAGAAGTATTTCTAAGAACCAACAACATAGATGTAGCTTTAATATCAGAGACGCACTTTACGGAGAAAAACTTTATCAAAATTACAGGATATAGAGCCTATTGGACATTGCATCCTAGTGGTCGTGCTCGAGGAGGGACAGCAATTTTAATAACAAACAAAATATCCTACATTTCCAACAAGAAGAAATTAAGGAACCATTTATGCAAGCTACCGTAATAACGATTAACCATGGTGGTGCTGAACTTATAACAGTCCTCCAACGACATTCACGTGTTTTTCGGGTATGCTGCAGTTGGCTGGGAGAGCTCATGTCGCCGTTATTTAGACCGCACAAATTTTCCACGTGTTTAGAATACAAAAACAAAGAAAGAAAGAATAAACCCATTGTTCACACTAACCCAACCCCACCCCGACAAGAATCACCAATCAACAAAAAACTTATTCCATTTTAACAAATTTTATTTTTCATCAAAAAAACACAAGGAAACTATAATTTCTATAAATTCAAACATATAGAGGTATCTACATAATAAGATACTAACTTACATATGCATTCTTATTATTTATAATGTGTTAAGATTAATGAAATGAATTACGAAAAGACAAGAACATAAAAAAAATTGTATTAAGCGATAAATTACAGACGCTGAATATCGGGTGAATTAGTATTAATCGATCTTATTGCGTATTCCGTATATATATATATATATATGTATATAATTAAATAAAAAAAAATGTATTTTATAAAAAAAAACTCACCAAGTCCAAAAAAAAGGCTCCTCAGAGTACTCTCAGGTCCGTTTGGGGGTGCTGTATAATCTAAAAAAACAACTTCATTCGCTCTTGTTGCAGAAAACACACCGTGCAACTATATATATACGCAATCAATACATACACAATTTTTCACTAGTTATAAGAATTTAAGAAAAAAAATTCTTTTTCTTTTTTTTTTCTCTAAATATTCAGCACTTATAATTTATCTTAAATGAATAACCTAATTAACAAAGTTCTAGGTTCACCGTAATATTTGACTTTTTAATGATTTTTTTAAACAATAGTTAAACCTAAACTTCCGTTTATTTTTATATCACCGAAACTATTAACTTGAAAGGTGGGATCACTACCGCTAGCAACACCAACCACATGTGGTGAGCAAAGGCGCGTCCCAAAAATAAAAAAAAAATATAGCGGTATAGGATGATCTGCTACCGTATATGGTACCAAGTACCAAACCGACAATTTGGTTGAATATTCGCCAAGAATTAAGTTTAATCTTTTTTTTTTTTATTCAACTATGTGGCTCCTAAAACCTGCATACATAAAATTCCGCACTTAGAATCCCCCGGATAGCTCTCCTATCAATATTGTGAGGCCCCGCTGGAATTAAATTTTATTTCAAATTTTTTTTTTCACACTACACATACACATGGTTCGGTATCTCGGTTTTCTTACCTCTTTTCACCTTTAAATGCCGTTTTATCCTTAGGGATTATGTGACTTAACAATCGAGATAAAACCGGTACCGCCTGCTTTACACGTCACTCTATAATTTTAATGGGTTTTACTAAAGGTAACCCGAAAATTGTAGCCATCTGACAAAACTTACGTTATATGCCCTCTTAGGTGGACTTATCTTAAGGAGAACAAAAAGTTTCACAAAAAAAATTTTTTTTTTTTTGTGTTTTTATTTTATTTTTTTAATTTTTATTATTTTTTTTTTTTTTGTTGCTGCTAGCACGGAAACCTCAATGTAACTACTTCGACAATAATAATTCTGCTCGTAGCAAAATAAAGAAGTATATAGCGTCTGATTACCGGTATCCCAAAAGAGTTATTATATTCGTCCCATATACCACTACAATATCTAGAAAAAAAACAATTAACGTCTCATATACATCAATCTGCACTTCCACGTAGATAGGTCATATCGATCGATTATGTGTGCTGTTAGTGGCATTCAACTTTATATAAACGAAAATGCACTCTCACACTTGCAACAAATTACCATGGCCTTATGTACTATTATGTACATTATAAACAATCCCAGATTATGTACAATAACAAGGTAATAAAAATCGTGTTTGAGTTTATTGACCTACATTAGATTTGTTTGTCAATAAAAAAAACGGCACAGGGAATTTCCTGACGTAACATTTTGATCGTTTGACGTTTGATGTATATATATATATATATATATATATATATATATATATATATATATATTTTTTTTTTCTTCAATAAAGAGTAGATACCTAATTGAGCAGCCGTAACAAACTAAGTTTAAGGGCGATCTACTGCCCACCAAGACATAATATCGTAAGAAATCAATATGTCAACATTTTTAATAAACTTGGACCAAGGTTTATTATGGGAGGTGACTACAACGTCAAACATACTGCGTGGGGATCTTGACTCATAACACCAGGAAAAGGAAAAGATTTTCTAAGTGCAATAGAAATGTCATGTTGTGGATATCACTCATCGCGTAAACCTACCTATTGGCCTACAGACATAAACACAATTCCTGATTTGATTGACTTTTATATCTCAAATGGAATAGCCTCAAATTACATTGAAGTCGAAGGCATTGACGACCTTACTATCGATCACACACCGGTCTTTATGACTCTGAGTACATTAGTCATAAGAAAGAAAACCAAACTTAACCTTACTAATAAATTTACTGATTGGAAATTATTTAGAGAGAAACTGGACAATCTAGTTGAGTTAAAAGTTAGTCTTAAAACCAAACAAGAACTTGAGTTACAAACTAAATATTTTATTAACTCCAT
Organism: Nephrotoma appendiculata; assembly: GCA_947310385.1. Lineage (NCBI taxonomy): Eukaryota > Metazoa > Arthropoda > Insecta > Diptera > Tipulidae > Nephrotoma > Nephrotoma appendiculata. The sequence continues at coordinate 111,224,914 of OX371225.1, forward strand.
GCGTGATGCGGCTAAAGAGGCTACACCCGTATTAGGTGAGAAAATCGTACAAGAGATCAACTACCCCCTGGCGATTCGAGAACTGATAAAAGAAAGGCGTAGGAAAAGACGCGTATGGTATAGAACCAGAAACATTATTGACAAAAGAGAATTTAATCGGGTAAGTAATAAAGTTAACCGATTAATTAAAGAAAATAAAGAAGCTTGTACTGAATATTATTTAAAAGGACTGGGTCCTGAAGCTGACAAAAATTATTCTCTTTGGAAAGCTACTAAAAGATTCAAGAGGCCAATAATCCAAGTGCCACCTATAAGGAACATAAATGGAGAATGGGTGCGGCGTAACGAAGAAAAAGCAGAACTATTTGCACGACATTTGGCATCAGTATTTCAACCACACGACATACAATCTAGGATTGATCCTAAACCAGTCTATAGAGCTCCATCAAATATCAGAAGTGTCACCCCATTTGAAATTGCACAAGAAATTGACATGAATCTGAATCCCAAAAAGTCACCTGGAATTGATGACATTTCGCCAATGATGTTTAAGGAGTTATCAAAGAGAGCAGTGACTATATTAACATATATATAATGCTTGCTTTCGACTTACATATGTACCTGAGTGTTTCAAGGTTGCACAGATAATCATGATAAAAAAACCAGACAAACCAACCGCTACGTAACCAACGAGGAATTACACAAAGACCTAAATGTCAAATGGATTGATGAAGTGATCCAGGAATTTGCCATCAAACATGAAAGAAGGTTACTGCAACATACCAACAGTGAAGCAATACAACTTCTTGACATAACACAAGAGAACTGAGACGCCTTAAAAGAATTAAACCGCATGAGCTAGTCATCTAATAAATAAAGTTTCATTATTGGGAGCAGAATATTGATTTCTGTAAACCCACACTCGCTCCACTTATTATCATAAATTATCATTTGATAAGATTGTACTATTTAAATAAATAAAAAAAAAAATATATATAAACGGAGTTACTCATATAAAACATTTAGAAATATTAAAAACACTAAAGGCACCGTCTGTGAATCGAAATTCTGTTCTTATACACCTTCTGGAAAATGTTGTTATCTCTAAACGCGTTATATAAATTATAGTATCATCCATGCTTTAACTGTGCTACTAAATATTAGGTTACTATTAAGGTAGGGGTAGCATAGGCTTAGAGTGTTAGGGCTATTGAATTATTTTCGCATACATATATTATATACCATATATAAGCGTACTTATCGAAATTATTCTTATTTGCATTATTAATTTAATTTTTTTTTATCAATTTATTTAATGCTAAATAAACAATAGTTGTGTGCTTGAATTTATACATACTTCGAGTTGTTATTTTTATAATTTAATTTAATTTTCTGAGAATTTTTAACATGGCAGTTTGATCAAATCATCAATGAGGATGGAGTAAGTTTAGCAATGGCAGGCGGAGGCTTTTTTCATCGATCGTTCAGTTTTCTTTGCTAATTTCAATTTTGGGAAGTTCATTTTGCTGCTGATGTTTCCCTCCTATTTTTTCCGTTTAAGTAAGCCCATATTTCTTCATGGTCAGGACTCCCTAGATTTTTCATCGTTTTATTTTTATTATACCATTAATTTACTTTAATTCCGTTGCCTATAGATTTTATCATTGGGGTAAAATCACATCCATTATACCATTTAGTTACAATAGCCCTTTAATTTTAATTTGCTTTATTAATTTTTCTCCAAATTTCATATCCTTCAAATTCTTACGTGGTTTATCCAGATTGAAACAACCTCTGAAAACCCCAACCCCTTACTCCTGAGTTCTAGCCGCGCTAAAGTTGACCGCTCAGAGGCTCTGGTTTAGTATTTCTGTTCATTAAATACATTTTTATAACCGCATGGTAATACAAATTACTCTGCGCGTTACAATTGTTGTGATTCTTACAAATTTTCCTTCTATAAGTCAAAAAACCTAATTTATCCGCGATTTAGCGTTAATGGAAAGCAAAAGTATGGTGTGGTAGGGAAGTTGATTGACGCTAAATAGAAGAATTACCTTAAATTTCGTATTTAATTCGAGAGTACGGAAAATAGACCAATGTATACGGAACAATCACAATAAAACCATTACAATAAAACAACAAAGTAAGAAAAAAATGAGAAAAATATAGATTATAAAAATATAGATACAGTAATCCCCCGAATTACGAACAGGTTACGTTCTGTGAAAGTTGTACGTATATCGAAATTCGTATAGCGAGCCCAATATCAGTATGGCATTCTATTGAAAATAAATAAATACGTTCCAGAGATTGAAAATATTCGTAAAACGAGATCCATATTAGTATAAGCTTGTATTAAAAATACATAGATGCGTACCCAAAATGTTCGTTACGAAACTCTCTTTTTAGAAACATTAGAACAATGTGATTAGAAAATAAAAGGAAAGTAATTTTTTCTGTTTAAAAATTAAATAAAAATTACATTATTCATTAAAAAAGTAAATTTAACATTACATATTAAGAAAAAAATATTAATTATAAATGTTATATTTATTCTGATGTGTCGCATGAGCTCTCTTCTAGGCTAGTAGATGATCGTTTAACTGAACTGGATTTTACAGGTTCTTGAATGTTAGGAGCTACAACTCTTTTTTTAGAAAAATAAGAATCTAATGAAGTTTGCTTTGCAGATTTTTTTTTTATCATTATATAATTGCCTATAGCAAAGAAGTGAGTTTTCGATTTTTCTGGAAACCTTAAGACTTCTTTCTGGAAAAGGATCGTTTTCCGAAAATATATCCATAGCTTCCTCGATAAGAGAAAACGCCTTTGCCATTTTTTGTGTTGTCAAAATACGAGAACTTTCACAATGCGTAACACTTTCCGAATTTTCTGAATCTGTGCGTCCTTCAAGTATCGTTATTAAATCTTCATTTGAAACATCTTCCTGCTCCAATCCAAGAACTTTTACTACATCTTCATTGTCTACTTCATCCATACCGACTTCATGTACCATAGCGACAATTTCATTATGAATTTCTTGAATGTTTTGTAATGAACTACCAAAATCATTAGTGCATTCGGGCCACAAATTTTTCTACACTCCATTTATAGCTGTTCCCTGAATTTCATCCCAAGATTTTTTAATATATACGATACTTAGCTGCCTTAAACCCTGACGCAGACGTTTCTTGTTTGGAAATGAATGTTCTAGATCGCATTATTTTCCAAAACAGACCTGTTTCGTCTGCATTATATACTTGTTGTGGGGTATAGCCACCGGCTTCGACAATTTTTTTAAATTATGCAGGATAATTTTTTGCCACCTCAACGTCTACACTTGCTGCTTCTCCACATATTTTTATATTATGTATTGAATGACGTTTTTTAAATCGATCAAACCAACCTTTGCTGGCTAAAAACTGTTCTGAGTGAGATCCCTCGCCATTTTTCATTATTAAATACTGGCGAAGACTCCTGGCTTTTTCTTGGATAATAGTTGTGCTTATCGCATTATTTCATTGGGATTCATGATCTATCCCCACACTAAGCATTCGTTCCATATCCTCCATCACCACACTTCTTTGTTAAGAAACATTTTTTGCCGTCAAAGATGATACTCTTTATATACTACTTCTTATTTTATTTTGATTGTTCTTGATTGTACAGTTGAAGCAACGAGGCCTAAAGCTTTTCCTATTTCATTATTTTTCTCACCTGCTTCTAGTCGTCTTAAAACATAAAGCTTTACCTCCATTATAATCGCTTTACGGATCTTTTTTGCACCGGTGATTTGAATCGTAGTTCCTGTTCGTTTACCAGACATTTTTATAGCAAAATTAATTTTCACTTAATATACCACCAACTGGTATACCACCAACACTAAATAATTAATAGACGTCACTTAAACAGTAAACAAATTGTATTAATGAAATTTTCAGGGAATGATAGAACTTAATTTATTATTTTAGGGGATTTCCCTAATTGAATTTTAAACATTGTTCGTAAAATCGTAATAGCGAATTTTTCAATCGTATAACGATTTTTGTACTTAACGAATGAAGTTCGTAACTTCGAAATTTCGTAAAACGAGCCTTCGTAAATCGGAGGATTACTGTAACAGATTGAAGACTTGTAAAATGTTTGCTTTCTAACCGGTCGAGAATAGCTAACCGATAATCGTTTAAAATTTATTACGTTTCAATATTATTTCAAATAGGCATTACAGCTTTACTGCAGACTCGTGAGCGTGACAACTTATAATAATTATAATTGTAGTGTCTATAACTATAAGTGTATTGCTTTGGCAGCATTTGTTTGTGAATTTTTAGTAAATGTATATGTATCTCAGCAATAATTACAATTTTGATAAATTTACTAAGGAATATATTAGTTTCTGTCAAAAAATGAATGACGGACAATTTTGAATTGAAACCGTTCACATTCTATCGCAGATTGTAAAAATATGTTAAACTGGTTGACTAGAAATGAAAAAAAAAACATGAAAAAACTTAAAGTAAAACAAAATTATTTGAAAATTGTAATCTATAAATAAAAATTCAGTATTTATTTAAATTCATATCAAATTTATAAAGATAAATTTATACATACGACTATTTATATTTCCATTATATCTAGGGCTGTTTTCGATCAAACTCCATTTACAAAATGTAAATACCATACATCATTTTGATAACCCACACCTGTGACGTCTTCCAAATTACGTTTTAAGAATTTTGTTCTAAACAAGATCTTCGTTTCGTTTTCTTACGCATTGCATACTGAAGAAAAAGTTTATAATAAAATATATTCACAAAACTAAGTTAAATTTAAATATTGTTTTAAATCTAATTATACGAGTAAATATGTTATTAGTTCAACTTTTAAGAAATTGTTTTGCGGATTTTTTTATGGTGTTTGTTTTTAATATATTTCATTATTTTTCGTTAAAATATTTTATTTTTAAAAAGATTATTAAATTTAATTAAATATTTCTACTTTAATTTAAAAAATTTTAGTATTCAATGACCATTGTTTTTTATTCTAATTAAAATCTTGTAATAAACAAATTATATAAATAATACAAATAAGCTTTTCATTTCGATCATTCATACATTACCGACGACGCGGCAAGTCGTGCAAGATGAGGAGTTTCAAAACACATATAGTTATCAATTGTCGGTCTTGTGCTTCTGGCCGGAATACCACTAGGTCGTGTTCCATGTGTCCTGCACGGCACAACTGCTGCTAGTTATTCTAAAGTACTCGTACCTTACATAAATATCTGTATGACACATTACAATGATAATGATTGGGAATATTGAATTTTCAAGAATTATATCGGAATGCTCAATTTGAAATAATTATGAGTACTTACCGCAATTGTTAAACACTTATGTTTGTATGAAATTTTACCTTTTTCGTAATTTAGCAAACCGTAGATATTTACAAGAAGTTTTCACAACAAAAACATATAAAAATAGAAACGTCCAGAATTTTTTTTTTAATTTAAATTTTTTATTAAATATTTTCTTTTATTTATTTATATGTTAATATTTAATTATAATAATTTTTTCTGTGGTTTTTCGAATTTTTGTTGTGTGTTTATTTCATTAATGTTTAATATTTATTTAATAATAATTATTATTTTTTGTTTATAAGGTTTTTCCATCTTTAATCAAAATAATAAATCCTCTTTTATTATTAATTTATAAATTTATTTATATAGACGTGTGTAGTAATAATAATTTCGTGTAAGTTTACAGTACAGATTTTGCAGAGGGTCTCATAAATGAACGATCAAATGAAATAAGCAGTTCCTGCAAAATTATTACAACTTTAGAATAAATATAAATATATTTAGATTGGATATGAATAAGGTCTTCTATTCAACTTATTTCATTTGACAATCCAACTATAAGACACCCTGGAACGTACATAAAAACTTTCTTTTTGTTTATAAATATGTATAATGTAATTAATAATTATTTATTTTATGTTAATATAAATATTTAAATTTAATTTTTATTTTAGTATTTACAACAAAAAGAAATTTTTAATTTTTTTATAAATTAATTTTATTTTATAATTAATTCTTACATTTTATTATTTATTTTATTTAAAGTCAATGTTCTGTTTTTTTTTATTTAATAATTGTATTTACAAAATCAAAATTTTATTTTTATTGCAAAAATTTCTGTTTAGTTTGTTTTTGTGTTTTAAACAATTTATTCCGGGTTAGCAACGATTTCGATATTACTTCTCCTATGCGGAGGAGATTCAGACATGAATAATTGGTTTTCCTTGTAAATTTGACTTCGTTATGGTAAATATAAAGAAAAATCCCTGAAATGAGAATAAAACAATTTAAATAAATAAATATTATTTTATAATTGAAATTTTAATTGAAATAAATTTAATTTTGTCTTCGAATTTTTTTTTTGTATATAGCTGTTGTCGGAAAAAAATGTAACGTATAATCCAATCATGATGTTACATAGTAGAAAGTGTCAAGTAATTTACATTTATGTATGCTGAGCAACCAACTCATCGCTTGGTTTGTAACGGTAAACTAGGAAGAAGAAATATTTCATTACAAACAAATGGATTATAATTTTAAATTTATGTAATTTCGTATTTTATTTGAATGAATCAGGCCGTATGCAACAAAGCACACAAATTAGTTTCCTGCTTTGAGGGTTTTTGTGCAATTTTTAATTTTAATATTTATGGATGGAATGACGAAAGTTACGCTACAAACAGTCTGCATTGACAACATAAAAATTTTAAATTAAATTTATCGTTGAACAGCATCACAGATCTGTATAGATATAGAGAAAAGTATAATTTTCATTTATTTCGATGGAAATACCTGTATTTCGTACGTAGGTATGTAGCGCCTACATAGCGTAAAGATAAATTAACTAAAAATATAATTATGTTAATTTTTATCTGTTGAAAGTGTTACACAAAATAAATGAATATAGAATTGTTAGATATATTTGTATATAAATTTCATAACTACTAGCTAGGTTGCTCGCACACAGTTTTTAACTGGAATAAATATTAAAAATCCATTTAAGTTTGTGGTAGAAAACAGAAATAGGAATGATAAAAAGAATATAATTGCTTTTGAAGACGACGCTGTATTTACATTTGGTATAAATAGATTTAAAAGCATCGTACGCGCGAACTGGTAATTGAATTTTATTAAATTTCGAACTATAGTTGCGGGAGCTAGTTTACCTAAAAACTTTAACCCAGTGGTCATACAAGTGTCGCCTAAATTATTTGTATACAATTTTGTTAGTAGGGCATCATGGGAGTAAAATAGGGGTGGAGAAATTACAACTCAACTGAACAAGAGCAATACTCGACGCTTTCTTCCGAGTTATATATGATATTTTTCCTACGACTTTGGTTTTAGTAAAAATATTATGTTTTTATCAAGAAGTTTGGAGTGATACATTTTGCTTACGGAAATATATCGACGATACAATTTTTATATTGCAAGGAAGTTTTCTTTGAAAATTGATTTTTAAAAAAACAATTTTATAAGAAAATTATTTCATTTTTGTAATTGATATCTACTATCTAGTAATTTAAGTCGCTAGGGATAAATTTTCCTCTTTATTAAATTATGTTTATTCTATCTTCTATGACATAGAGATGAATTTTACTTTAGGTTTTTGAACAAGTGCTGCTTTTTGACGCAGGAGTAAAAATACATATGTACATAATCAACTTTTGGTCGTGAATTCATTACTATTAAGTTTTAAGAATTTTAATTGCATGAATTTTAATTATTCCCATAACGGTTAAATAATGCAAACATAGTAGCACTAAAATAGGTACAATTTCAAGCAAATTCACCTTAAATGCAAGTTACATACTGCCGACCACATTGATCATCTGCTCGGCTTAGAAATGTAAATGAAATGCAATTTATAGGGGTATTCTATTTTAAAAATTTTAGTGTCTGTAGTTTTCCGGATCGAAACTACAAGATGATGTGCGCGGTACCATGGCTACTAAATGTTGTAGCTTATTTACAGCCAAGATGGGTTGCCTGATCGGGATGAAACTTCAAACATAAGCTTTTCCATAAATTGAGAGATTCCAGTGATTGCCGGCCGACCTGAGTGGCAGCTTCCATAGGTCCCTTTTCGTTTTCTTTGGAAATTTTTTGAAAAGTATATGGCATTTGCGAAAAACGATTAAAAATAAACAAATTGTAAAATAAATTTCAAATAAAATTAATTCTGATCATATTTTAAATTTTACCAGAAATCACGAGTTTTGATTAAAAAAAACTTTATTTCACCAGAATTCGGCATCCCTACAGACTAGGCATATTGACTATTCGGAATACAACTTCATACTAAAGGTTTTTCCATAAATTGGTGGATCCATGCGAAATATGGTGATTTGTGTTCCAGAAAAGCAGCTTTAGCAGGAACTCTTGTTTTTTAACAAGAGTGTACCTTGTTTGTTTTCTGAAATTTATGTAGGAATAATGATGTTTGACTACACAAGAAATTTTTTTATAAATCCGGCATCTTCAATTTGTCGGTTTAGAAATTAAATGTGGTGATGTAATCGAGATTTAAGTACATATGTCACAAAAGAAAATCGGATGTTGGTCTCTACATTTACACTCCTCAATTTTTTGGGGAAGTAGACATTGTAAGGAGAATTAAAAACAAATCGATTTTTTATTAGTAGTAGAATCCTCCCGCCTCCTGCAATTTGATAAGAGGACTTCGGAGGCTGGCATATTTATGTCCTGAAGTACCTAAAATATTAATGCGCTAATAATATTTTGAAAAGATAAAAAAATTTTATAATAAGCAAAATATTATTTTAATGTTTAAAACAATTTAATTGTTACGAGTATTACATCTATTTATTATTCAATTTCTATTTTTGACCATAATGCAATTTATAGGGAAATGTCAAACCAAATATTAAATAGTATCAATATAGGATACTGCCTTGTAAAATCGTGTTCCAATTTCTTTTTCTATAAGACAAGAATGAAATTAGCTGTTTTAGTACAAGTCCGAAAAAATTCGAAAATCAACACTAACTAGCAACAGCTAGGTAGTGAAAAAAAACTGTGTCAAAATAAAAAAGTAAATGTCATGTCTAGTCAAACATAGCCTCAATTTTTAGTGTAGTTTGTTAAATTACTAGAAACGTTGTATAGTTTACCGTCCTGAATATTGGAAGTTCCTAATTAAAAATCTAAAGTCAATCATGGTTTCTTCAGCCATCCACAATGAAAATATTTACATGTTACTGTTGTCGTATTTTTTGGTTACCGGTGGTAAGCACATGCCGTCCTGTTTAAATTTATAGACCGTGCCATTGTGTTCGATTCTAATCTATAGGAATTATTTACGATGTAAATGTTGTGCTCTTTAAGTGGTGAATCAACTACGAAGGAGAAAGGCGGGCTGTACATTATGGATGGTTTGGCAAGTAGTTTTCTGGTTACGGTCGAGTGACTGGATAATTTGAGACGGAATTTTCTCGTTTCAAAAATTATTGTGTCTGTGCTGTGCTGATCATATTACATGTGGTTTTAACTAACTGTATATGTTAGGAGGGGTACGTAATGTCCAGGAGCCATTATGTAATTTAATTGATCCGTTATGTTTTAAAAAATTCTCAATAAATTTTGTTTTGTTATATTTTAGTATTGCTTGCCGCACTAGAAGAGAAATGTGAGAAACTTAACCGACATAATAGTTCGAAACATGAAATATAAATTAATATTCAATGTTAGCGTAATGTCCAGGAGCACCATTATGTAATTTCAAGAAAATCAAGTTTCGTGTTAAAAAAAACTATTAGCCAGAAAGCCACTAACATTAACAAATTTCAACACGACATAAAAACAAATCGACATTTGACTATAAAAATGGCGAACGACTTATTTTGTATGAGAAAAATTTCTTATCTTTATATACATTTTTATTAGATGTGTGAACAATACTGCCATAAAAATACTCCACTTTACATTTTTTATAGCAGCATTATGACAGTACACTACCACCATCACAACTATTTTCTCAGTAAAATGTGAATATTTTAGTGGCTTAAAATATAATTAATTTTAAGTGTAAACTCCGAATTTTAAATTAAAATACAGATTTATATTATGTGATTTGTAAATTAAAATATTAATTACTAGAAATTTGAATTAATACGTAGATCGTGGATTTTTTGTGTTTTATATACAATTGAATAGTATGAATTATAAGTGAATAATTATTATTTCTATATCATTACCAAAAATTCATAAGTCAATAAAATAAATAAGGTGCATACTGAAGTATTGGCTACCATTGCTGCTGCGACCATTCTTTTACTAAGCCAACACCGGTCAATTTCAGTACGTAAAGTATGTACTAAAAAACAAGAAGAAATCGTAAACGACGGTGGTGGGTACGACCATCTTTTACTGAGGAAAAACGAGATACACTGGGAGCTGGAGCTTTATTAAATGAAATGCGGTAAACTCCAGCTTCAGTTACTTTTGAGTTTCCTAGGACCACACTTAACAAAACAAAACATCGTGAGATATTAAATTTCTCCTTCTATTAAACTAGCCTTGACCTTAAGGTAAATAAACCAATAATTATTTTAAAAAATTCATAAATTTATATTAAATTTAATTTATTAAAAGATATCTGCTATTGGCTTCCAATAGCTTCCATCAGCTTTGCATTTCGCTTAGGCAAAGCAACAACATATGTTTTGGTTCGTTTTAAGAGAAAAGGTACTCCCCGTGCCAACAAAAGCAATTTGGAACAATCAGCTGAAGAATTCACGCATCGATGGAACTTTCCGAACTGTGTGGGAGCCATTGATGGAAAAGATATACGAATATTTGTGAGTATTACTTAGGCGGATATTAATGTGATGTGTGCCATAAATAAATGAATTATAATTCATAAAATCTGATTTACATATTAAATTTAGGCACCGCCGCGCTCAGGATCAGAATTTTTTAATTATAAAAATTTATTTACTACAATTTTAATGGCGATATGTGATTACCAATACAGATTTCTGATAACTGAAGTTGGGCACAGGGGCGGCAAAATGACGGTATTGTGATTAATAATTCCTAAATGTCTATACAATTTTACAACTCAGAGATGAATTTACCGGAACCAGAAGAAATTATATCAGGTGGCCCAGTTTTGCCCTCTTATTTGTTGGGCGATGAAGCGTTTGGTATTTAAAATTTTTGTTAAACTTACCACTAATTAAATTTGTTGGGGCTTAAAACTTGGTTATTAACACCATACCCCTGGATAATCAAATGGTAATCCTGAATATTCTAAGTTAATATTTAATTATTGACAGTCTCGAGCAAGAAGAGTGACTGAGAACAGTTTTGGATTACTTGTGAGCCGATGGAGAATATTGAAAAATTCTCTGACTGTTAGTACCGATAACTCGGACAAAGTTGTGGTAGCTACGGTGTGCCTACAAGCTACATAACTATTGCTTGAAGAAATAAAAAAAGTGCATAAAAAGGTACTTGATACCAAATGCGATAGAAAGTGAAAATATTAATACAGGAGAGATCATTGGAGACAGTTGGAGATCACATTTCGATGTGTCACCGCGAGTTGCAAAACAAGGTAATAAATTATACGTCATTCGTCTGAACTCTGAAGTAAAATATAAATTATAAAATATATTTAATTAATTAAAAATTTGAAAATAGGAGGTTACAATGCAACTGCATCAGCTACACTTTGGCCGAAAATGTCATGACGGATGGCTGTGAGTGGTCAATGGTAGGTTAGCATGACTGATTTAATCGAAAAGAAATCAGTGAGAGTAATCAAGTCTGCTGCAGCTGCCAAGAGTGTAATAAAATTTAAATTGCTCTTGTTTATATGATCGTTTTATTGAATCAAGTATCAATTAAAGTTTTACAAAAAAATAGTTATTTCTCGAAAAAAAAAATATTTTTATTTACTTAGTTCATAGAAATATTTATTAATGTAAGTGGCGGCAACGTAGAAGTCCGTGTTGTTTAAATCACGCATAAACAAAGCCACTTAGTCGACAAACTTCTGCGCTAGATGATTTACCAGAACTACGTCTGTGCTGTCTGATAAATTGGAAGTCGTGTTAGACTTTTTTTGCGGCGGTATATTCTAAAATTGAGTAAGTTCTACATAATAATAATAAGATTTGAGATATATCAAATGATTGTACCTGAATTTGTAGTAGAAGAAGTTGATACCTCGCTTGAATGTATGTTGGTAAAAACTATAAATTCAAAGGAAAATCAATTAAATTTTATTTTACTATAATATGTAGATTACAAATAAATTACCGTCGTTTGGCCATTACGCTGTCTAATTGAAGCAATTTATCAAAATGCGTTGGCATTAATTTTTGGGAAGCACTACACCAACTGCGTATTTTTTCTGTCCCTGTTTTAAACCGGATATATAAATCTCAATGAGATTTAAACCATTCTTTCAGCATGTTTAAGTAAGAAGGTTGCCAAATTTTGGGCTTAGTTCGTCCAGAATTTCTAACCATAATTCCTGGTCTTCTTTCTTCAATGGGATAAGCAGTAATTAAATAAAGGAGGGTAATCGAACACTAACGTTATTAATGCCTCATCAAAGGCATCTTGTTCTTCGGTATTCAGCAATAAATCTCGAGTTGTTTTTTTCTGTTTTTTTTTTGGTTTTTCTACGACGAAGTTTCTGTATTGAGATACATATATACTTGATTTGAACAATCTATTATATTAAAATTTTCTTCCTCCACAGAATTATAATATTCTTGTATTGATGCATCATTTAAATATTCCGATTTAATTTAATTTCTGCAAGAAAACCAAACTTCGCTATATTGTATCAAAATTATGACAGTTCTATGCATGTACATAAAATTAATATCGAAGTGTCATAAGTTTTATGAAAACAACATCGAAAACAACCTAAAATATGTCAGCTCGATATATTTTCGTTGTTTTGGATGTTGTTTTCAGTACCAATCTCACTATATTTAATTAAACCATTGTATAATATAGGTGGATAACTTGAGTTAAATGTCCATACTAACGATACGTTTTTGTATGAAATTGGAGAATTTTTTGTTAATATCGTGACAAAACACAACAACAAAAACCAAAATCTGAAAACGATCACGAAAACAATCCATGCAACAATCCATTACGTAAAGACAGACTACTGGGGGGGTCTATATATGATATTTTCGACAACGTCGAAAATCGCTATTATGATTTTTTTTACGACGATGTCGACAATTCGTTGGAAATTATCAAAAATATTGAATTTAAATTAATTATTTTTTATTAAATTTAAATTAATTAATTTTTATTAATTAAAATTTTATAAGTTTAAAATATTAATTTTTTTTACTAACAAACTTTTTTTATTTCTCAACACTTAACACTTTTCTTTTATGTACTCGACACCGCAAGAGCTGTCTTAATAGTCGACGTTATCTAAAAAAACGCATCGAGTATTTCATAATACAAAAATTCGACAACGTCGAAAAAAAAACGCGGTCGAAAATTTCATAATAGACCCCCTGGTTTCATAACTATAGTTTCAAGTTAGCCATGATTTCGTTATAATGTGTCACTCCTACCATGGTTTGCAAATCGGTTTATACATAGTTTCTCATCCCGAGGCATTTTTGTGCTCCTAACGCCGAATACATCAAAAATGGAGATTCCGGACACTAACAGTTTACCCAGCAAATCTAGTTTCTTTTGAATTTTCTATTTATCATTGAGTTATTTGGTTGGCGGGAACAAATTTGTTTCTGTTCAGTCAATATAAAAGTCATTTCTGACAAATTAAAAGTCAATTAAATGTCAATCTTGACATTTTTGTTAATGCGTACTCCATTACTATTTAAAACCAAACGAAAAAAGAAAAGAAATTGTGCGGCTGTGTTATTATTTCTGCTCTAATCGATCTGGGAGTCAATTCGCGTTCCGTGAAATAATGAAAATGAAAAACCTTTTTCATTAGCAATCGAGTAGGTTTGCATTCACCGTAAGAAATTTTGATTTCACACAGTAAAAATTTAAAATTACGTCCGTATAATTCAAACTACTAGATTGCCAATGAAAAAAAATTTACATATTCATTATTTCACGGAATGCGAAATGACTCCCTGTGGCGCTATTCTGGTTTTCCCTGGGAATAGGGAATTGGGAAAAATATTTTCATAGCATTTTTGTCTAAATTGTATTTTTCTGGCCTACTGAAAGAATAAGTTTAGTACAAAAATTCTCAAAACAAAGTGAATTGGGAAACTTTTGTTCCACAAAATTTTTATAGGGAATTTTTTTTCCCATTTAACTTTGTTTCGAAAATATTAGCACCAAACATGTTCCCTCAGTAGGCCAGAAAAATACAATTTAGACAAAAATGCTATGAAAATATTTTTCCCAATTCCCTATTCCCAGGGAAAGCCAGAATAGGGCCACTGGATAGGAAATGCAAGCACACAATTTATCGATAAAAAAATATCAACATAAAAAAATATTTTTTTAGGAGAAACTGGAGAAGGCAAAGGCTGCTAGACTTATTTTGGATTCAAAGTGAAACATATACGTTAAGAAATATTATTTATCTAGTTTTGTTTTTTGATGACCCAGTAAAATCCAAAGCCTGCTACAATCTTAGTTAGAATTTTATGGATATTTGATTGATTTTTTTAATTGACAAAATTTGCGCTTGGTTCCTACCCTGATTGAACTGAGTACTAAAAAGCTGTTTCTTATTTCAGGCCAGATCGTACTGATTAGTTTTTTTTGCTGTTTCTTACTTTTTTACAGATTGATTAGATCGATTTTTTTGATTTGCAAAAATATTGAAATCTGTATTGCAATCTGTATATTTCAATCTGTAAAATATTGCAATCAAAAGAAGACAAATAGTCTTATCTAAGATCATTTTTAGTCACTGATTGTGTTAAGAATAAGGGTGAAAGTCTAAACTATCACAAACTGTTATACTATTTATAAATAATATCTTAATGCATAGCAATACATACTTAATGTCTTTTTAGAATCGTTAATTTTTGGTTCAGTTTGTTAGTTTGAGATAAATCAATTAAAAAGTGTTTTCCTTTTAAATAAGACTATTTTTTTCGCATATAAGTTTTTATTTTTATGATTGGTTTGGCAACATTGCTTGTCCCTCGATCTTGTAATGACATCGATCATGATTCGGTATTCACCGATGTTTAAATCTGAATTATCGGGGTGGATATTTGGTTTACATATTGCCAACTATAAGGTAGAGCTTTTCATAATTATCTTATATTTGGTTTGACCGACCGTATCACTCCGGTTAGGTTTAACATAGACATTGAGTCTGCACTTTTAGAACGGTGAACAAATATTCGAGTTTGGAAAGCTACTAAAATTGAATAATTTTAACTTAAATTAAATTTTTGATAATTTTTACATTTATTTAAATATCAAATTGGGTTTATTTATACAAACGGCGTCAGTAATCAACCATTATAATATTTTTAATTAGAACAAATCTAGTGGACTCGTGGTGAATGCACAAGGCAACTCGTTTTATTAAATTAAATATTGTGACTATTACCTATCCAGGTATTGCTCGAGATTTGGGCTTTGTGATGACCTCTAGTCTTAAGTGGGATGAGCAAGTTAACCTTATTTGTCACGATATTTGCGCTGATTTAAAATGGCTTCCCAAATTCAGGAACCTTACCCCCATTATAACTTAAATATAACCTGCACGATGTTACCAATTACGATTCTTGTAGAAGATTACCAGTAGCATTCATTCCATTACTAGATAATATGTCTAAAATTTGAAGAAGATTTGAACATATTTTTTACTCTATTTGCTATAGGCAATGTTTTTTTATTAAGTGCAATCGTATTAATTGACCTAGAAGTTCTCATAAAATTTCAAGTTTGTATTACGACTGAAATATACGAAAATAGAGGTTTAAAGGTGCAATAGGTACTAGGGTACCTTATCACTCACATTAGGGTTAAGCTACTACAATTCAGTTGTATTGCATATTTATGCATATTATTAGGGCTGTGACGACATAATACATAATATATTTATATTAATAAAGAAATTAATAAAAAATAAGAAATTTGTTCGTCGGGATTAACGCCCAATATGGGAAAAGCTAGTTTTGAGAGGAACAGCTCGAAAATTTGAGAACCAACAGATAAAATATTGATGTACTATACCTCTAGAATGAAATTAATTTTGCATCCACTAAATAACCCCATTCATGTTTTTAATCCTTTGTTATTGACGGATAGTATGGTTTGCTCTAGGAAAATTTAATTTAACTAAACGCTATGATTTAAATATTTATTTTTGACATTTTATTGAATTTATTTGTAGTTATAATTCATAATAATAATTTCAAATTAATAATATTAGTAAGTCATAATAATTTTAAAAATGGGTGTAACTTAAAAATTTCAGAACTAATTAATATGAAAAACAATTTAGAAAAAATTAATTTTGCATAAAATATTGAATTTAATTTATTCTGCTGGTGCTACATCGCATTTAGGGATTTGGCCGCCTAATTATTGAATTTCATAATCTGTTTATCTTCGGGATGATTAAATAATGTGAGTAACGCGAACCTCGTTTTAGCAAGCATTGCGTAAAGTAGGACGTGAAAAGCAAACCGCGAAAGAGTTGGGAGTGCTTCGGGCCCAGAACAGATTGCAAAGATTAAAACATAAAAAAAACGCGAATCCATTGAATTCGCTCATACCCAGGTACCACGGCTGCTGGAAGGGACATACTGCTGTTGGTTCTTATCGCATAGTAAAAGAAAATTCTTATTTTATATGAAATTTAAATTGGTTAAGAAATTCTAAATAAAATTAAGCAGTCATTTTAATTGTTTTTACCGTTTAGCTAATTAGTATATTTCCTGGCAGATGTCAACTTTGGCATTCGGCTATTATTTCAATTAAACTTCTCAACAGTCAACTATTTTGTGAATGTGTCAACTTCAGACTATCAAGGAAGCATCGTTTGCAAATCGTTGATGTAAACCTATGTGATTTAAACAATATAATTTATTTTATGATAGCGTAGTTTCGAATTTTAGTACTCTACATATCTTGTACCGAATCCGTCCAAATAATTAGAAAATACTTTTTCAGATATGAAAATAATAATAACATAACGAGAAGCACACATCCTATTGATTTTTATGTTATATTCCCTAGTAAAAAAAGAGGGTGTAATGATTATGTACGTGCTCAATGATGTTGATTCCCCATCATCGACATCCCCATCATCATCATCATCATGAACAACCTCATTTCGATGATGAGATTTCTGTTTCCCGTACATAGTCATACTGGTATATTGGCTCATACATACTACATATATTGTTTATTTAATTTTTTTAGGTTATGTTTCTCTTTATACTTCCATATAACAAATAGCGCATAAAAATAAATTTTAATTGAATTTTTGTAGTTGATCTGAATAAAGTGGATAATTAATGATAATGACTTGTAGTTAAAATACGTGATAATTGTGTTATGATAAGCAATAATCATGTAATGTTTGTGTTGTGATTTTTCAATTTAGCCCCAAAATCCGAAATATACGAAATCCCAACCTACCCAATTTCGCATATTTGTTCTACTTGTATTTATAGTAGTATGAATGTACGCACTCATTTGCACGCACCAAAAATATAAATTGACTTACACAATTTGTTGTTTAGAGATGAAGTCATTGCGTTCGATGCTTTATAATTGTTCTGTATATTTTATAAAATGGATGCTTTGTATTCCGAGTTATTTTTGTTTCGTTCATTTGTATGTACATGTTACTTAAGAATACAACCGATGAATTAGCGCTAAAATCACAATACCATAATGGATTAATTGATAGGACGGTTTTATGAAAATTCCATAACCATGCTCTCCATGTTGCATTGCCGCTGGATTTTCACCTAGTTGAAACAAATGAAACATTCGTCAAACAATTTTCGTTTACCGTAAAGTTTTAACTTACCATTTAGTATATGCACTAGAACACTGGCAGGTACAGCATTATTTGGCGAACAAGTGTAATTTCCTGAATGTATGATTGATGTTTGCATAATTAACAATTCAGAATATCGATAATCTAGAAACGTGAGATAGAAGATTATGAAGTAATTTAAAATAAGTAAACTATGATAATAATAAATTCAATTTAATAGTTTTTTTTTCTTAAAAAGCTTCAATGTTAGACGTACTTCGTAAAAGCTATATATACTCGTACTAATATACAGAAACGTAAATTCAAACACGTTCTTGCTCAAAGTAGCAGTAATAATAATAATAGAAAATTTTCATTTTAAACTACAAGAATAGTTTTAAAGTTTTTAATATCGCACGAATTTAATAGGGTTTGAGCATTATCTCGTAATAATCTCAAATGATGTCCTAATTCCTATTTTCCTTGAGACTTTTTTATTTTTCTTATTTGTCGCACCCAAACTGGGTGGTTAGATTTTAAATTGCACTAATTTCCTTTTGCTTCTTCTACAACACACTCTACTCTACTTACCAGTTGAGTCGTTTACTAGCTTGTGCTGCTATATTCGTTGAAATGTATATTTTATATTATTAATTGGGTTTGCATGTTTCGAAATATCTTATGTTACACGATTAATAGAAAATGTATGTGACGACGAAAGACATTTTTCAACAGTTTGGATGCTTTGATAATAATCATCTTACTGTCTACTATTATTCTAAAATGAGTTAACAAGTTTAGTATTAAAAGAAAGGGTGTTATAACAAAAACTTCTGTATATTTATACAGAACAGACTTTGTAAGCCTTTCGTTTAATTAAATAGATATTTTTAGAAAAAATAAACATTGAATTAATTACGAGTACATATAATTCTTAAGGTTATAATGACTACATGAGACATTCACGACGTGTAAATTACAAGTTTAATAAATTAAGAAGATAATTCGGTAATTTATTTTAAATTAATTTTAAATTGGCTTCAAATTCGTCTATAACTAGTGATCGCAAACTGTTAAAAATGTAAGGTCGATCGACAAGGTATTCACTAGAAGATTAAAGTTTATCAACACACACAGTTAGAAATTTTGCTGCAATTTGTAATTAGGGTTTCCATTTCGAGTACTCGGATACTCGAGTACTCGACAATTTCATCAATCCATCGAGTTTTCGAATACCCGGTTAATTTAATCGAGTACTCGAGGTTTAGAAAAACTAATTTTTTCTCTAAAATAAATCTTAATTTTGTTGCATAAATTTGGGCTTTGATTTTTATGCTATAGATAAAATTCTCTGTACAAGAGAACACTGTTAATGATATTTATTTAACGTTCCAATTTGTTTACGTTCACTTTTTTTACGTTCTATCCATGTCAATTGTCATGTGTGTGAACCTACAATGTTAGCAGTTCAAGAACTATGTTCAAAAGAAGCTAATTTAATAACAGCAGAAGGAGCAATCCTAATATGCTATGAAGAAACTTCTAACCTAATTACTAAATTTATTGAAAAGTGAAATTGATAAACGTAGAAAAGAAAATATGGGTCACTACTTATATTTTTATATAAGGAAACTTACCTTAAAGCTTAAACCAAACGAAAATGAGTTTTTAAACTATTCATCTAAATATAGCTTTAAAAATTATGTTTGTTTCTCGAAAATAAGAATTATAAAATTGAAAATCGTGAAGTTTCAAAATTAGATTCAGAAACTGAAATATTAGAACTGGAAGATGAATTAACGGAATACCATTATTTACAAAATTGTATCCAAACTTTAATTAGAACTAATCAAGCTGTGACACACAGCACAGTTACAAAAATCCATAGTCGACTAGGCATAAATACAGGGGTCGGCTCTCGAAGTGTTGCCAATTAAAATGCTGTAAATTTGTCAATTTTTATTTTTTTTATTTCAATACTTATATCGTAAAAACATTTTAAATTTAACAAAAAATATTTTATTGTTTGATTTAGCAACCTTTAGCGCGTATGATTTCATCGAGTCTGTCTGAGAAGGCTTCACATGCTGTACAAATGTGGTCTGATGGTATTTTATACCATTCTCAGAAAACCAATCTTTTAAGCGTTGACCGTCTCATATTTTTTAGTTAATACTTTAGCCTCCAGAATGGACCATATGAAAAAAATCCATTGGACTTAAGTCCGGAGAATGTGGTGGCCTTGTTTAGAAATGAATGTGGGAATTTTTTATTATAAAAATCGTTGGGTTTCACGATCTATATGGGATGTTGAGTCTTGATGAAATGCCCAATGGTTTCTATACCGAAATATTTACGTGCCTAAGCATCGTTTAAAATCTTTTCGCGGTAGATTTGTTGATTTACCTTTACGCCCTGTTCAATGAAAACGAGTGAGCATCTTGTGACTGTTACCGAAGCCCAACGCATCACTGATGCATGCGCTTGCTTTTGCAGAGCAATTCGCTGATTTAACTTGCCTTTTGATTTGCACTCTAACCATACACGATCGTTTTGTTTGTTTACATATTGCTGAACCGTAAACATTTTTTCATCAAAAAAGATCAAATTCTCAAGCTCGCCACCAATGTGCAAGTGTTTTAACACCTTTGCTAGCTTTTGCTTGGTGAACTGCCTTTGGTGCGGTGTTAAATCTTGCTCTTTTGGTATTTTCTAGGGTTTAAATCGTAGTTCATTTTTTAGTATGCACACCATGCTACGAGATGACAAATTGAGATTTTTCGCCAATTGAACTGCGCTTTGTCGTGGATTACGTTGAATTCTGGCCTTCACCTTTCGAACCATTTCTGGTGATGTTGCTGTTTTTGGATGTTCATCTCTATGGAGTTTTTTAATGCTACCAGTATCATTGTAGCGTGTAATGGTCAGATACACAAACATTTTGTTCACATGTAAATGTCGTAGCTCATTATCAAATGGCTGGTTGTGAATTTTCATCCAAATACAAAGCAACTGTTGCATTTGAATTCCGTTTTGATAACTTTTTTAACTGCAGACTGACACTTTTCAAAAATGAGCGCGCTGTCATTAGCTGATTGGTTGCTACAGCAGCGTGAAGTTGATAACACTTCGAACGCCGGCCCCTATACATTGAATGCGTGGGTATTTTAGATGTATTATGTGCACCAAAATAACAATTTATAATTATTAAATGCACAATAAATTAATTTTATTTTAGTTTGATTTGCTAAATAAAAAATAAACTCTTTTTGCTCTTTTTGTTATTTACGAAATAATATTAAAAGAACCATTTATCTGCTTTTTGGAAAAAAATATTTTTTCGAGTACTCGAGTAACTGTTTAATTATGGTTTCGATTGATTTTTTACCCCTCACTAACATAGTACACTGATTTTTTGCGTCAATCCAAAACCAACAACAATATAAAGCCATGCTAATGCAACAAATACAGAAAAAAATACACTATAGATAGTTGTATTAGCATATATCTGTACATCGTATGTGCGCACTAGTTTAATAAGTAGTGGTGCGAAAGAAAAAAAAATAACATGGGATTGTTAGTGTAATAAACACAATCTTCTGTAGTTTATCGTATATTGGTATCTGCGTTTCAGACTTTGTTCAGGGCTTTTAATTGTTGTTGGTTTTGGTCAATCGAACAAAAAACTTGTTTACTCTCATTTATGTGGCTGTGTGTGCTAGCTGTTGTCCCAAGCCACACGAGCATTTTTTGTATTTTGGCATTTTTTTTCTACCAATGTTTTGTTCTGCTCTCTCTTAAATAAAATTTTAACTAAAATGAGTCAAAAATGTCCTTGAAATATTTTTTATTTCATTTATGTTTGAGTTGTGTGGTTGAACAGAAAATTTGTTTAAGTCGCAATTAAAACTTGTATCATAGGTAAACGGGGAAAGAAACGAAGAAAAATGCCGCATTTTTTTTTTACGTGTGGCATGGGCCAACGTACGTAATTGACAATCATCAAATCGGAACCAACGAAAATGTTTTCTACAAGCCGAACTGTACTCGAGTATACACCGATCCTATCAAATAGTTCGGTCATCTATTCATTTGTATTAGTATAAAAATACAGGAAAAGTTCACAAAATTTTGTAATATATATACGACAACATGATATACGCACACATTAAATAGAAGTAAAAACAATAACAAATAGAAGAAAAATGTAAAATAGAAGTGGAAGAGGTGGAGCTAGATTTCATTATAATTTAAAATTTTATTTTTTATTTTGTTTAGTGTGGATATTGATGTAAAGGAGAAAGGTTATGCAATTTCTGCTTGGTGCTGTAATTTCTTAAAATGATGAAATAAGCCCATATGTTTATAATGCTCAGCAATCTTGAAATAAATGTGGAGCATTTATTAATGAAATAAAATTATAAATGACTATTTTCCTTTTAAGTAACAATTTTAGTTCTAAATTTCTAATAAACGAAGAAACGATAGTATACTGTATAAGGATAATAATTACAGACTTGTTAATGTAAAGCTTTACAAATTTTTATTTTATTTTTAGTTTACACATTGTTTCGTTTTTGTTTACGAAATTTTTTCTTCTTTATTTATACACAATACCATGATATAGTCGAGCCGAAAATTGTGTTGTATTCACAACAAAATGGCTTGTAACACATTCTCGTTGGTTCCGGTCAAATCCAAAATAACAGCGCTATGACAATACAAGTTGTTGGTGTGCGTGAAAAGAGGGCTTACTCTACCAAAAAACCCAGTGTAGCAAAAACTACTCGATGTAATAAAATTTAGCTGTCAGTACAATTTTTTTTTTTGATCAATCGAACATTTTCGGAGTAAAAAGGGTACCCTTTTTACACTCAGTGCAAGTTATTATGATCAATCGAAAACTACATTAGAAAACAGAAACCCGACTACTCGAGTAATCAAACTTCGAGTAAAATGGAAACCCTATTTGTAATGCAACCCTTGCATTAAGGCTTATACGATGCAATCGTGTATCACATTCTAATGCAATGCTTGCTTTAAAAATAGTTATGATGCAGTTACGTCAAAAATTACTGCAGTAGTGCGGTGAAAGAAAATTTCTATATAATCTGGGGCTAACTAATTTTTAGCAAATTTATAATAATTCGCTAAGTCATTGTGTATACTTTTAATATAAGCTTAAAATATTTTTCATATATTTGCTGTATAAGGACGTCAATTGATTTACGTCAATTGAGTTGGAGAAAAAACTGCAATCTGTGGAATTTGCCTTTTACTTTTTAATACAAAATAATATAAGTATTAAACAATTATTTGGGAATTTCTAATGTAGTGTGTTTTACTGGTTAAAGTACTGGACTATACAATTTTAATGCCACTTACGACAAAAAATGATGCTTCTAAATGGATATTTTGATTATTTTTTTATGTAATGTGCTGTAAGATTTTAATATAACTTGTATCAATTTTAACAAAATATTCCGTTAAAGTTTAATGTAAACTATACATTAAAAATTAAAACAATTAGCATTAAAATCTGATATAATGCAACTTTTGCATTAGTTTGTAATGCAAGCTTGCCCCGGACCTATATGTAATGCAATTTGCATTACAAAGGTCATATTTTTTCAAATGTGCATGCAATTCAAAAACAAACATAAGAAAGACCATTATTTACTGGTTGGAATTATCAGCTGCGTGAGGTCAAGGAAATATTGCAATTAATTTATTTAATTGTAAAACTTATGTCACCCAAGCTCTAAGGCTGTGGGACAAAGTTCTTGACAAGTGTCCCCGATAACGCCGAGCCTATTCCTACAGCCAGTTTACCTAAAACATGAGGAAATGATAGGAAAGGTATTTCGGTTATAGACACCGATGCACCGTACGACACCGTACGACACAAAACATCACAATTCTAACCTACTAGAAGGGGAAGGATAAAGTATTAATGGTTAACAATGGTATTGGTCTTCATCAATTCCTTGTTTAAGTCAGCAACCTAATAAAAAAATATTATTATTTCACGTGCATTTGCAAATTTCTTGATATTTAATTCTAACTTATTAATTTTCGGCTTGCTAAACAAATGGTACTGAAAGTTGCCAATATATTAATTATAAAGTGTCCATTCATACAGGGCGAGCTGATAAAAATTATTAATATCATTCTTGAAGTTAAATGTGGAACTTTGGTAATAGAGAGCTAGTTTCACATCAAGATGACTCTGAGAGATAACACAGGGGACTCATTTAAATAAAATGAAACTTTATATTAAAACTTGTTTAAAAAAATTGGAAGATCTTAGTTATTTGTGAAAACCTTCTAATTAAAAACAATGTGGTTCCTGAAAAGTGCTGTTTAGGTATCGGAAGCTGAAAACTCATACACCAAATGAATTTCCTGAACTAATGTGAATACAATTAATCAGTAATTGTTTACCGTTTTATGGTGCCAGTAGATACAGGTTACTTATAGCAATGGTACCATTACAACAATTATCAACGAATATATTAACTGTGTTCTAAATTATTTGTTTAAATAAAGTGTATTAGTAGAATTAAAGTGTTGATAATACAAATATTTTTATAAATTATAAATACGTAACATTAACAATCCATTCATCATGGTGATCTGCACCAACCACCATTCTCAAATGCGATATATTATTATTCTTACGCTTTACATTACACACATTTAAGCTAAAGCTCCTAACTTGGTAACCTGAAAATAATTATTGGGTAATAATTAGGCATTCATTCCATAAAATTTCCAAAATGAGTTCAAAAGAATTAATTAAAATAGTTTTAATTATTTATTTATTAAATTTAACAGCCATTTTGTCTTTAAAACCCACAAAGCTAACCTGCAACCTGGAAGAGTGAAAATATTAATTCTGGAGCGTGAGCGGTCAAACAATAAAAACAACAACAACAACTCAACCGATGCCTTTCCGCTGCCAATAACCTTTGTGAAGATAGCCCAAATTTCTATCCCCGAAAACTTAGGGCAATATTATAGAACTTTAGATTTACTATCAAGAAAACATTTGGTTTAATTCAAGCATTTGAGTAGGTATTAAAAATTAACTATTTAAGGTATTAAAAATTAACTCCATAATCAGTTATAAAGCAAATCACTACACTGCTCATTGTAAAAAATATGATTATTGGGAAGAATTTGATAACCTTAAAGAAAATGTGGTTAAATTCAGAAATTCCTCAAAATGTATAACTCCCCATTTAGATAAAATTGCACTATACTCATAGCTGTACTCCTCATTGAAATAAACATTATTCTAAACAATAAGTGAATCTTACACGAAATTATCTTACCATAAACCACACCTTCAGAACCAAAGCTAACTAAAATGTTGAAAAATACACGGAATAATAATTATGCAATCAATTTAGATTAACATTTTTTCTTCAATTCAAGTTGTTTTTCCATTAATTTTCTTCCATTTATTGGCAACAAGCCAGACAAACAAAACGATCCTAAATTCTAAAAACTATATCTCTGAGTTCAATGGACTATATCTTGAATACTAAACACCCGCTTGTGATTTGCTTTATAACTGATTATCGAATTAATTTTTAATACCTTGTTTTTAATTTTTATTGTTTGTGTTTGGTTGTTAAGATACTCAGTATTAACTATTACGTTATGATTTAATTGGGTATTTTGCGATAATAAATTTAAACCATAACATTGTTTTTGAGATTTTGTGTGCTAAAATTTTCCAGTTTTACAATATCTATGGAAATATAAGGTCTTTGTTCAATCCGCTATACAAGAGGGATTATTTTTAAAAAAGAAATCGGTTATTTGGAAAAATATAAATTTGTTTGGAATAAAACGCAACAAAGTCGTAATTTAGATTTTTTTTAATACAAAATAATGCATCGTAACGTAAATTTTCTGTAAGATTTGCATTGCCCTCGTACAATGCAGTTACGACCTTGGCAATAGGACATTCCGCTTCTTGAAATAAGTTGTTATATGTTAATTTTATGTTGACAATTATACATTGAATAGTTGCATCAAAAGCGTAAGTATTTTTATAAAATGAGGTTTCTAATAAATTGTCATTACACAGCAAGTGTGTTTCCTGGTGCTGTTGCAATAGGGATTTTTTTGCAATTTTTTTTTATTCACAAAATGTTTTATTTGCAGTTTTGTGGCAAAATCGTATTGCTCATCTTCGGATTTTTCCTTAAATTCCTTAATATTTGAGACTAATAGTTTCTGATTTTAATGGACCATATCTCGAATACCATAACACAAACATTCTTAAAAAATTATTTCAAATATTTTAAATGTTCCTCTATCACCCGAAGTGACCCACTTGTGCGGCTAACGAATATATTTGAGTTTACAGGACTATATCTCAAATCCACTCCAGAGAAAAATTCTAAACATTTCAAAAATTAAAATCGAATCTCGATTACCTGGGATCCTATTATCCGTAAACCTCTACTAACTCTTCGCGGTTAGGTGGGTTAAAAACTGTCCCATCTTTTGCTTATCTTTTCATGCTTGGTGGGACATATTTTAACCCACCTTGAAAAGTTGAAGTTAATGTGTGTTTCAATCGGTTTAAATGCCGCATAAAAAGTTAAACATTTATTCGTGGTATTCTTTTGACTTTATAACTTTTCATCTGTTTCAATTGGTTAAAATATTTGATTATTATATCGATGGTCAACCGCACAAATGTTGTAAGTACAAAATTTGAACTTAACTCCGTTTTATCAAATCTTGAATTTACAACATTTGTGCGGTTGACCATCGATATGGTTGCTTATTTACCGTAATTATCTTAATATATAAAAAAGTTGGTGTGTATGTTCGATACCGCTAAACTCAGAAACTACAAGCCCAATTGACTCCAGATTTTGGACATATGTTTGTCCTGGATGTAAGCGAGTTTCTGTAAATTTTGGACTCGGTAAGTGGCGCTGTACTCAAGATATAAAAAAAAAACATTATATCCCTGGAATCAAAGGACCAAATGACACCAAATTTTGATTGATAATAGGGATGTATAACTTTTATCCAATTAGCATGCTCCAAATCAGGTGGGAACGCTTGTCGCTCGTTAACAATTGATTATAATATGAACATAAATGCAAAAATGGTGGCATCGCATATTGTTTTATTTCTTGGATACAGTTGTTGTTAATTCATATATTGTTTATAAACAATTGGGTGAAAACATGGAATTGAAACATTGTAAGGGGCAGTGTGGTGAAGAGTTTGTTGCCCAGGCTTTAACTGATAAAATTGCATCATCAACATCTAAACTTGAAAATCCTCAAGATAAAAAAAAATCGAAACCAAATGTTTCATGGGAAACACGAGGAAAAGTCTCGACACATCTACCAAAACGTACTAGTCGGCAGCGTTGCCATTATGACGATAAAATCGTCATTTTGACGTTTTCAAAATGAAAATCATTTAAAATACGATAGGACGTTTTGCAATTTATTGGTAGAATAAAAATGACGTTTTTAAAAAATTAAACCGAAATATAAAACAATTCCATGAAATGTATTTATAGGGCGAAATCTACTCTACTACTTTTTTGTATTCGCTAGTAGGTACATTCCACGGTTCCATACTTTAATCCTTTCAGCGTGATTCTTTCTTCGTTTCTTTCCCTTTCACCCACAAACTAATTTTTTGGCGGGGAAATTGTTGATTCTTTTTTCGTCAATATTTTTTTTTTTTTCACTGATTTCTTCGCACTATTACGTAGATAGATAAACATCTTATTTGTCGTTTTTGGGTTAATTTTAGTTTAATGTTTGCTTCGAGTGCAAAAAATATATTTTTTCAACCAAGGAAGCCATTTTCGCAGCAAATAATAAATATTTTTTACTATTCGAATAAATCAAAAAACATAATTTTACGCACATACATAAACAAAGAAAGGCTATAGTAAAAAAAGGGTGTACCAAAAAAATCGTTCGGATTGTTTTGTTTGCTTATAATAAAAAATAGAAATAAAAATGATTAATTTAAAATATAATTTATATATAATTTAAAATAAAATATATTAATTAAATATTACAGTTTTAAATTAATTATTTTTATTTTTAATATGTATAAGCAAACAAAACAATCCGAATTTTTCGGTACCCTCTACAAATGCGCAAGAAATCAAATGTGGACGTCGATTGATTTTTTGAAATCAGAGAATCACACTGAAAGAATTAAAGTGTGGCGAAACCCATTAAGGGGACATAGCACCTTCAAAAAAAAAAAAAAAAGTTTTTCAAACGCTGGTGCTACACGAGATTTTAATTTCTGGTTTCAAACTAAGTCGTAATAGATTTTTTATTATTAATTTAAACCTCTATATTAAATGAAAACAACCTAATTTTTTGTATTATTTTATTCTGTTCTCTCGAAAATAAAATTTAAATAAAAATCTACATCTCGAAAATGCCCTTAAATTTTTTATTTTCATTTCTATTTTTGTCATTTCGGATTCACGGACAAACATTGTGCGACATAAGTTTTTTGTCCGTGAATCCGAAATGACAAAAATAGAAATGAAAATAAAAAAATTTAAGGGCATTTTTGAGATGTAAATTTTTGTTTAAATTTTATTTTCGAGAGAACAGAATAAAATATTACAAAAAATTAGGTGTTTTCATTTAATATAAAGGTTTAAATTAACAATAAAAAATCTATTACGACTTAGTTTGAAACCAGAAATTAAAATCTCGTGTAGCACCAGCCAAAGATTTTTTTTTTTAATAGAATAAAAAGAGATATCTTTTAATGAAACTTTCCATTCAACCATGCCACACGAGCATTTTTTGTATTTTGGCATTTTTTTTCTACCAATGTTTTGTTCTGCTCTCTCTTAAATAAAATTTTAACTAAAATGAGTCAAAAATGTCCTTGAAATATTTTTTATTTCATTTATGTTTGAGTTGTGTGGTAGAACAGAAAATTTGTTTTAGTCGCAATTAAAACTTGTATCATAGGTAAACGGGGAAAGAAACGAAGAAAAATGCGGCATTTTTTTTTACGTGTGGCATGAGCCATTGACATTTTATTTAACTGAAAGTACAAAAACAATTTTTTAGACTTTTTTTTAGCCCAAGGTCGTCTGCTACAAGGGTTTTCCAAAAACACTGAAAATTCGCTGCGTGAATCATAACTACTCTCAGAAACGTCTGAAAAAACGGTGTTTTATTCAGCATTAAATTGTCCAAGGGCAATTTACTAAAGGGAAACGAACTAAAAGGAAAAAATTGGTTGAAACATAAAAAAATGGCGGCATTTTTTCGAAAATGCAACTTTTTGTCCCCCCAATTAGTTGTAACTCAAAAAATTGAAAGATGATTTTTCTTCCGTAGTTCATTCTGAGCAGAAGTATATGTAGATCAACGTGTTAAAATTTTAGAACGATTGGATAAGTAGTTTTTTCTCAATCTTGCACGCCAACTTGAAAAACGTCATTTCGAGATAACTGCGTTTAAAGTTCATCATTTCGAGATAACCGCGTACAAAAATGACTTTAGCGCTTCGCAATAAATACAATATTTTTTTTTTGATATTTTCATGTTTATATCATTAAAATCATGTTTTTAAACGTTCATTCTAACATATTCTATCATAAAAAAAATTTCGATTTCTTTTATAGAGCCTGAAAAGAATATATGTAGGTACTGTGAATTACATTTACGATTATGATAAATACATAAAAAACCTTTTCTCTATATTTATATGGGTGTAGAAGAAGATTTTTACGAATGACGTTTTTGACGTTTTCAGTTTACGAAAAAAGACGTTTTTATTTAATTTTTCATGGCAACACTGCTAGTCGGATAAGATGTGCGTTATGCAGCACAAAAAAAAAGTTCGAACCCCCTGTGTTGTACTGTTTGCCAAGTTCCACTTTATTTTCTGTGCAACTAGAGTTTTTATTTTCTTTAAAATTGTGTGCCTCAAAGAGTTAACCGTGATTTGTTTTTTACACTCGATTTTTTTGAGTCACTTGTTTATCCGGAATTTCAATTGGTTAACCGGGATTTTTTATTTATTAAATTTTGGCAACAATGTTGTTTTTGTGTTATATACATATTAAATATGTACATATTTATTTAATATATTGTTGTTATTTATACGAGTATGTGTGTGTCTCCAATAGGTTTTGTAAAAAGAATAGAATCTGATTACCGTTAGAAAATAATTTTTTTAAATTGTTCATACAGGTTTACGGAATCTAATTTTAGTTTATAGTGCAGTGTTATGGAGCACAGTTTATAATTACGATAGAAAATAAAATTACTCGTGTAAAAATAGCCATTTGTATTTTAATCTTTTAACGATTTTAATTGAAAAAGGTACAAACAGTTATTATTATTGTGGCTTCAATATTAATTCAATTGTAGTAGTAAGATAAATGTATACAAACTACATTTTTGTACGTGTGTAACTTTTGATTGCAGTTATAATATAGACCAAATTATGTTACCATCAACCTCGAAAAGGGCAAGAAAAGTCTTGTCTATTAAAGATAAAGTAGACATCATACATCAATTATAGAAAAAGGTATGTCGGTGAAAAATTTAGCAGCGAAATATGAAATTGGACAACAAACCGTATACGATTAAAAAAAATACAACTGAAATTTTAAATTTTTTTTCGGAAAGTGATTCTTGCAAAGGATTGAACATTCGTCAAACATTAAAAAGCGCAGAACATCCGAATGTGGATGTAGCAACCTATAAATGGTTTCGACAACAGTGTTTACCTATTTCGGGGCAATGTTATTTGACAAAACCAAATTTTTCCATGCATAATTTAAGATAAGCACGACCTGTCAATATTTCCAAGGATGGTTGGGCAATTTTAAAAGTCGGCATGGAATACGCAGCCTCTAACCATCTGGTGAAAAAAAAATGTCGGCTGATTACGAAAGTGCCACATTATTTGTGGATGAACTACGAGGTTTAATAGTATCAGAAAATTTGTCTTACGACCAGATTTATAATGCTGATGAAACTGATTTTCTGGAAAGCCTTACCCCGAAATACCCTAGTCTGTAGAATTCAATTCTCTGTAGAAGATGTTATGGAAGCTAAAGAATGCGTGACTGGTTTTGTGTGTTCGAATACTTCAGGAACACACAAGTGTAAACTACTAATAATTGGAAAAAACGCGCTCTCGGGCTTTTAAAAATATAAAAAAATTGACGGTTCTCTATAAAGCTAATAAAAGAGATTGGGTAACTTTTTTTGGATTGGTTTGACAACAATTTCGTTCCTGCAGCAAGAAAAAGTTTGAAAGATTTAGGTCTAGAAACAAATGCAAAATTTTGTTGTTACTACACTGCTCGTCAAAAAAACCCGGACACTACATTTTTTCAGTAAATATTTGTGTTAACGGTACCTATTCGCATTATTAGCGTTATGGTTGTACGAAATAATATAATGTGCGCCAAAAGCCACTAACAGATCAAGTTTTCGTTTAATAAAAATAACCACAGGATCAAAACATTTGAAATAACAAAATTACCGAAAAACGGATATTGATATATCTTCATCTTTATTTAAATAAAAACCAACAATCAATCTAAGTGGTCGGTACTCTAGTATCGAGTATTTCCGCCACGACCTCTGATAACATCTAGCATTCTTTTTGGCATACTGTGCACAAGGTTTGCAACGTACTCCTGAGGTATCATTTCCCATTCTTCCTGCAGAGCTGATTGAAGATGATCCAAGGTTTCTGGAACGACTTCCCTTTGCCTTAAATGACGCCCTAGCATATCCCACATGTGCTCAATGGGATTAAGGTCAGGGCTGCGAGCGGGTGAAACAATTCGAAAAATTCTCACCTCATCCAAATAATGATCCTCAAATCATAACAAATCATTTTGCTAACTTTTTCAGTCTGGCTTTTGCAAACAGTGATTTTGAACCCGATGAAGATTACTTCATACACATGAATAACTGTGTTCAAACAACACTAACTTCGGTTCAAATCGATTACGAATCCGTGGTACAAAAGATTTCCAAACTTAAAGATGATTTTTCACCTGGTCCTGACGGTCTACCATCCATCGTCCTAAAAAACTGCAGTAATATTCTTGCTCAGCCGCTGACGGCACTTTTCCAAAAGTCGCTTTCACTTGGAATTTTCCCATCTATTTGGAAAAGTTCGTTTATAGTTCCCATTCATAAGAACGGTTGCAAGTCAGACATTTGTAATTACAGACCGATTGCGAAATTATCTAGTATTCCTAAGCTGTTTGAAAGTATTGTGTATGACTCACTGTACTTTCATTGTAAACCGTTGTTTTCCGACAATCAGCATGGCTTTCTCAAAGCTCGCTCCACGACCACAAACCTTGTGGAATTCACTTCACAAACATTAAATATGATTGAAGCAGGGAATGAGGTCGATGTTATCTTGACCGATTTCAGCAAGGCGTTTGACAGGATTTCCCATAAAGTTATTTTGTTTAAGCTCAGGGCTCTTGGATTTCCCCCACAATTTCTCCGTTGGGTGGGCTCTTATCTTAAAGGCCGTATTTATCAAGTTCTGTTTAGGACATCAGTATCAGCTCATTTTTCAGCAACATCTGGAGTGCCCCAAGGCAGCCATCTGGGGCCGATTTTTTTCATTCTGTCTATTAACGACGTTGCATGTTTAATTAAAAATTCAACTATATCTATATACGCCGATGACATGAAGATTTACAAACAGATTTCAAACACCACCGATAGGATCCTATTACAATCCGACCTCAATACATTTTCCGTATGGTGTGTAAAGAACAACCTTGAGCTGAATGTGGGTAAATGCCAGACGGTCACCTACTCTCGGAAGCGTGCACAGTCCATTTCTCGTGACTATTATATTAACAATGATGCCGTTACCAGAGTTAGTTCTGTTCGTGATCTGGGGGTCGTTTGTGACAGCGAATTGAACTTCAGAAATCACGTAGATCGCATTGTCAATCAAGGTAACGCTGCGCTCGGTTTCATTAAGCGTTGGTCGACAGAATTCGACGATCCTTATGTTACGAAGGCTCTCTATTTAACATTCGTTCGTCCCCTGCTCGAGTATGCTTACCAGGTGTGGTCGCCTTATCATGTGGTTCACATAAAAAGGATTGAAGCAGTTCAGCGTAGATTTCTTCGCTTTGCTTTACGCGGGCTACCGTGGGTGGACATGTTTCACCTACCTCCATACCTAGATCGCCTCAAGCTAATTGATTTACAACCACTTCGTAGGCGCAGGGTTGTTGCAGACGTGGTTTTTATTCATCAATTGCTAACCGGCAGTACCGACTCTCCTTTCCTCTTAGGAAAAATCAATCTAAATTTTAATTCACGAGCCTTGAGATCGGTACCTATGTTTCGAATCGACCATCATAGGACTGACTATGGTAAAAATGAACCTGTATCTAGGATGCTTCACGAGGCTAACCAATACTCCCACTTCATTGATTTTAATATGACGAAACGCACTTTAAAACAACTTTTTTATTTAACTTGACTGGTTTGGCCTTTAATATTTTATAACTTTTATAACATTTTGTTTTGTTACATTTTATTTTGTTTTATTTATCAAATTTTATGAAATTTTATCAGTTGACTGCTATATTTTTCAATTTTAATCTGCTTGTACTAAGCAGACTCAACCTCTGTTCTCCTTCCGTCCGCGACGGGTATCGTTTTGCTTAGCTGTTCACCTAGTTTGCCTCTTAATAATCAGATTTGATTTTAACTCTAATATAGATTTTCCCGCTTGCTACTTTTCTTTAATTTCACAGGTTAAGCAGTTCGATATCCATGTTTATAATCACTGGAATTATACTCAAAAAAATAATAATAATACAGATGGAGACTCCCCGCGCGCGGTTGGGAGGGGTAATAGGTCGTTGGGAATTATTATTATTATTATTATTATTGACCACGTTTGCAACGTGGGGCCTGGCGTTATCATGCATTAGTTTAAATTGCTGTTTAATAAATGGGGCGTATGGAACTACAAATTCTTCTAGACATTTCACGATATACCTTTGGGCAGTTATAGTGCCGCCGCGTAGAAATACAGGGTCCGTACGGGCGTCTATAGAAATGCCTGCCCACACCATTAGTGAGCGGCCATGAAAGGGACTCTTGGGGATTTGGCACATTGTGAATATCGCTCTCCGGATCTCCGCCATATTCTCTCCCGTCCATCCGGTGATCGCAGACTGAACCTTGATTCATCAGTGAACAACACGGACTTCCAGTCATCCGTATTCCAACTGACCTTCTTACGAGCAAAAGTCAAACGGTTTCTTCAATGAGCTGGGAGAAGCTTTGGTCCTGTAGCAGCCCTCCTGGACTGCAATCCATGTTCATTTAATCTTCGCGATGCTGTGCTAACTGAAATATTGACACCACGTACCTGTGCCAATCGACGAGCGACGATTCTAGCTGTTTGGAAACGATTTCGCAGTACCATTGATACCATAAACCGATCATCCCGCTCGTTTGTTGCTCTTTTACGACCTAATCCAACCGTTCGCTCATACTGACCAGTTTCACGATATCGTTTAATAGCGTCTTGAACTGTACTTCGAGGGAAATTTAGGTGGGCAGCAATATAACGCACGCTACGGCCATCCTTACTCAAAGCGATTACTTTTACGAAATTTTCTGGTTTCATAATTATAATATTTGCTAATAATAATAACTAAACACTGTTAACGTTAACTGTAATAATAATACTAACAATAAATGCTACTTTAAATGTTTCAAAACAATTGATAGATGCTCATTTATTTAGAAACGTAACAATCGAAATTTTGAATATTTTTCATTTATTACACTTTGTTGCTGTGATTGGATTAAAAAAATTTTTAAAATAAAAAAATACGGTTTCTGTTACACCTATTTTTCGGTTATGTACTATTTAATATGACATTGCATTTAAAATAGCGTAATTGCTCTAGAAATTGAAGATTTACGAAGAAATTCAAATGTCCGGGATTTTTTGACGAGCAGTGTAGATAACTGTCCTGCACATCCAGATGTCACTAAATTCAGACAAAAAAAATATCATTGTAAAATATTTGCCCCCCAAACTGCACCTCTTTGATACAACCAATGGATCAGGGTGTCATTACAAGTTTAAAGTGTCATTACCGAAAACAAATGATAACAAAAATAATAAA
Source organism: Nephrotoma appendiculata (assembly GCA_947310385.1). Taxonomy (NCBI): domain Eukaryota; kingdom Metazoa; phylum Arthropoda; class Insecta; order Diptera; family Tipulidae; genus Nephrotoma; species Nephrotoma appendiculata. The sequence continues at coordinate 111,260,149 of OX371225.1, forward strand.
CTTCAACACAGAAGAACAAGTGATTTTTTTTTAAATATATGGTGCCTTTATCGTGCCTGGAGTGACCAAGGAAGTTTTAAAGAATACGTGGCATAACATTTTGTGTAACGATGGCGGCGACACTTCAAACGATCCTAGTTGTGAAATAAACAACAGTGCTGATATTATAATGGAGGAATTAAATCCCACAACATATCGAATAAATAGAGAAGACTTTAAACTAGGTGGATTCGGATATTGGAGTACCAACATTTGCCACATTAACGGACAATTTTAAATTGTAGAAATGGTGCTAGATTCCAGTATTAACCAAACACAATCCAGCACTGATGGGGAGACAGACGAGGAATTTATATCACATGTTAGAACCAGCGAAGCTATAACTGTATGTGGAACGCTTGTTAACCACGTTATTGAACAAATAAGCATTTCAGATAAACTCCACGTCCATAGAATTCAGGCCAAACTAATAGAGTATCAACGACGAAACCAGACACTAACTAGAATGAATGATTATTTGAATAAGATATAATTTTGTCAAAACTATTAATGAAAAACGAAGTCAATAATTTTTATTTTTTGTTCTATGTACATACATATGTATTTTTGTTTTTATCATTTTAAATGAAATTTTATTTTATATGTATTCATGTACATGTTTGTGCATGTTATTTGTTGATCATTATTATTATTTATAGATGGATTATTAAAAATACATAAATAAATTCAAAACTACATATTATATGTTTTTCTTTATAAAACTGCGATCAACCGTGATTTTTGATTATCCTGGAAGCCTCGGGTCCCGAGCATTCCGGAAAAATAAGTTTCGACTGTACTTTGAATCAAAAGACTAAAGCTAATAGTTCGATCATATAATAGAGCACGTAAAAGTTCTTAAAAACATAATCGGGGATGGGTATATAGTTAATATCATTTATTTGTCTTCGTCTCGAACATTTTTATGTTTTCATATTATCATGAAAATGTAACATTTTTACTCTGAGTCCCGAAAAATGTTTGTGCCGTGACAGCTAATATTTTCTGGCCTAAGAGGAAAAATGTAGCATTTTTCGGGGCTAATAGTCAAAAATGTCATAATGTGAGATTTTTTTAGCTGAGAGTAAAAAATGTCATGATAGCAATAATTAGTGTTGCCATCGCATTTTTCGAGGATGGAATTTGGCTATCTTCACATACATCTGCCAACAGTTAACACGACCCCTAACAATTTTCATTATAACGAACGAATTTATTTGATTTGAGTGGTTTAAAGGGCATTTATTTAATAACGAAATACTTTTTACCACACTAAAATTTCACCATAACAAGAGAATTTACAAAAAATCTAAAAAAATCGTATTTCAGTCAACCAAGGTATTACGATTTTGTGTTTTTGTTTACGGTGTCAATACTTTAGCATTTGAACAACGTTGTGTGTGAATTAATTTTACACGAGCTATTAATTTAAGATGAATGAGTTACGAAGAAAAAATTCAATGGAAGATTCTTCAAGATGTTCATTAGAAGATTCTTCAAGCACATCTTGAAGAAACATTTCAACCTCTAGGTCGGCAGACCAGTTACAAAAAAAAACATTACTGATACGCCCAGAATATCTGATTTCGAAGATAGCAGGCCTGTAGCACTGAAAGAACTGAAAGTTGAAATTAAGAACATAAAAGCAAAGAAAGCTCCTGGTTACGATGTTATAACGGGGCAAATAATAAAGGAGCTGCCTGTAAAAGGCACCCGTAAATTACTGCACATAATCAATGGATCCTCAGGAAAAAACATGTGCCAATGCAGTGGAAAGTAGCAGAAGTAATAATGATTTTGAAACCGGGCAAGCTATCGAATAAAAAATCTTACCGGCCAATTTCACTTCTACGAACACTAGCGAAATTTATTGAGAGGCTGTTGTTCAAAAGATTAAAAAAAACATAGAACTAACAAACCTTATCCCAGAATATCAGCTAGGTTTCAGAGAGAAACACTCAACTGTTAAGCAGGTTCATAGGCTTACAGATGTCATTAATAATACATTAGAGAGGAAAAAGGTTTGTTCTAGTATCGTCATAGAATTTACAAAAATAATAGAGAAAGATTAAAAAATTTTTTAGAAGATAATTAGTATCGGCCTTACGATTAACTACATAATCACTCCAATTAGCAAATTTGGGATACAATAAATAAATTAAAAAAATTAAACCACTTGCACAGAGGAAACGAACTCGTGCACACTAAATAACCTTATACATCTTTGATCTGTATATAGAACGCAGAGTAGTGGTATTGTGTTGTAATATTATTGAATAATAATTTAGCCACGGACTGACAAGATGGTTGAATTTTTTCAAAATCTGTTCGGCTTGAAACTAAATATTACTTCTGTTTTAAATTCATCAAATATTTAGTTTCATTAAAATTTGTAAATTGAATGATAGAAGTAAATAATATAATTAATTGGATTCTGGGCTCTGTATTTTTTATTCGATTTAAATTCGGTATTCAGCTTTAGGGCTGCGCAAGCTGAACTACAGTTAACATCATTCAAACATTTCAAAATAAATTACAACTGCATCGAGACTTAAACATGGAATACGTCAGCGAGAAAATAAAAAAATAGCAAGGAGTCATGTAGTACGACTGCAGCAGCAGGACAACGATGAGTTGAACCTACTGGATCGCACCAATGGACCGAAGCGGCCAAAAAGAACAAAGCCTTTAGAATTGGTGGTTCCCTGAGCCGCTTAAATCAAAGGACTGAACCGATAGGTTTCATCCCACAAGAATAGACTACTAAACTAATAAAACAATTACTAGATAATCCATATGATTACTTGTAATATTATACAGAAATAAGGATTTAAGGGTTAAATCACAATGTTTGTTCAAAACTCATTTGTTCTTAGTTAGTTTTTATAATTTGGCATAAATTGAAACGTCACAATAGGAATAAAGAGACAATGAGCATTCTATCACCTAAAAATCACAGAAATTTTTTATAATTACGAGTAATATAAAACTACAATGTTCAATTAAAATAAATTGGTGAAAAACACGTCCGTCATTATCAAAACGTTTAACGATCGCGATAAAATAGAGATGCAACGGATTTACAAAAGAAAAGTGCAACCTGTGAAACCCCATGAGGTAATCAGAACTTCGGTCTAATAATAGATAAACCATATAAATTGAAAAACATCGCATTGAACAACACACCAGTTTTACAATTTTTTGCATTATACACAAGAAAGGAACAAATACAACGGATGTGATTAGCTTGAAATTTGGTACGAAATATAGGTACATATATGAAGAAAATGTTTCTAAGACAATAATTACTTGTTATTGCACCAATCCGGCAATTTCACAAAAAATTGAATCGAAATTTCCATTACAAAATTCGTCACCAAACGACTCAGAAAACTATTCTAATTCTTCTTTGAATTTGTAAAAATTAGTTTATAAAAGTATCATGTTATATTGTAGTAATATTACACATTCTATTTCGAAGTAATAATTTGTTACCAACACTAAATCGGTCAGATTGTTAGCTAAAGTGCACTTTCCAAACAATATGCACTCGACCCTCTTGAGGTACAAATCCCAAAAGGTTTTCAGTTCTCCGAATTAAAAATAAAAGAATAACAGGTTCTTCAGATATCATCAGCTCAGATATCCAAACGGACGATCAAATTTATTTATCCATTTATGGTATCACGGACTTCCAGAAAGTCGAGAAAAATGATTTTGTACCAGAATTTTTCATTATTTTTTTATCTATTTCAATAACTTGGCTGAAAGAGCAATTTGTTGATTAAAGTTACTTAGAACAGTAAAATTTGAAAATGTATATAAGGCCATTTTTCAGTGGTTTCCAGAGGTGTGAACGATAAAGCCTAAATTGGTTAAATCAGTTTCGAATTAACCTAAAATCTATTATAAGTTGAGATGAAAATAGAGTGTACCACCCACTGAGAACGTATATACATACTTAACTTTCGAGTCACTTACATGTAAATAAAATTTGTGATTTGTTATTTTCCGGGTTCTTCGAGTTCATTAAAGCGAGAATTCACTGTATTGCAATACTCCCACCGTTGTTCTAAAACGTTGTATCAAATGTTTCTATGTCGATGGATTTAGTCATAACAAATTGCACAATTGAAATTTGATAATTAAATTTAAATAAGGATTAATGACAAACAATGAAGATGTTTTCGACATATTTATTGCACTAATATCTCTACCACGTGAATTGCTTGAAACTGGAGGTGACGTAAATTTTGTAAATTACTACACAATACCCTAGAATAAACGTCTTTTTTCGTGTATTATAATTTCTCGACCAAATCCGAAAATCAATGTAATAATGTATTTAAAATTGTCTCGTAACTTAAAATAAAATAAATCATTTCAGGCACTGTTAATCAATGTTATCAATTCCTCATGTATTAATTAAAAAATATGAATGTATCCGGAAACATAAATTTTAAGGAAGATAAAATTATTTCACACTTAATTGAAATTAAAACGTGATCATCAATATGGGCAAACAAGAGTATTCTTGTCATCGCACTATTACCGGTACACAACCACTTTTACCGAATTAATTCTCATTGTAAAAGAAAAAAATTCACCGCAAATGAAATTAATTTCAACTGAATTTAAATCAACACGATCCATAAATATTTAAAAGGGAAATCAAAAAATAAAAAAATTCTCAACAATCGGTTTCGTGGAAATTTTCAGATAAATTAATTTTGTGATAGGCATAATTCAACAAAAATTGTATTCCCTATAAATCATATGCTTTGCAATTATTAGAAAAAGAGAAATTTAATTTGAAAAAAGTGTTAAAGTTCTAAATGGCTTTTTCAATGGGTTTTACTTTCTGAAAGCCTTCCGTGAATTGTGTACTCATGAGAATTGTGAATTTTCAGAATTAACCACTAACCCGATCCAGCATCACATTTCTCCAGCATCACGGAGTTTTGTCAAATTGTACCTTAAACTTAGATTATATCATCTCTAATGGGCAATATGAAAGAACCAGTCTTATAATTATTGTGATTTAGTTAATTGACCTCTCTTTACTTTAAAATACGTCATACAATCTTAGCATGAATAATTTTTCTGCCATTTTTCGTATTTAGTTTTATAGAAAATATTCCCTCAACCTAATTTCATAAATCAAATTTTTTACAAAATTTCAATGATACTTCGCATGTAAATATTCTTACGTATGTATAGTACATTCCACAGACCCACATTCACCATTCTCTTATCTCAAAGCAACATTAGAAAATAGAAAAAAACCATTTATATTCAAAAATTTAAATTTATTCGGATTAAGTACATTTGTGGTTATGTTCATGATGACATAACCTCAAAAATTGTTATAAAAATAAAAGAGGGATAAATTACATGTAATTTTCCATTTTTCTCTTTCCTTAAAATTACACATACATGAGAATATTTTATAATCAACAAACAGAAACCTAAAAACGAGACAAAATACCAGAAAGTTGGGCAACATACAAATAAAAGGGATTTGAAATTCGAATTCGATAACCAGGGAAACCTCTTCATTCTTAAAATTATTTGCGTATATGTCAAATTATTTTTTCTTGTTTTAGGTTAAATTCTTAATTAACCGAAACAGTTGGAAATCATGAGTACATGGAATGGAAATTAAATTTTTGAAACTGACCTTTCCTTACACAATTCCATGCTATAATACATCATATGAGAAAAAATAGTTTTTTTTTTAATGAATACTATATATGTGTTTCATAAACACTCCACCGTCACCATAAACACCACCACCTTACACTCTTGTTTGGATTCCATGTATGTTTTGAGATTGAAAAGAGTTGTTTAATGTTATAGAAAAACTTTTACGTTTCCCCAGGAAAATTCATATTATATTATTGTTATTATTATCATTATTGAAAAGGACGAAGGATTATACCGAATATTTTAAAAAAGGATTTCAAATGGAACACGAGAGTTTAAAAATAAAAATTATAATCATGTAAATTGACATTTTGGTTAGGTATACCTACCGTACGTAATCTAGAGAGACTGTACAATGTACATGTGGTTTTCGTTGTTGTACGTACTTGTTTCTTTCATTTTCCAACTTTCAGGTCAATTAATATTACATAACGTTACCGAATGTTTTTGTTATTTTTGATGTTTTGGTTTCAGTATACTTTGTCAGTTTGGTGTATTTGTTGTGGGTACTCTTTAATATAGGACGGATTTAATAAAAAGAATGTAAAATTTAAATTAATTTTTTGTTTAAGTTTTTTTTCTAATTAATTTTCATTTATTTTTCGCTATTGTGACGCAAAATGGATTAACGGATTAGAAAACGGGACAAGTATAACATAATGCTCAAGTCAAAATACTTCAATGAACTTTAAAGTTGAGGTAAAAAATTATTAATCCTTATCTCGATGATATTTTTATGATTCTCTTAAGCTATATCTCTCGTATATAAAACATTGTTCACCGTCAACTTAATCGCCAGCATGATTTATAGTGCTGCACTCTACAGACAGAGGGGCTAGAGAAAATTTGCGTTATAACACCAAAAATAATTTACACACATCTAATATG